>CM029607.1:73740319-74340319 GCA_017311375.1 Mytilus coruscus
TAACTGCAGGCTGTATGTAATGTTAACAGGAAGAAAAACTGAGTCCATTTATAAGTAAAATACGAAAAAACAGGTACAAAATTTTAACAAAATTTCCTTCTAGATACTAGCTTTTGATCATAAACAAGCTTTTGTCCAAGTTTGGTACAAATTCAGGATAGTTTAAGTTATTAAAATTTTAAAAACTTTAACCACAGAGTGAATGTAATGTTTCCTGGCAGAAAAACTAAGTCCATTTATAAGTAAAATACGGAAAAAAAATTAATTGTTTTTACTAAATTTACATCTGGATACTATTTTATGATCATAAACAAGCTTCTGTCCAAGTTTGGTAGAAATCCAGGATAGTTTAAGAAAGTTATCAAAATTTCAAAAACTTTAACCACAGAGTGCATGTAATGTTTCCTGGCAGAAAAATTAAGTCCATTTATAAGTAAAATTCGGAAAACCAGAATTTTTTTTTTACAAAATTAACTTCTGGATACTATATCTTGTGATCATAAACAAGCTTCTGTCCAAGTTTGGTAGAAATCCAGATAGCTTAAGAAAGTTATTAAAATTTCAAAAACTTTAACCACAGAGTGAATATTTGTTGACGCCGCCGACGCTGACAGAATGTAGGATCGCTATGTCTCACTTTTTCGACAAAATTCGAAGGCTCGACAACAAACCACTCATTTATCTATCAATTCTATCAAAGTGGATGAAATTTAATTTGCTCAGATAGAATTCAGGAAAATCTAAGATAGTCATTTGAAACAACTTGGTTCTTCCAAATTTAAACAAAATTCACATGTTACAATATGAAGTCATTTTGTTCAATTGTTTCTGATAAAAGTGCAATGAAAATTAAGTTCTTTCAATATATTGAAAAATTTAAAGTATTGGCACACACCAAGTAGGTGTCTGACAGACCCAAATTTAAATATGAACCTTTTTCTTATCCATCTACAAATAAGATTCACATTTCCCAACACTTTCTATTTTATAAACTGTAAGAATAAACACCAAGATTTACAGATTATCGTTGATTATCTCAACGAGATTGATTTTCTCGCTTGAGCCGGTACGGCGAAAGTGAGAAAAGCAATCGAGTTGAGATGACCAATGATAATCTGTTTATCGCTATTTTACCTAAGACAATGTTGTCAATTTCATTAGCAATGCCACGTGTCCCCTTAGTTTCTAGCGATAATTCTCATATCACTCGACTCAGCTGAGAAAGGAAATTATCAGTCAGCAAGATCAAAGGAAAATTTCGTAAAATAGCGATAATAACAAATATCTATCTTTCTTTTTTTTAAATCAGAAATCCTTGAAAATATTCATGTAATATCATAATGTTTCTGACATATGTTATGATATAAACCCTATTTTTAAGCTTTTCATTCTATTCATTCTTTTTGAACCCCACTGATAAAGTTGGGGCTATATTGTTATCACTTCATCAGTTGGTCCAACTAATATTTTAGTCACATTTTCCTCAGAAACTACCTCACAGAATGACCATATTTTCAGGGATTTTTGTTATTTAAAAAAAGAAGACTATATATTGTCCTCTAGAGGTCCATTTATAATATCGTCATTGGGTTGCTGTCTCATTAATGTTTACCCCCACATCTCCTTTAATACAAATTAAGTTTAGTATTCCTGTGCAGTAACAGGAAGCTTTTGATAAATTTTAGTTAAATTAGCCATTGCAATTACAGAAAGTACCATGCAATAACAGACAAGGTTAACTTACCTGTGCAATATCAGCATTCTCTGCTAAACTGGATGAATAATTAACATGTATATATTTTCTTTCCCAGTCCTGAAACATTACATATAAACAGTTATTGCAATTAAATCACATAATTTTTGAGAATTTTTTTAATCATTTCTGTTCAATTGTTCCAGGTAAGAAATATCAAATAGCCCTTTATTTATGAATGAGAACCTACATGACATTAAAAGCTAGACAATCAATGGATACAAACCAATTAATGTTACCAACATTTGCATAATTATCATACTTACATAAGGATTGCGTAAAATCTCATACATATCGTTGTGTAAATGTGTTGTCGGGTAATCATCAAAGTTCACCAGGTGTCCAAAATACTTCATATTTGTAACATACATAAAAATACCCTTTAAAATACATAGAAATATTAATAAAATATATAGAAATACCCTATAAAATACATAGAAATACTAATAAAATACATAGAAATACCCTATATATAGCTATAAAATACCGTATAAAATACCATATAATATACATGGAAATAACATGTAAAATACATAGAAATATTTATAAAATAGAGGATTTCAGAGATTGTGGCTGTTTCAATATAGAGGTTTTAGAAGTCCTATAATTTGAAATTTTTCTTTTTCTGAAAGGCGAATTTAGCAACTTGAATGATTTGAACTGATTTCCACTATAAATATTTCACCAACTTTTGATTGGTTAAATGATGTTGTTTGATTAACATCCACAGAGTTTTCAAACAGTGGTGGTCCAGAGGTTTTGACCACCAAATTTTGGAAAGGAGCGATACAATTTTAGTATTCAGCAATAGTAAGAAAAGTGAGGACCAGCAAGTTTTCTTTAAGGACCAACAAGGAAAAAAAGATTTAGAGAACTCTGCATCCAGTATTTTCATTTTGACTCCTAATCCTGTGGTAAATGTATGGTTACATTATGTTTATGTTGTAGATCTCAACCATGCCTTACTTTTCTAGTGTAATCATGTGACTGCGTGTTTAAAATCAGATCTGATTATCACAGAAATTTGACTGGTGGATAAAAAGTTGATAGTACCGATCTAATAGGCAGAGAGCATAAAAGTATTCAGTACCACTTACCATAGTCCATTTCTTTATTAAAGGACTAGGGATGCATCAAGTTTTTTTTATAAATCCCAAGACTCTTATAAAGGAGTACACGATCTTTTTACCTCAAACTTTTTGAACATTAAAAATTCATGTTTTTAGCTCCCAACAACTTGAACATTAAAAATTTATGTTTTTAGCTCCCAACAACTTGAACATTAAAAATTCATGTTTTTACCTTTTCCCTTAGATTTTCAGCAAAATGCATGTCTGCGTCTTTAACAGCTTGTCTGGTAAAGGAATCTTTTAGTTTTCCCATCAGAGATCCATGGACCAAATAAACACTGTTCATGAATGGAACATTCCACAAGCCCCTGAAAATCAACAGATAATAAAATTATAAAACTCAAAACTAAGTTGTCTAAATCCGGAACCATGGACCAAATAAACATTGTTAATATATGGAACATTCCACAGGCCCTGAAATTCATCAGGTAATTAAATCATAAAACTAAAATTAAGTTCTCCAAATCAGGACAATGGACCAAAGAAACACATGTTAATAAATGTATATGAAACATCCCACAGGCCACTGAAATCAGCTTGGTTGTCCAAATCCAGATTAAGATAGTCAATCACCAAATGTTCCTATGAGGACACTTTAAAAGATTTTCCAATAAAATGCTCTGCTGGGGCACAGCTTGATACGACCGCAGAGGTCGAACCCTGAACAGTTGGGGCAAGTATGGACACAACATTCAAGCTTGATACAGCTCTAAATTTGGATTGTGATTAAATATTTGACACAACATAGAATTCTGACACAGAAGGAATGTGGTCTAAGAACTTAAAAATTTTTAATTTACCTATTATGGTCCAATATCCAAAATCTAAATACATGGTTAGATTCAGCATATCAAAGAATCCACAGAATTCAATTTTTGATGAAATCTATATATAAATCAGAAATAACAAACTTAAAATGGAAAATTTTAAAGAAAAAAAGGAAAAAAATCCCCCAAATTTTTGAACCCCTTATGATTCATCACCCCAAACTCAATCCCAGCCTTCCTTTGTGGTATGGTACCTTGCAGTACAATTTCAGAGATCCATACACTTGAACACAAGTTATTGTCTGGAAACTAGAAAATGCTTGTTTTTGGCCCTCTTTGGCCCTAAATTCCTAAACGTTTAGGGCAATTACCCCAAACTCAAACCCAGCTTTCCTTTGTGATATGGAACCTTTTGTACAATTTCATAAAGATCCATATACTTACACACAAGTTATTGTCCTGAAACTAGAAAAATGCTTGTTTTTGCCCTTTTGGCCCCTAATTCCTAAAATTTTGAGGCAATTACCCCCAAACTCAATCCCAGCCTTCCCTTTGTGGTATGGTACCTTCCAGTACAATTTCAGAGAGATCCATACACTTGAACACAAGTTATTGTCTGGAAACTAGAAAAATGCTTATTTTGGCCCTTATTCCTAAATGTTTTGGGCAATTACCCCAAACTCAATTCCAGCCTTCCCTTTGTGGTATGGTACCTTGCAGTACAATTTCAGAGAGATCCATACACTTACACACAAGTTATTGTCATGAAACCAGAAAATGCTTGTTTTTGCCCTTTTTGGCCCCTAATTCCTAAAATTTTGAGGCAATTACCCCAAAATCAATCCCAGCATTCCCTTTGTGATATGAAACCTTGTGGTACAATGTCAGAGAGATCCATACACTAACACACAAGTTATTGTCTGGAAGTTACAAAAATGCTTATTTTTGGCCCCTAATTCCCAAACTGTTAGTACCATAACCCCAAAATCAATCCCAACCTTCTTTTTTTTGGTATTGAACCTTATGGTAAAATTTTCATAGAGATCCATTCACTTAAACTAAAGTTATTGTGCGAAAACCAATGTGTCTTCGGACGACGACGCCAACGTCATACCAATATACGACCGGAAAAATTTTTTGCGGTCGTATAAAAAAATTGCCAGTATCATTATGATAATTATTGGTGGTGTGGTAAATTTCATGGATATTGTGGATAATTAAACAAAATACAAGTTTTCTAAAGATATTGTTAGAACCACGAAATCAGGTACAGGTATCCATTTAAATGTAGTTTTTCTTCCATCCACAAAAATTGGTCACCACGAAAATAAATGAATCCAAATTATATGGACATCAATTTTTATTTTAATATACCTTTAACTTTAATCAATTTGTTATTTCCTATATTTAATCTGGAAAAATCATCCTACACTACGTTCAAAAATTACATTGAAATTTCAATAACTTATTACAGTTCTATATACAGTCAAACCTCGTTGTGTTGAACTCAGTTGTGTCGAAAACTCGGACAAGTCGAAGTAATTTCCTCGGTCCCGGTAAAATTACTGTTTGATCAATGCATAATTACCTCTGATGTGATGATGAGTCGTACTCGGTTGATTCGAATACTCAGTTAAGACGAGTAAATTTTATAGTCCCATTGATGTAAAATTAATGTAAATTGACCTCGATGTCTCGAAGTTCGAAAGTAAGCATTTTCAAAAGATACAAACCTAATGATAAAAATTCAAATCGGATGTATTTCTTATGTAACCTAATCATTTTCAAAAGAGATTAAAACTGAGTAAACATACTTGTTTGTATAACAGTTAAAATGACATGTTTACAAGCAAAACGTTAGTGTGTTGAACATATTTCACCTGCCATTTCAACGAAACAAATTTAAATGACCAAAGTCGAGATTAAATAAATAGTTTCAATTAAAACTCATTAATTACAATAAATAAAAGGATTAAGACAATAATGTTAAATTTATAATAATTTAATGCAAAGTAGACGACCTCACCAGAGATTCAGAACTTGTTCGTTCCACGAGTGATTTCATAATTTATAGTGACTGACCTTTGTAAATATTTGTGTAGACTACAATGGACTATTGATTTTATTTTGCATGATTTGTATCTCTACTTGTGTGTTTAATTATTATGAAGGATAAAAAATATGGAGATTGAATACACAATCATAAAGTGTCATATCGAAAAAAGGCACACTGTTCAAAGTATCTAGTTTACACTAATCTCATACCGTATTTCATGCAATCCAAATTTATGACAACACACTCGACCTCTGATGAGTCGAACCTCGTTTAAGTCGAATACTTTGGTCCGGTCCCTTCGACACAACGATGTTTGACTGTGCTTACATTGTATTTTTGGCCACATGTTAACATAATAATATTGAATTAATTTTGATTGTCCTAAAAAAAATGAAAACAACACGTTAAATAATTTCATGTGTCCGAAGCCCTTTTCTGGATTTACCTTCATCAGAAACGATCAAAGCCGAATATTTGAAAGACGAGAATGTATAAGAACCGAAACAGTTGAAGAGCTATATGACAAAAAAATACCTGAAAAATAGCCAAATCCATTTAAGGTCGACTTTGCCTGAGGGAGTTGAAACCTTAGTTTCTTTATAATTTCAAAATTTATAAAGGGACAATTTTAGAAAGGTTTGTTATAAATCATGTCAGTGCCGAAGTACTGAATACTGAGCTGATGATACCCTTGGGGACTGATAGTCCACCAGCAGAGGTATCTACCCAGTGCTGTAAAAAATGAAAACAACACATTAAATAATTTCATGCGTACGAAGCGCTTTTCTGGATTTACCTTCATCAGGAACGCTCAAAGCCAAATATTTGAAAGCCGAGAATATATAAGAACCGAAACAGTTGAAGAGCTATATGACAAAAAAAAATACCTAAAAAATAGCCAAATCCATCTAAGGTCAACTTTGCCTGAGGGAGTTGAAACCTTAGTTTCTTTATAATTTCAAAATTTATAAACGGACAATTTTAGAAAGGTTTGTTATAAATCATGTCAGTACCCAAGTACAAACAATGAGTACTGACTACTGAGCTGATGATACCCTTGGGGACTGATAGTCCACCAGCAGAGGTATCCACCCAGTGCTGTAAAAAATGAAAACAAACACGTTAAATAATTTCATGCGTCCGAAGTGATTTTCTGGATTTACCTTCATCAGGAATGCTCAAAGCTGAATATTTGAAAGCCGAGAATGTATAAGAACCAAAACAGTTGAAGAGCTATATGACAAAAAAATACCTAAAAAATAGCCAAATCCATCTAAGGTCAACTTTGCCTGAGGGAGTTGAAACTTAAGTTTCTTTATAGTTTCTAAAGTGCATGTTAATTAATTTGTTCAGCTCAATTTCTTGCGCTCCATACAATCTTTATGGACACAGAAATCACAGGAAGAGGTACATTTTGGGGCTTAGCTGGTCCTTTGAATTCATAGAAAAATATAAAATTTGTTCCATAATCACATTTTTTAAACTTCATAAGAAGGAATTTCAGAAAATGTATAAATCAGTTTTGCTTTGATCATGTTGATAAAACAATTTGACTTTCATAAGAGAGGTTTTTGACACCAAATCATACTCACTCCATTGCAAAAGAAGGAGGTAAATTTCAGGCCTTTTTAAACTTGCATAGATTTTTGTTTTAAATACACGATATCATTATGAATCAAAATCTTCTTAATATTTTTATGACCCATACATAATGTTTTGTAAACAAAATATCTGCGTGTCATTGGCAAAATAAATTTGCATTTAACAATCCTAAAACATGTGGGTCATTGGCAAGGTAAATGTGCATTTAACAATCCTAAAACATGTGGGTCATTGGCAAGGTAAATGTGCATTTAACAATCCAAAAACAGGTGAGTCACTGGCAAAGTAAATGTGCATTAAACAATCATAAAATAAGGTGTGTCACTGGCAAAGTAAATCGGCATTAAACAATCCTAAAACAGGTGTCATTGGCAAAGTTAATGTGCATTTAGCAATCCTAAAACATGTGGGTCATTGGCAAGGTAAATGTGCACTTAACAATCATGAAACAGGTGTGTCACTGGCAAAGTAAATGTACATTTAACAATCCTAAAACATGTCGAAATATGTGCCACTACAATCACTATCATCACAAACTACTTTAAAATTAAACATTGAAATAAACAGTTTCTCAGACTGATAATTTATCTTACTCTTTTTTATATGCAACTATATCCATGTAATCAGCTGATCTTGCATAATAACCAATATCACTAACAGATCCCCAGAAATTGGACCAATACTGTTGTGGTCTGCAGACCATTGGTGCAATCACAGTTCTGAAATATATAACAATTATTGTAACTTATAGATCCCCAGAAATTGGACCAATACTGTTGTGGTCTGCAGACCATTGGTGCAATCACAGTTCTGAAATATATAACAATTATTGTAACTTATAGATCCCCAGAAATTAGACACAAATAATTACTTAAAATATGTTCCTTGGCTAGTTCTATTTCATTTCAAGGTCAGGAAATTGTTGACCTTGAAAATCTTTTTATTCATACTGACTACTGACAATGTTATTAAAATATGATTGAATATTTAATAAACTCTAAAGTTATCTAAGGATTGTATCATATACTGTATATTCACATCAAAGACTTATAAATCCTTGCATAATATCAATGTCATATATTTAATTTACTAATGTCTTGTAACAATATATGTATGCACTGTAGTCTGAACATCAAAAGATCAATTAAGAACAACAAAAAAAAGACAGTTATTTTATCAATATAAGCTTTACTAAGAACATTGATTGTGATTTGAACAATTGCAACTTTTCCTTTACTCTGATGCCTTGTATTTAAAGGGATGTCATTTTTCTCTGAGATACTCATGATCATGAATTCTTGATTTTGTATAATTTCCATTACAGCAGCCAAAGAAATTGGTAAAGCCCAAACTGTACTAGCTGTAAATGGTGATATACCAATCACTCATTTACAGAAAAGTTTTCACTAAAAAGTGATGTACAAAACATATTTACCTATTTTGTTCTATCAGACTCTTTAACAAACTAGGTTCTGTAATATGAGCATGACCATCTACAGAAAAGAAATACTGACACTTCGTCTTCAAACACATCTCCCTGCAGAAAAAAAACACATTCATCAACCATACAAAGTCACATGATCTAGGAAAAATATTGAAAATATTAAGCTCGGACATTAATCCTTTACTTCTGAGTCTGTTTAATGTGGTTATTTTTACGATACTGTTGACCTTCTCTCATAGAGTATGTTTAAAGATTGAGTTATAAATATACTGCTTTATCCTCCAACCTGTCATTTTACTATACAAATATATGTATAATAATAAACATTTAATAGCAGACTTTTCATGGTTTTATTTTGATTCTCAGTTTATGGCCAAACTTAGTGAAGATCTGTCAAAATTCCATTTGAGAAACTAATTCAATAAATCTAAATGTTTACCTAGATAACTTTAAAAGAATCCTAATACCGCAGAAATTTACTTAAGGGAACTAATTCTAAATAAAACTAATATGAAAAGCAAAATTGTCCATTTCTTGATTTTGATATTTCAGTTTCACAATTTATATACTTACTCCAATAGGTATTCAACACTTTGAAAAATAAAATTAACAAAGGGACTTAATGGGTAACTTTTTTAATTATAGACCTCAAATTATGAAATTATGTCAGAGTTTGTATGTATCAAACATTATCATGATTAACATACATCAAGGCAAAAACATTGATTTGAAAAATGGATTTTTAAGAATTTTTTTCTGCAAATATATAATCAAAGAATTCAAATATCGAAAATATTCAACTAGTTTACTGGACTACAGCTTATTATACGATATGCGTTAACATATGCTTATTGTCGATTATCTGGTATGCATTATGGTCATACAGTGAACTGTAATTGTTTTCATGGATACTTGGTTTTGTTGTTAAATAAACTCTGCACTAATATTGGTACCAATAAATATAAATGAATCCACAGAAGCTATGATAATTTATTTTGAACACTTACAGAGCCCAGTTCCTTCCAGCAATAGTATTCATGTTATCTTCAGGATTAACTACCGTCACAGATTTATACTTATCGCCATTGGTTTCTAAGAAAGTTGCAACATCTTTTTTGTGGTACTCAGCCTGTTAATATAGTAAGAATTTTCCACTTTAATTCACCCTTTAAATACAATTACTGACACTGTTAACACATTTATTTGGCATTTAGAAATATGACTTCATGAAAGTATATATTTGTCTCCCATTATATGAAATAAAATGTTCTCCCGTTAAAAATGTTTCAGCACAAGACAAATATTTGATATAAGCAACAACAGCCACTTTCTAAGATTGAAGACTAGAATATAATTCACGACTAAAATCTCTTAATAACTCCTATAAACTAGATACCCCAAGAAAGATTGTGGCCAAGTTTGGTGCAATTTATCCCAGTATTTACAAGGGAGAAGAATTTTGTAAAAGTTAATGGATACCCGACAATGCAAGGGCAGGTGACCTAACAAAGAATACTATTGTCTTGTTTTGCAATTGTTATGAAAATGATAACAAGGGTGAGTGATTAGTTGGGAAGCAGAATAATTGCAGGTAATGAAGGCGAGTCTGACTTAGGACTCGTCATATGTTACCTATGGGTCATATTGAGATACCTGTCAGATTTATTCACCCACAATTGAAAGCATTACCTGAGAAAATCACCAAGCTTTATTTTACCTGATTCACCTTGTGTGTAATGTAAAAACACCTGACACTCAAATGTAAGAAAACTAAATGGGAAAAAAAACCAATTTGACATGATATCTTTTTCTTACTTTGCTTTATACAAATGCTGCAAGCTGTATAAGCCCAGTTTCTTTGAAATGACTTGACCGTTACTTGCTGCATGAGCTAAGCTTATTTTGGATGACTTGACCGTTGCTTGCTGTATATGTTATTACCTGATTCTGAAGGAACAGATTGATCCTCTTCTTTGGATAATCCTGGTTTACAATATCCTCCAATGCCTCAGGTAAGAATGGAGTTGGTTGATCAATAAAGATTGACAACTGAACATCAGGGTATTCATCTTCCTGTAATATATGTATATAGGTCAATCATTTCGTTTGTATAACATTTAAGATGGCATGTAAAACTAATCTTTGCCGCCATCTTTGATAATTGATCATGCCGACAATTAAGTATGTGGAGCACCTTTTACCTGAGATAACTACGGAACAAATTAAAAGACCAAAGACAAGAATTCAATAAGAATTAAAATAATCATTAAAATCATAATAAAACTGATTAAGAGTTACAGTAAACCAATTTATTTTTCCGTTTAGCCTTTTCAAGCTCACTTTGCGGCAATTTGATTTCGTGATGTAATTAAATAAGAAAAATCCAAGTTTTACATATTCACAACTATATTCACGTTATTTTCCTGCTCATGAAAGTCGCAAAAATTAGTGGGTTTACAGTATATAAAATATGAAGACTCAGCCTAACAAGAAAAGGAGAAAGTTGAAAACATTCATTTGTCCAGATTTGTTTCTTATCTTGGTCAACATCAGACAGATGTAAAATATATACATGTAATATTGATACAAATGGGTTGGAATATAAAACATGTCTGCTTTCAAATACAAGATTGACAATACAAGGTTCTAATATATCTAACTTATGCTTAACTCAGATTCCTAGTCTGGGTTTGGATATAATTTTATACATTTTCAGTTATATCAGCTCTTTAAAGATGGCTATGCTTGTTTTAAGCTTTGGATTTTCAAATATTTTGGCTTTGAGCATCACTGAATGACATTATCTGTCGAAATGTGCATCTGGTCCAATAAACTGTTTAATGTTATTCTAATACTTTTACCTTTAATCCTTCCAAACTAATTGTATTTCTTTTGCATGACAAACAGCCACTACTGGTAGTCCATCCATCAGATAGATAATTGGCTATTCTATTAAACTCCGACTACAAAATCAACATTCTTAATATTCACAACAAATTTAATAAAAAAAACAAATTGAAATGTTAGTGTGTTTGTAAATCATTAAGGTAAGACCATAAAACAGACTTTCAAATACATGACCAAAATGGCTTCAAAAATGAATGTACATGTAGTCATGGTGACACAACTGTTGTGGTTTTATTTTACTCTATACTGTCAAGTGTAAACATTAAAATTGCCTGGAAGGGGTTATTTTTAAAAAAAAATTCAAAATTAGGTAAGATGCGCAAAAATATCTTCTTCATGAGAACTTTGTACAAATCACTACTATTCAATAATAGCTATAAACAGCAATAGCCAATTTATGTCCTGGTTGATCTTCTCTATCTATAATTATACCAAGAAGATTGCCTGATCACTATATAATAATGGTCTTATTCTCTTTATCCCACACCGGAATTTAAAATTGACAGGGGAAGCAGGTGAAGATATTATTCTTATGCCTTTATAAACATAATGATGTAATTTTTCTTGCCCTTTTTTCTCAAAAACTATTTGAGATATTCATATATAATTCATATGTCATTGAAAACATTTATCTGAATGTATAACTTACAATTTCAAAATCCAATTTAAAGTTAAAAATTACAATTTCAATCTGAAATTATTCATAAAAACTTCATGAAAGTAAACAGTATGGAAGTTTTTTTATATTTTGTCAAATGTTTGTATTTCAATCTTATAGTCATAGGTATGTAATCTGCCTTAATGCATTTTGAATCATAGAAAATTTGACCATTATTGGCTTGGATCGCCAGTAGTTCTTTTATTACTCCATATATATGTCCAATGCTATCATTCTTGTTTTTTCTCCCTCTGTGTGGTTGCAAGATGAACAACTTTGAAATGAGTGCCCTTTGGCTTGCTCTTTCTCAATGAGTTGATTTTCCTTCCACCTCTTGTCATTCCATCATCTTAACTCCCTTCTACTTTTTCTTTTTCCTTCACATTTGTCCCGTTCAGTGTTTTACTTTCTTACTTGTCATCTTGTTTGGATACATAGTTTCAGGTAATGCATTATTTAAACCCTCAAGTTTCCTCAAAAAGAGGAAACAAATCAAAACAAAGATTTAAACCTTCCATTTAAGTAAAGTAGAGTAAACCCTCATTTTTCTTAGAAAAAATATTCAGTAAAATACTCGAAAAAATAACCCTCTATTTTTCTTGAGTTTCTAAAAGTAAGAAAATATTTTAAAAAAATTTCCAAGTTATGGAAATACCACTCCTTCCACACATAGACAAATAGGTCATAAAATGAAGCAACAGTACAAAATATTAAAAATAAGCATGAACAAATACTGCTTAAAATTTTGAACAACAAATATTAATTCAACCTAATACCATTAGAAAAAATCTGAAAAATGATTATATACTGTACTGTCTTCAAAGTGCATTACATCTATGATAAATTATTTTAATTCAACTGAATTCATAAAATTCTTTTATGATTCGTTTCTATAATTATTAAATGCAACATACTTCAGTATCTCTGATTTTCATTAATAAAAGTTGATAATCAGTAATGCACTTTATTTCATATAGTATATTTTACTTACCATAAATGAGGGTAACTTCAGATGGAAAAACATTCTTAATTCACATTTACTTAATTATATTAAATATCTTATCTAATATTTTATATTAAAATGTTTATGTATTTTTGTTCTTCATTAAATTTCCATAATACATTATTATTTATTTAACAGATATTCCTAGTCTAGTTTTAATAATTAGAAAGTTATCTCCCCTTAACCATGCAATACAGTTATTCAAAACCTTTTCTCTATATCAAATGTTACTTATTTCTTGACACCTGATTATAGCTAAAATAGCAATTAAAAAAAACTGAAACCCATATCTCATTATGTTAATAGGCCAAAACTAAAACTTTGTAAAATGTTATTTGAGGTGATTGGAAAGAAGTTTTTATCTATACCTTAATTGGACCATTCCCATGTATAATTAGGGGTGATGTTCCTGTTTTCATGTTGTACAAATAGCTGTGGTCCCCTTTCGACTTCAAAGTGGTATCACCTAAAAATAAAACAAGTCGAAATAATTATGAAAATTCTTGTATGATTTAAATAATATGAATCCTTTATTATGATTGGTAACACATTTCATTGGAGTGATTATTTCGCTGTTTATCTTTTTGATAGATTGTATTCACCAGACTACTTTTATCACCAATATAAACAACATGGCTGCTAGAATTCATGTTCCACATACAAAACATGTTATCATTATCATGATTATTAATAATCTATTTATATGTGCATGAATTGGACCAATTTACACATTAAAAGACTATGGAAAAAACATGTTTAATCCTATAAATATTCAATTCTAATGAGGAAAGAGTAGAATGTAATCTTTTTGTCTTTATCATAGAATAAACTATTTAAACTTTGAGCATTTCTCAAATCTTTCAAGTTTATAGATTCTGCGACAGTTTCATTAAAATTCAGTATATTATTAAAAAGTTGCAGATCTCAAATGTCTACTCACATTTGTAGACAAAGCAAACTCCTAAATTCATAAACTGTTTGTTTCAAAATATAAAATAGCACGTGCATAAAATATTGCCATTTGTTTGGTCAAGAGTTGAATACTTTTTCAATATTTGAATTCATTGATTTATAAGTTGCTCATTTTAATACATTTGACATGGAATTTTGAATGGAAATCAAGTAGAAAATGCAAGGAACTATATGTTTTTTTCTACACATTCACAGTTCATTTTTATGCAATGTCATGGACAATGTCTTGACAACACCAATTGTTGTAAGACTTCAGAGGAGTGAAACTATTGGATTTATTTCACATGTGAAATTATCGGTTTTTATTTTTATGTGGAAATCAAGGTATTTCATCTCAACCAATGTAATGATTAAAATTTTCTACAGTTTTACAAAATCTAATTTAGGAGGAGGTAAATATTAGAAAAGTGTGGTGGATAAAAAGGTGCACTAAATTGACAATATCATTAAAATAAATACATATAAAAAGAAAAAAACATTTATTTCTTTAATATTGACACTTACCCAAAGCACCATTCAGATTTTGGAAAATTTCAGATTTTGTGTCCAACTTCATCCTCCATTTTTCCTGATAAAAACAATGTTACAGTGTTAATATGAACAAAAACTAAAACAAGAAAGGTGATCTAGGGATCACAGATACATGCAAAGGCAGCAACTGAGAGTTTATGATTTTGTTTAGTGGTCAAATTTCAATTTTAAAAGGAGTTCTACATTTATTATTGGGAATCCACAAAATTCTGAATTTTTCCAACAATCAATATTGAACTTGCTATCCAGAAACCTAAAATTTTGAATTTTCCAAAATCAAGAACCATAACTGTGGAATGGTAAAAGTGAAAAGATGAAAATCGAAATTAACCTGTCTTTAGGGTCTTTTATTTTCATTAAAATTTCATTCAAAGTTCTAAAGGGTTCTCAATTTATTATCTTGATACCACAAAATTTAAAATTTCCAATAATCAAGTACTATAACTGTGAGATAGAAAAGTGAAAACAAGGAAATTAAAATTAACCTGTCTTTAGTGGTCCAAAGCATTCCATTAAAATTTCAATCAATTTTATCAAGAGGTTCTCCATTTATTATCAAGAAACCACAAAATTACATTTTTTCCAATAATCAAGTACCATAACTCTTGAACAGTAAAAGTGGAGACGACAAAAATCAAATGTATCCTGTCTTTAGTGACCTTAAACATTACATTAAAATTCCAATTATTTTCAAATAGTGGTTCTCTATTTATCATCTGGAAACCAAAGTGTGATGGAAGGACATGATTCCTATATACCCCTGAGAGGGGTATAATAACATGAACATATATCATTCTAAACTTTGTACAATAAATCATGGTTCATTGGAGGTTGTTGTTGAACATATATCTTATTTCTGAAATTTTGTTTATTTTATTTAGATTCTTGCATAAATTTTATATTCCATCAAATTCTATATTCCATCAAAATTCTATATTTCATCAAATTCTATATTCCATCAAATTCTATATTCCATCAATTTTATATTCCATCAAAAGTCCTTGTTCCTTATGCACAATTATATAATAATGTTTGGTTTTCATAATGATATTTCTTGCCATTTGTATCTTATTTATTACATTCTCTTTGTATTGTTCATTACAGTATGTTTGTCAAGGCTTATGTCATTTATAACTACACAATTATATTTTTCAACTTGACAGGAACTACCAACCGAATGTATAGCACTGTTGAATATTTAAAGAGAATAAAGCAAAAGCAAAATAACTTATCTATTATCAATTGAAGTTCAACGAGGAAACTATTATGTTTATGGTATTCATTGTTTCTCATTAAAAATGTATTAATTTAACTAACAAATTGAAACAATGCACTTCAATTTAAATATATACTTGTGACTAAGATTCAATCAAATGTCTTTTCATGCGTATTGAATGCATATTTTCACTTTTGGGCTCATTATTCTCATGTCAGATGACTCATGCATTTGTCTGTAGTTATTATTGTAAGAATTCATATTTCATATTTCAGTCATACTTGGTTCACCACTGATATGGGGTTTGTATAAATTTTAGCGGACAAAGAAAATTTACAAAATAAACAATCTTTGACAAACGATTTGGAAAGGAATACAAAGTTTTAATGCAATAATTAGATCAAACATTACATGAAGGCAGTTTTAATCACAAGTTAATGAATTAACACATTTATCTTGCCGAAAATTAGAACCTTTTGATGTAAGCTCGAAAGTTATAGTATCTGTTCCTCTGTTAGGAAAAGATACTGTTATATTTCTTCTAGTGGAAATAATATTCCAGGATATTTCCTTCCATATGGAACTAATATTATAAAAGAACTTCTATTCCATGACATTGTAACAATAAATATTCCAATATTGCCAAACTTAGCAAAACTATAACATGGCTACAGATGAAAGCAAATATAACTTAAATTCATTTCATTGAAAGTTTTGAAAGTTGAAATATTTACAACAATACAATCATCGTCATTACATTTGATATTTTTGTTGACCTTATGACTAAAATATAACAATTACTGACTTTGTCTTCAGAGATTAATGAGCAACTTCAAATGGCAAAATAGAGAATGTCTTTTATGGCTTTGTTATGATCCTGAAAATTTATGACGCCATAACATAGTGTTTAGCAATGATAATCTGTTTCTCAGTACAGTATCAAGCACTGACTCTGACCATTATCAACAATTAATATTTTAATATGAACATTATGAACATTTACTCAGAGGACAATATACACTGAGTGTTCTGCATAATCTGTTTTAGTTACTACATATAAATAAGAAGGTGTGGTATGAGTGCCAATGAGACAACCCTCCATCCAAGTCATAATGTGTAAAAAGTAAACAATTATAGGTCAAAGTACGGCCTTCAACATGGAGCCTTGGCTCACACCGAACAGCAAGCTTTAAAGGGCCCCAAAATGACTAGTGCAAAAAATTCAAACAGGAAAACCACGGTTTAATCTATGTATGACCATGACTTTTACCTATTGACTTCAAAATCAATATCGATCTTCCTTGTATGTTATTTACAAACCATTAACCATTTTCCTGCATAAATGTAGGTCCAATTTAGTAACTTTGACCTTGAACATAGTAACCTCATCATCAATAGGAACCTTCCTCTCATGTATGTGGCCTTATATCCAAGTGAGGTTGCCATCCAATATAAAGTATTTGATATAGCATTTACTAATGAAGATGACAGACTGACAGTCTACGGAGTCAAAACTATATACCCCTGTTATTTTGTAACATGGGGTGTAATAAGCACATAGTCTGAGCATAATAAGCCCTTAGTATGAGCATAATAAGTACATAATCTGAGCATAACAATTACTTACTCTGGTGGTTTTATCAAGGAACATCTTGGTATAATACAACTGATCATCATCCATGTCATTTATAGTTTTATAATTTATTATTTCAACAATGTCTTTAGCATATCCCATGAAACCTGCAAGTATATATTTTTCAATAGAAATTTAATATTCCAAGCAGAATATAAACAAAAGTTTCTATGATGATGAAGTATTGCACCAATACAATATTGGTTAAAATAGCAAAACATTAACAGCATTTAGGGTCATGGAACAGTAAATGTACTATTAATTTAACAGTTGTTTTGGCTTTAGAACTACCTTGCAGTAACTGTTAGTACTTTTAGATCAGTACTTAGTTTGTTATGCTTTGTGTTGATCTGATGAGTCAAGTCATTTTCAGTTAATTTTACAGTTTGTTTTATGTTGTTGTGTCACACTACTGTCCTGGGTTAGTGGGAGGGTTGAGCGCTTGCCAACATTTTAAACAACGTCACATTTTGTATGTGTCTGTGATTCAGTGGTTGTCTTTGGTTGCTGTTTATCATATTTGTGTTTTGTTATGTAAATAAATCAGACTGCTGGTTTTCTCTTTGAATTGATTCCCATGTTGTCATACCAGTGGAATGTTTTTCTCGATGTTAAAACCTGCAAGGTAACCTTCAGTTATATACATCCTCATCCATAAATCTTGGTGGATAGTTGTCTTATTGGTAATCTAACCACATCCTTATGTTTATACAGAAATCCCTGACTTCATGAACATCTGGATTATTCAAAGTGGTTCATGTTTGTTGTCTGGTCTATATTTACACTAAACACTTCCTTTTCATTTCATTTGATGAAAAAAACATTTGACAAGAAACATTGCATTAACTTCAATCAGGTTACATAACTGGAGATGCAAAACCTTTCAGCTGATACAATTGATCTATAACGTTTTCATTTTCCAGGCATTTAAGCAACATGTTGGAGAGATTACTTTTCCAGAAAAAATTTGTTAACTACATTTTTAATATAGACATTATTTAAATAAAAGAGTAAAATTATAAATTCGCGAATTATTTTGGATAAAAGACTTCAAACTGCTTATCCTCTCGGTCTTAATGACAAAATATTAGGACAGGGAACATAACTAAAACTTCAATCGATGTCATTAATATTGTCGATAAACGACTTAGAAATAAAAGGTCTCATGGCAAACGCAAAACCGTAATCAACGATTAAACATCGATAAATTATACACTTGCTGATCTGTTATCTATAATAAAAATAATGGCAGACATCAAGTATTATGCAACTGGGTCAGATACCAATAAGTAAATTATATGCTATTTTTCTGGAGTGTGATACAATTTCTTTTTTTAGCCCAATGTATGAATACACCCGTATTATCACAGCCTTTTGTCATCATAGGCTATTTCCTAGTATCGATAAACCTGAAAATCATAAACGGCATTTTCTTAAATTAAAATATATAAATAGAGGTATTGATTTTATTAAATTATCTAGTAAATTCCATGACTCTCCCATCCAAAGCCAAATACCTCCATATTTCGATAATATAGAACCACCTATTATTTCGTATTCTTATAAAATACCCAGCAGAAGTTTGATTTTTAATTATACGTCAGTTACATCAGACGTCAATATAGAAAATAATGTTCCTTCCACTTGAGATTGTGAAACATCTAGTTTTAGATATGTTCCCTATGGTCATGTCCTTACAGGAGACCTCAACATCGTCAAGACCGTGAGGTCATAACTTTTCTTAAGAAAGGACCGAAATATCGTCCTCCATCTAAAATAGATTGGAAACAAAGTCGTCAGGTTATTAAAGACGCCTGTCTGTCTACTGTAAAATTGGTGTAAACGTGAAAATCTGATAAAAATCTCTAGACAGTTATTTGAATAAAATTATGAATACTGTTAATATTAGTATATCTCATTTTGAAAACAATTCTGAAATTAGTAATAGGGTCCATGATATTCCATTTCCAGAATAAAAATAAACTCAAGTACTATAAGCGGTTTGTGTTCATACCGCAGATAAAATGAACAAAAACTAAAACAAGAAAGGTGATCTAGGATCACAGATACACAAAGGCAGCAACTGAGAGTTTATGATTTTGTTTAGTGGTCAAATTTCAATTTAAAAAAAAGTTCTACATTTATTATCAGGAATCCACAAAAATTCAGAATTTTTCAAACAATCAATATTGAACTTGCTATCCAGAAACCTAATAAAAATTTGAATTTTTCCAAAAATCAAGAACCATAACTTTGGAATGGTAAAAGTGAAAAAGATGAAAATCGAAATTAACCTGTCTTTAGGGGTCTTTTATTTTTCATTAAAATTTCATTCAAAGTTCTAACATGTCTAAAGTGGTTCTCAATTTATTATCTTGATACCACAAAATTTTTAAATTTCCAACAATCAAGTACTATAACTCTGAGATAGAAAAGTGAAAACAAGGAAATTAAAAATTAACCTGTCTTTAGTGGTCCAAAGCATTCCATTAAAATTTCAATCAATTTTATCAAGAGGTTCTCCATTTATTATCAAGAAATTACAAAATTATATTTTTTTCCAACAATCAAGTACCATAACTCTGAAACAGTAAAAGTGGAGATGACAAAAATCAAATTTAACCTATCTTTCGTGGCCTTAAACATTACATTAAAATTCCAATTATTTTCAAATAGTGGTTCTCTATTTATCATCTGGAAACCAAAGTGTGATGGAAGGACATGATTCCTATATACCCCAGAGAGGGGTATAATAACATGTACATATATCATTCTAAACTTTGTACAATAAATCATGGTTCATTGGAGGTTGTTGTTGAACATATATCTTATTTCAGAAATTTTTGTTTATTTTAATTAAATTCTTGCAAAAATTTTATATACCATCAAATTCTACATTCCATCAAAATTCTATATTTCATCAAAATTCTATATTCCATCAAATTTTATATTCCATCAAAAGTCCTTGTTCCCTTGCGGCACTACTATATAATAATGTTTGGTTTTTATAATGATATTTCTTGCCATTTGTATCTTATTTTATATTACATTCTCTTTTGTATTGTTCATTACAGTAACAGTTGTCAAGGCTTATGTCATTTATAACTACACAATTATATTTTTCCACTTGACAGGAACTACCAACAGAATGTATAGCACTGTTGCATATTTAAAGAGAATAAAGCAAAAAGCAAAATAACTTATTATTTATCAATTAAAATTCAACGAGGAAACTATTATGTTTATGGTATTCATTGTTTCTCATTAAAAATGTATTAATTTAACTAATAAATTGAAACAATGCATTTCAATTTAAATATATACTTGTAACTAAGATTCAATCAAATGTCTTTTATGCGTATTGAATGCATATTTTTCACTTTTGGCCTCATTATTCTCATGTCAGCTGACTCATGCATTTGTTTGTAGCTATTATTGTAAGAATTCATATTTCAGTCGAGTTGGTTCACCACTGATATGGGGTTTGTATAAATTTTAGCGGACAAAGAAAAATAAACAAAAATAAACAATCTTTGACAAACAATTTGGAAAGGAATACAAAGTTTTTAATGCAATAATTAGATCAAACATTACATGAAGGCAGTTTTAATCACAAGTTACTGAAGTAACACATTTATCTTGCCGAAAATTAGAACCTTTTGATGTAAGCTCGAAAGTTATAGTATCTGTTCCTCTGTTAGGAAAAGATACTGTTATATTTCTTCTAGTGGAAATAATATTCCAGGATATTTCCTTCCATATGGAACTAATATTATAAAAGAACTTCTATTCCATGACATTGTAACAATAAATGTTCCAATATTGGCAAACTAAGCAAACTATAACGTGGCTACAGATGAAAGCAAATATAACTTAAATTCATTTCATTGAAAATTTTGAAAGTTGAAATATTTACAACAATACAATCATCGTCATTACATTTGATATTTTAGCTGACCTTATGACCAAAATATAATAATTACTGACTTTGTCTTCAGAAATTAATGAGCACCCTCAAATGGCAAAAATAGAGAATGTTTTTTATGGCTTTGTTACAATCCTGAAAATTTATGATGCCATAACATAGTGTTTAGCAATGATAATCTGTTTCTCAGTACATTATCCAGCACTGACTCTGATCATTATCAACACTTAATACTCTAATATGAACATTTATTTTTATAAACATTTACTCAGAGAACATACACTGAGTGTTCTGCATAATCTGTTTTTAGGAACTACATGTATGACCATGACCTTTTACCTATTGACTTCTTGTATGATAATTACCAACCATTAACCATTTTCCTGCACAAATTTATGTCCAGTTTTAGTAACTTGCTTGGACATAGTAAATAAAGGCAACAGTAGTATACCGCTGTTCAACAGTCATAAATTGATTAAGCAAAAACAAATCCAGGTAACAAACCATAACCGAGCACATCAACTATCCTCATCATCAGTAGGAACCTTCCTCTCAATGTATGTGGCCTTATATCCAAGTAAGGTTGCCATCCAATATAAAGTATTTGATATAGCATTTACTAAAGAAGATGACTGACCGACAGTCTACGGGGTCAAAAACTATATACCCGTTATTTTGTAACATGGGGTATATAAGCCAGCCATAGTCTGAGCATAATAAATACTTACTCTGGTGGTTTTATCAAGGAACATCTTGGTATAATACAACTGATCATCATCCATGTCATTTATAGTTTTATAATTTATTATCTCAACGATATCTTTAGCATATCCCATGAAACCTGCAAGTATATATTTTTTCAATAGAAATATAATACTTAAAAATTAGAAATTATGGTATTATTATTGCCATTTTTCAAAAATAGACAAAAATACCAGTTTAATTATTGCAATTTTGAAAAATCTACATACATGACATAAAGATCTATGTTTGAGTTATCAGAATGCAAGTTCTTATTATTGCGATACTAACCCAGTCACATTATTGGCATTAATAAAAACTTCGCAATAATTTCTGAATTTACAGTATTCAAAGCAGAATATAAACAAAAGTTCTATGATGATGAAGTATTGCACTAATACAATATATATATTGGTTAATAAATTGCTTTGCCAGGCGCAGCTGGATACGACCGCAGAGGTCCAACCCTGAACAGTTAGGGCAAAAATGGACACAATATTCGCGCTTGATACAGGTCTCAATTTGGATTGTAATTAAATATTTGACACATAATAGGTTTCTGACACAGAATAACTGTATAGTCAAAGAACTTAGAATTGGTTATATGATTTGAATTTATATTAAATTTTTTGCTTTTGTGCAATACACTGTGCCTGTGCGAATTGACCCCCACCTCCCAAAAAAATTAATTAAAATTAACCCATTTTTTTTTTGCTTTTGTGCAATACACTATGTTGTTGCGTATTGAACCCCCCACCCTTTTTGCAAAAAAAAAAAAATATGTGAAGAAATTTTGTTTAATTTCTGAAATCTGAAAAAATTGCCCCCCAGTGTAAGGGAGGTAATCCAACATTGTACAACAATGTACAATTTTGTTTAAGAATTACCTCCCTTACACTGCTTTTAAATTGTCCATTAACCAGGAAACCCTTGTTTTTCCCACTTTTTTGCCCCTAATTCCTAAACGGTTTGAGTCATAACCCCCAAAGCCAATCCTAACCATCTCTTTGTGGTATGGAAACTTGTGGTATAAGATCCATACACTTAAACACAAGTTATTGTCTGAAACTAGAAAATGCCTTTTGGGCCTCTTTTGGCCCCTAATTCCTAAACTGTTAGGACCATAACCCCAAAATCAATCCCAAACTTCCTTTTGTGGTATTGAACCTTATGGTAAAATTTCATAGAGATCCATTCACTTAAACTTAAGTTATTGTGCGAAAACCAATGTGTCTCGGACGACGACGAAGACGACGCTAACGTCATACCAATATACAACCGCAAAAATAAAGATAGCAAAACATTAACAGCATTTAGGGTCATGGAACAGTAAATTTACTATTAATTTAACAGTTGTTATTAGCGTTAGAACTACCTTTCAGTAACTGTTAGTACTTTTAGATCAGTACTTAGTTTTTTATGCTTTGTGTTGATCTGATGAGTCAAGTCATTTTTCAGCTGATTTTTACAGTTTGCTCTTATGTTGTTGTGTCACACTATTGTCCTGGGTTAGGGAGGGTTGATCGCTTGCCAACATTTTAAAAACGCACATTTTGTAAGTGTCTGTAATTCAGTGGTTGTCTTTGGTTGCTGTCTATCATATATGTTTTTGTTAAATATATAAATCAGACTGCTGGTTTTCTCTTTTGAATTGATTCCCATGTTGTCATTCCAGTGGAATGGTTTTTCTCGTTGTTGAAACCCGTAAGGTGACCTTCAGTTATATACATCCTTGTCCATAAATCTTGGTGGATAGTTGTCTTATTGGCAATCTAACCACATCCTTATGTTTATACAGAAATCACTGACTTCATGTATATCTGGATTATTCAAAGTGGTTCATGTTTGTTGTCTGGTCTATACTTACACTATACTCTTCCTTTTCATTTAAAGAAAGAAAAAAATATTTGACAAGAAACATTGCATAAACTTCAATCAGGTCAATATATTGGAAACAGTGTCGTAAGGTTATTAAAGACGCCTGTCTGTCTACTGTAAAATTGGTGTAAACGTGAAAAATCTGATAAAAATCTCTAGACAGTTATTTGAATAAAATTATGAATACTGTTAATATTTGTATATCTCATTTTGAAAACAATTCTGAAATTAGTAATAGGGTCCATGATATTCCCATTTCCAGAATAAAAATAAACTCAAGTACTATAAGCGGTTTGTGTTCGTACCGGCAGATAAAGCAGCAAATAATGTAGTGGTGGTGTGGCGCATATACTACACGGAAGTTTTCCAAAACGAAATTACAAATTCATCTACATTCAGGTCCGTGACGCTCCACAGAGAGTCAAATTGTAAACAAGCATATCACTGCCACTACCCAGCTTAAAGCCTCTTCCGAACATTTGAAAGTTCCTATTATGTACTGGTTACCTAAATTGCACAAAAACCATTTAAATTCCGTTTCATCTCCGAATCTAGTAAGTGTTCTACTATCAATCTATCAGTTCTTCTAACTACCTCCTTACTACTATCAAAGAACTTGTTATTAACTTTTATAATAAAGCTTATGAAAATAATGGTATTAATTATTTTTGGAGTGTTAAAATTCTTTAGAGGTTTTAGATAAAATACATGCTTTTGATGGTCCTTTTAATTCTGTTGACAGTTATGATTTTTCTACTCTATACTACACTTCCCACAATCTTATCAAGAAAAAGTTTTCATATTTAATTAAATGGTCTTTTGAAAATCTCATTACAAATTTATTTGCTGTAACTCGTTTAAAGCCTTTTCTGTAATGAAAAGGAAAGTATGCTAGATACACTTACTGGAAATGTGAAGATATGATTGAAGCTTTAAATTTTCTCCTGGACAACATATATATACGTTTTGGCGATAAAGTGTATCGACAAGTAGTAGGTATTCCTATGGGCACTAACTGCGCCTTTAATAGCAGATTTATTCCTGTATTGCTATGAATCTCAGTTTATGACCAAACTCAGTAAAGACACGTCATTGTTACATTTGGTTGATACATTCAACAATACCTTCCGTTATCTAGATGATATTTTTCGTTAAATAATCCCGAGTTCTCTAAATATACTACCGAAATTTACCCAATAGAACTTACTTTAACTAAATCTAACATAAACAGCAGTAGTTGTCCTTTTCTGGACTTGGACATTTCAATCTCTAAAGGAAAACTCCATACGAAAATTTACGACAAAAGAGACGATTTTTCATTCCCTATTGTTAATTTTCCTTTTTAGACGGCGATGTTCCTTTGGCTCCATCATACGGTGTGTATATATCCCAACTCGTTCGTTATGCCCGTGTGTGTAGTGATGTCATAGATTTTAACGAATGTAATCAATGCATCACTAGTAAATTATTAAGTCAGGATTTCGTTAACATAAATTACGTAAAACTTTTGCTAAGTTCTTTCATAGATACAAAGATTTGATTAGTAAATTTGGCTGTACCTGTAGAAAACTGATTAAAACAGTATTTCACATCCTAAATTTTAAGGTAATATTGTACTTAAAGCGCGGAAATCACAATATGATCCGTGTAAACTCATCGAACCTTTAAATAAACTTATTAGTTCAGGTTATCTTACCAATGTTGTAATTAGATCTTTGAATATAGTTTACATTGGCACTAATATCGATTTTGTCATCAGCAAATTAAAACATAACTAAATTTGTATTCTTTTCAAACGGGATGTTTAAAGACACACCCATGTTCATTTTGATCTATAAAGAGGTTAAACTCCTAACTATCCTACTGTCTGTCGATACATTTATTTTGGCATTGCACTAGTCATGTCTTCTTTGACTGTCCATGACGTTAAAATACTAAATCCCTGGGATGTGTTTTAGTTGATTTTAGTCTCTGATGCATGATTTTTATTATTAATTGTTTTGGCTTTTAACTAGCTGTCAGTAACTGCAGTACTCTCAAATCGTACTTTCTTGTTTATTTGACCTGTTGATACTAATTGTAATGCTTTTTTGTTATTTAATGTTATTCAGGGTTATATCTGGTCTATATACCAGCTTTGATAAGTGTTTGGTACTAATATAAATTTCCACTTCATACTATGAACATCAAAATTATTTATTTTGTTAAAATATTTCCTTTCTCTATTGTAACTGTATACGATACCTAACTACAAAATTATTTTATTTACCTGTGTTTAAAGTTATTGCAAATGGCTGATATTTTTGTTCGAGCATATTGTTTTTCTTATATTGTTTAACATTTCATACCGATATAACATGTTACTTTTATTATTCTTCCCTTAGTTTATTTATTTTAAATTTGCATTGTATCATAGGTCAAATTTATTTGTTCAGTGTATGTTCAATGGTGTTACTATGTCCTTTGATTGAGTTAAGCTATTTCAGTTGATATTTTATAGTGTGTCTTTCTATGTTGTGATGTTACACTATTGTTTCAGAAAAAGGGTGAAGGTTTGGTACCATTAAAACATTTAAACCCGCTGCATTTGTTTGCACCTGTCCTAAGTCAGGAATCTGATGTTCAGTAGTTGTCGTTTGTTGATGTGGTTCATAAGTGTTTCTCGTTTCTCGCTTTTATATAGATCAGACCGTTGGTTTTCCCGTTTGAATGGTTTTACACTAGTAATTTTGGGGCCCTTTATAGCTTACTGTTCGGTGTGAGCCTAGGCTCCGTGTTGAAGACCGTACTTTGACCTATAATGGTTTACATTTATAATTTTACTTGGATGGAGAGTTGTCTCATTGGCACTCATACCACATCTTCTTATATCTATTTTAGCTGTAAAATATCAATTTAATACCACATCATAGCTGTGAAATATCAATTTAATACCACGTCATAGCTGTAAAATATTAATTTAATACCACATCATAGCTGTAAAATATCAATTTAATACCACATCATAGCTGTAAACTATTAATTTAATACCACGTCATAGCTGTAAACTATCAATTTAATACCACGTCATAGCTGTAAAATATCAATTTAATACCACGTCATAGCTGTAAAATATCAATTTAATACCACGTCATAACTGTAAAATATCAATTTAATACCACGTCATAGCTGTAAAATATTAATTTCAAGAGTAAAAATAAAATGCTTCGCTGAGCACAGCCTGATACGACCAAAGGTCAAACCCTGAACAGTTAGGCAAATTTGTACACAATATTCAAGCTTGATATTGTCTGAATTTGGATTGTGATAAAATTTTGACATAAATATAGGTTTCTGACACAGAATAACTGTATAGTCAAAGAACTTAGAATTGGTTATATGATTTGAATTTATATCAAATTTTTGCTTTTGTGCAATACACTGTGCCTGTGCGAATTGACCCCACCTCCCAAAAAATTAATTAAAATTAACCCATTTTTTTTTGCTTTTGTGCAATACACTATGTTGTTCGTATTGAACCCCCACCCTTTTGCCAAAAAAAAATATGTGAAGAAATTTTGTTTAATTTCTGAAATCTGAAAATTGCCCCAGTGTAAGGGAGGTAATCCAACATTGTACAACAATGTACAATTTTGTTTAAGAATTACCTCCCTTACACTGCTTTTAAATTGTCCATTAACCAGGAAACCCTTGTTTTTCCCACTTTTTTGCCCCTAATTCCTAAACGGTTTGAGTCATAACCCCCCAAAGCCAATCCTAACCATCTCTTTGTGGTATGGAAACTTGTGGTATAAGATCCATACACTTAAACACAAGTTATTGTCTGGAAACTAGAAAAATGCCTTTTTGGGCCTCTTTTTGGCCCCTAATTCCTAAACTGTTAGGACCATAACCCCCAAAATCAATCCCAAACTTCCTTTTGTGGTATTGAACCTTATGGTAAAATTTCATAGAGATCCATTCACTTAAACTAAAGTTATTGTGCGAAAACCAATGTGTCTTCGGACGACGACGAAGACGACGCCAACGTCATACCAATATACGACCGCAAAAATAAAGATAGCAAAACATTAACAGCATTTAGGGTCATGGAACAGTAAATTTACTATTAATTTAACAGTTGTTATTAGCGTTAGAACTACCTTTCAGTAACTGTTAGTACTTTTAGATCAGTACTTAGTTTTTTATGCTTTGTGTTGATCTGATGAGTCAAGTCATTTTTCAGCTGATTTTTACAGTTTGCTCTTATGTTGTTGTGTCACACTATTGTCCTGGGTTAGGGGAGGGTTGATCGCTTGCCAACATTTTAAAAACGTCACATTTTGTAAGTGTCTGTAATTCAGTGGTTGTCTTTGGTTGCTGTCTATCATATATGTTTTTTGTTAAATATATAAATCAGACTGCTGGTTTTCTCTTTTGAATTGATTCCCATGTTGTCATTCCAGTGGAATGGTTTTTCTCGTTGTTGAAACCCGTAAGGTGACCTTCAGTTATATACATCCTTGTCCATAAATCTTGGTGGATAGTTGTCTTATTGGCAATCTAACCACATCCTTATGTTTATACAGAAATCACTGACTTCATGTATATCTGGATTATTCAAAGTGGTTCATGTTTGTTGTCTGGTCTATACTTACACTATACTCTTCCTTTTTCATTTAAAGAAAGAAAAAAATATTTGACAAGAAACATTGCATAAACTTCAATCAGGTCACATAACTAGACATGGGCATTGACCTTTCAGCTGATACAATTAATCTATTACATTTTTCATTTTCCAGGCATTTAAGCAACATTTTGGAGAGATTACTTTTCCATGAAAAAATTTGTGAACTACATTTCTTAAAATAGACAATAGACATTATTTAAATAAAAGAGTAAAATTATACATACCTCCACTGTTCAAGAATCTACATTCATGAGGTTTAACTTCTGGATATTGTTCCTGTAAAAAGAATGCTTGAAAAGTTCAGATACTAAATTGTAGTATTTGAAAACTGGTTAAAAACTCACTGTTTGCATGTAAACAATGTTTGTCAAACCAAAAATTATTAAAAGCAGATACAATAAGTGTTTTTCACAAACTTATTCTTTGTTGTATGTTCTTTTAAATACCTATTAAAGGTTTCTGCTTAACATGTAAAGAAGGATGGTTGAGGTTTAACCCCATCACAAATTCATGTGCATGTCTCGGGAGCCTTATCATTGGTTGTCTTTTGACACATCAGATATCTGTCATTTGTAGAGATTGGTGTTGATGGCAGATTTTTGATAGTCTCAGTAAAATGTATTCACAACTATGAAAGACAAGTGGAGAATTGGAGCTCAACATATTATATAGACAACTGCCTGTTTGAAAATCATATGAAGACCTCTAGATGCTTTTTGTTATTTTGTATCATTGGGTTGCTGTCTCACTGACTCATACCACACCTCCTTTTATTCATCCCACAAATATTTTATCTGATATAAATATCAATGAGACAGCAAGCAATCAAACAACAGAATTTATCACCACAAAAAATAGAAAAACAGAAATCCAAATCAATAAACAAACTTTTTATAAGCAGCTGTAAACTATATTATCTACTTTCAAAACCTAAGAGTAAGGGAAAGCACATTAAATCTAAGATAGACATATAAGACTTTCTAAAAATCATACTTTTAAGCTTGCGTCTGGCCAGCAAAATCCTTCAGCTGAAAATATCACATTGCAATCAAACTTCTTAAATTTTTCCAATATTTCTTCTGGTCCTGCAGTGAATACCACGTCATAGCTGTAAAATATATACTTCATGTGTAAAAAAAATGGTAATGTCCAAAACCAAAACAAACAGGTTGTCTTTGTTGCTGTTTCTCATATTTGTTTTTCATTTATTGTTTTGCATAGTTTGTTCTTATGTTTTACTGTTACATCACTGTCCCAAGTTAGGGGGAGGGTTTTGAACAGATATATCATGTTAAGGAGGGGTATTTGCGAAAAATACCAGTCGAGAGAATATTAAATTTCGCGAGCCGTAAGGCCAGGGAAATTCATTCTCAAGACTGGTATTTTTTGCAAATACCCCTCAAGAACATGCTATATCTGTTTAATTACACCGAATGTTAATGTACAAAACGCATTGATGATCGTGACATAAAACGCATTGATGATGGTGACATTACAAGCGTCCAGTCGGATAGAGTATTTTTTGGCAAATACCACGGCAGAGAGGGTAAGAAAGGCATTAACAGTTGTTATTAGCGTTAGAACTACCTTTCAGTAACTGTTAGTACTTTTAGATCAGTACTTAGTTTTTATGCTTTGTGTTGATCTGATGAGTCAAGTCATTTTTCAGCTGATTTTTACAGTTTGCTCTTATGTTGTTGTGTCACACTATTGTCCTGGGTTAGGGAGGGTTGATCGCTTGCCAACATTTTAAAAACGCACATTTTGTAAGTGTCTGTAATTCAGTGGTTGTCTTTGGTTGCTTCTATCAGTTTTTAAATATGTAAAATCAGATGCTCTTCTCTTTACATTGATTCAAGATTTCTTCTTGAAACTTTTCAAAATTCGAATTTTGAACATTTTGAAAAAATTGAATCTTAAATCCTTGCAATAAATCTTGGTGAAGTGCCACTTATTGTAAATGGTAACCACTTATGTTTATACAAATATCAATTATAAAGTCAAAGTAATAACTTTTAAAGGTTCAAACTTTTGATAATCAAGAAATAAATTTGTTTAAATAAATAAAAGCAGCTTTATTAAAAGCTAAATATCATTACATAGTTACATTAAATGACTTATCAGTGATACATAACAACATGGGCATAACCTTTCATGAATAAATTGAGTCACTGTTAACATTCATCGGTTTCAAGCAAGCTATAATTTGAAATTCCTTTTCCTGAAAAGTTGTTGAACGTACATTCTAAAATAGACAAAAAATTACATTGTTGTACTTTGACATATCCCATTTCCAGTATCAATTTGAAGGTGTTCAAATGGATATTTCCAACGTAAAATAGTTGAACAAGTTGGATTTGGGATAATTCAAACTTTAAAACGGTTAAATATGGATTAAATAGGATGCATTAATTTTGTCTGAATAAGGTAATTATGTTGTAACTACAAAGATCATTCCCATAACATTCAAGTGTGCTGAATGTTATATAAAGTATATAAAGGTTTCTGTAATATACGTAAAAATGATTATTTAACCTAAAATGATACTGTAAATAATCGTGCAACACCCTAACTTTTGAAACCCCTTGAGCAATAACCCAAAACTCAATCCCAGCCTTTTAGTGGTATGGAACCTTGTAGTACATCAGAGATCCAACTATAACACAAGTTATTGTCTGGAAACTAGAAAGCTTTTTTGGCCCTTTTGCCTATTTAAAATGTTTGGGGCAATCACCCAAACTCAATCCCAGCCTTTTTTTTTTGTAATATGGAACTGTTGGCCCCATAACCCTTAATGAATCCCAACCTCTACTTGTGGTATAAACATTGTGGTACAATTTCAGACAATCAAAACTTATACACAAATTATTATCCTGAAACTAGAAAAATGCTTGTTTTGGGCCTTAATTCCAAAACAGTTGGAAACCATCATCCAAAATCAATCCCAACCTTTTGGTATTGAACCTCTTAAAAATTTCATTTATAGAGATCCATTCACCTAAACTAAAGTTATTGTCCGGAAACCAATGCCTTCGACGACAATCACAGACAATCATACCTAATCGATCCCAAAATTTTTTTCCGTCGTAAAAGGTTTGTCTTATGTTCTTCATTTTAAAAATGGTAATGTCCATAGTTTGTTCATATGTTTTACCATTACATCACTGTCCCAGGTTAGTTAGTTTGGCGCTATAAATAGTTCAACTGCCACATTCTGTATGTGCCTGTCCCAAGTCAGGAACCTGTAATTCAGTGGTTGTCCTTGTTGCTGTGTTATATTTGTTTAAGTTCATTATTTGTATAAATTAGGCCGTTAGTTTTCCGTGAATTGTTTTACAAATGGTATTTCTGGCCTTTATAGCTGACTATCGGTATGGGCTTTGCTCATTTGAAGGCCGAAGTGACCTATAGTTGTTAATTTCTGTGTCATTTGGTCTATTGAGAGTTATCTCATTGGCAATCATCGATCTTTTATATATGAAAAGTTCTACATAATTGAATATGTAAATTGTAATATATCTTAAGATATTCTATATTGAGATATCATAAAATTAGTATTATATCTTATACAATTGCAACCTATGTTACATGTAAAGCTGATTATGAGAGGAACAAACAAGACAAATATCAGTAACATGAAAAATTAAAGTTTACAAGACCTCGATACTTGTAACACAAAATATTTTATTCATTAAAAGGAAATGTTCACAGCAATAAATATAATTTGTAGACACATTTTCGCAATCACATTTTAAAGCAAAAAAAAATGTATTATTTCTGCTGCTCTTGAAAATACATTCTAAATAAACTACCTGTCTGTGAACATGATATTTTCTTCGTGCATACTGTGATAGGTTCCTTTTAAGCCTTAGACACATGATTTTTATTCTACTGGCTTTAAACTAGCTTTCTATTCAGTAACTGTGAGAACTCTTTTAAATACCTATTAAAGGTTTCTGCTTAACATGTAAAGAAGGATGGTTGAGGTTTAACCCCATCACAAATTCATGTGCATGTGTCGAGCCTTATCATTGGTTGTCTTTGACACATCAGATATCTCAATGTTTTTTTGTCATTTGTAGAGATTGGTGTTGATGGCAGATTTTGATAGTCTCAGTAAAATGTATTCACAACTATGAAAGACAAGTGGAGAATTGGAGCTCAACATATTATATAGACAACTGCCTGTTTGAAAATCATATGAAGACCTCTAGATGCTTTTTGTTATTTTGTATCATTGGGTTGCGTTGTCTTTGTTGCTGTTTCATATTTGTTTTCGCTTATTGTTTCGCATAGTTTGTTCATATGTTTTACCATTACATCACTGTCCCAGGTTAGGGGAGGGTTTGGCGCTAATAAATAGTTCAACCCCGCCACATTCTGTATGTGCCTGTCCCAAGTCAGGAACCTGTAATTCAGTGGTTGTCCTTTGTTGCTGTGTTACATATTTGTTTTAGTTCATTATTTTGTACATAAATTAGGCCGTTAGTTTTCTCGTTTGGATTGTTTTACATTTGTCATTTCGGGGCCTTTTATAGCTGACTATGCGGTATGGGCTTTGCTCATTTTTGAAGGCCATACAGTGACCTACAGTTGTTAATTTCTGTGTCATTTGGTCTATTATGGAGAGTTATCTCATTGGCAATCATACCACATCTTTTTATATATAAAAAGTTCTTACATAATTTGAATATGTAAATTGTAATACATCTTTAAGATATTCTATATTGAGATATCATAAAAATTAGTATTATATTATATACTATTGACCAGACCTATGTTACCTGTAAAGCTGATTATGAGAGGAACATAAAGACAAACAAGACAAATATACAGTAACATGAAAAATTAAAGTTTACAAGACCTATGAATACTTGTAACACAAAATATTTTCATATCATTAAAAGGAAATGTTCACAGCAATAAATATAATTCTGTAGACACATTTTCGCGCAATCACATTTTTAAAGCGAAAAAAAATGTATAATTTCTGCTGCTCATGAAAATACATTCTAAACAAACTACCTGTCTGTGAACATGATATCTTCTTTGAGCATACTGTGATAGGTTCTCTTTTAAGCCTTAGACACATGATTTTTAATCGTTACTGGCTTTAAACTAGCTTTCACATTCAGTAACTGTGAGAACTCTAATATCTGAACTTTGTGGCTTTTGTGTCTTTGATAGGATTTTGGTGTGCTTTGTATCGATCTGATGAGTTGACCCCTTTTCAACTGATTTTTATAGTTTTTTCTTATGTTGTTCTGTCACACCACTGTCCCAGGTAAGGGGGAGGGTTTGGCGCAAGCAACCATGTTTAACCCCGCCACATTTTGTTTGTGCCTGTTCCAAGTCTGGAGCCTGTAATTCAGTGGTTGTCCTTTGTTGTTGTATATCACAATTGTTTTCATTAATTGTTTTGTACATACATTAGGCGATTATTGTTTTGTACATAAATCAGGCCATTAGTTTTCTCGTTTAAATTGTTTTACATTTTACATTTTAGAGCCTTTTATAGCTTGCTATGCAGTATTGGTTTTGCTCATTGTTGAAGGCCATATTGTGACCTATAGTTGTTAACTTTTATGATATTTGGTCTCTGGTGGAGATTTTTCTCATTGGCAATCAGATCACATCTTCTTATTTTTATATACATTTTTAGACCAATTTTACTGGTTTTTAATTGACTATCTCTGAAAGTATAAAAGCTACATACCTATCTTTTTTACAATATTAGAATGTAGTTCAACGAGTTTTAAGTGCATACAAATTTTCATTAAAATAGAAAATATTGCCTAATTACGTATATTTTGCCTTAAATGGTTAACAATTTCATTAATGTTGAGTAAAATGTCATTCAAGGCAAAGCTATAGTGAAAGAAAATTAGACAGATGGATGGACAAAGTGAAAAATACAGAGCTACCAGATCCTCAATGCTGGCCATTATTCTTCATTCACTGTAATGACTACTACATGATATGTTCTATACCTGTCTGTGAACATTATAATTAGGTCTGTTCTTCCTGCATACTGTGACAGGTTCTCTTTCAGTATGTTTACTTTGTGTCCTCCTCCAGAAAATCTGGCAATATCTCCTCCTCTCCACTCCTGTCCCATTCCAAAGGTCTAAAGAAAAAAACAAATGGAAAATTAAGCAGCATGTTTTTTCAATCTCTGTCCCTTAAGGCCAGGGGTTTCAAAATGTGGCAGAATTTTTAGTGGCCTACTTTTGGAATGTTTTCTTTTATAGGATTTTTTTCCTCCTGCATGATGTGGTCTGAAACTGTTAAAAGTTAATCTGCATTATTTTATTACAATAACCAACTGCAGACTAAATTAGGTGAAACTGTTTTATTGGACTAAACTAATGTCCCACTTCATCTTTAAAATTAAATCCAGTTAACAAACAGATTCTAATACTGAAAAACCTGTTGATATGGAAAATACAAATACTAGAATAGTAGCATATATATATATATATATGATGCATGAACCCCTCCTCAAAATTTTTTTTTTTTAAAACCTGTAAAGGGACAGGGCTTGGCGTGATCCCTGGCAAAAATATTGATGTTGTACTGAAAGGGATCATCTCTAAGAATAAGAATATTATGTGGTTTATTGGTGGGGATATAAATAGATTTAAGCTTTTTAACATTAATGATATACACGGGACAAAACACCCCCAGGGACAAAACCTATGGTGAACTAAAAATGTCTTTATCAAGGCAATTAAGACAATATATGTTTAAGGAGTGAGGATCTAAACCATTTTTTAGATAGTGAACAATTCACATGTATAATATATGAAGGGGTGGGCCATGACCCTCTAGGGACAAACCCATGGTTGCATTGGAAAGGTTTTGCCATACAAAAATATCTATGGTTTTGGAGTGGACATATAAAAATCAGTTATTTAACATCAGATAAGGTCCCAGGTCATGTTCTATACATGAAAATGTCAAAATAAAAACGACGTATTTTGATCATAAGGTAACAGACAAGTTCACATGCAGGTCATGATGATTTCTTACACACCGTCTTATGGTAATACACCTTCATGCCAGATATCATTAGTCAGTGTAACAAGATAAATAAATGGGAAATGTGTCCATGGGACACAGATGATGCCCCCGCTTGCATATCATATAAAGTAATAAAGGGACATAACTGAAGAATGGTAAAAGTGACCCTACCCAAATTTGTACTTGATCTGAGTTTTGTGGTTATAAGTATTGTGTATAAGTTTCATAACATTTGGTTGAGGCAAACTGAAGTAAGAGAACGGACAGGAAAAATTCAGCAATTTTTCCCTTTGTAAAAGGGCATAACTCTAGAACAGTAAAAGTGACACCACCAACGTTTGTAGTTGATCTGTAATTTGTAGTAATAAGCATTGTGTATAAGTTTCATAACATTAGGTTGAGGCTACCTTAAATAAGAGAACAGAAAAGAAAAATTCAGCAATTTTCCCATTTGTGAAGGGCATAACTCTAGAATGGTTAAAGTGACACCACAAAAATTCAAACTTGATCTGTATTTTATAATAATAAGCATTGTGTATAAGTTTCATAACATTTGGTTGAGGCAAACTAAAGTTAGAGATAGGAAACGAAAAATTCAGCAATTTTTCCATTTGTAAAGGGGCATAACTCAAGAACGGTATAAGATACGCCACCCATTTTCAAACTCAATCTGTGTTTTGTGGTGATAAGTATTTTGTATAAGTTTCATAACATTCGGTTGAGGCAAATAAAGTTAGAGAACGGAAATGAAAAATTCAGCAATTTTTCCATTTGTAAAGGGGCATAACTCTAGAACGGTTAAAGTGACACCACCAAAATTCAAACTTGATTTGTGTATTGTGGTAATAAGCATTTTGGATAAGTTTCATAACATTTGGTTGAGGCAAACAAAAGTTACAGAACAGAAACCCACTTTGGGACGTACGTATGGATGGACAAGGGTAAAACTTAATGCCCCCTTCGCTACGGTGGGGGCATAAAAATAAATGGGGAATGTGTCCATGGGACACAGATGATGCCCCCGCTTGCATATCTAATAAAGTTAAAGAGGGATATAACTGAAGAACGGTAAAAGTGAGGCTGCCCTAATTTGTACTTGATCTGAGTTTTGTGGTAATAAGTATTGTGTATACGTTTCATAACATTTGGTTGAGGCAAACTAAAGTTAGAGAACGGAAACGAAAAATTCAGCAATTTTTATGTTTATAAAGGGGCATAACTCAAGAACAATAAAAGTGACGCCACCCAATTTCAAACTTGATCTGTATTATGTGGTAATAAGCATTTTGTATAAGTGTCATAATATTTGGTTGAGGCAAACTAAATTTAGAGAACGGAAATGAAAAATTCAGCAATTTTTATGTTTATAAAGGGGCATAACTCAAGAACGGTATAAGTGACGCCACCCAATTTCAAACTTGATCTGTATTATGTGGTAATAAGCATTGTGTATAAGTTTCATAACATTCCGTTGAGGCAAACTAAAGTTAGAGAACGGAATGAAAAAATTCAGCAATTTTTATGTTTATAAAGGGGCATAACTCAAGAACGGTACAAGACACGCCACCCTTTTTCAAACTCGATCTGTGTTTTGTGGTAATAAGCATTGTGTATAAGTTTCATAACATTTGGTTGAGGCAAACTGAAGTTAGAGATCCGAAACCAGCTTTGGGATGTATCTACGGACAGACGGACGGACAAGGGTAAAACTTAATGCCCCCTCCGCTGAGGAGGGGGCATAAAAATTAGCCCAGACAAGGTTGTACGAGACGAACCAGATGCAGGAACATTACAAAAACATGATGTCTCCCTTCATTGAAGGAAAAATACAATGACAGGAATAAAAAATAATGATAGGAGACAACAAACCATAATAATGCTATGAAATGAATGAAATATTAGAGGATTAACACTTGAACGGCTGTCATTAATCCACATTTCTTTTTAAGGGTTTGTGTTGCCCAATATTCAGTTTTTCTTTGTAGTCATGTAGTGTTGTAAGGATGTCCTGTTGTTAGTTGTTGTTTTTCTTTGTAGTCATGTAGTGTTGTAAGGATGTCCTGTTGTTAGTTGTGGTTTTTCTTTGTAGTCATGTAGTGTTGTAAGGATGTCCTGTTGTTAGTTGTGGTTTTTCTTTGTAGTCATGTAGTGTTGTAAGGATGTCCTGTTGTTAGTTGTTGTTTCTCTTTGTAGTCATGTAGTGTTGTAAGGATGTCCTGTTGTTAGTTGTGGTTTCTCTTTGTAGTCATGTAGTGTTGTAAGGATGTCCTGTTGTTAGTTGTGGTTTTTCTTTGTAGTCATGTAGTGTTGTAAGGATGCCCTGTTGTTAGTTGCGGTTTTCTTTGTAGTCATGTAGTGTTGTAAGGATGTCCTGTTGTTAGTTGTTGTTTTCTTTGTAGTCATGTAGTGTTGTAAGGATGGCCTGTTGTTAGTTGTGGTTTTTCTTTGTTGTCATGTAGTGTTGTAAGGATGGCCTGTTGTTAGTTGTTGTTTTTCTTTGTTGTCATGTAGTGTTGTAAGGATGGCCTGTTGTAAGTTGTTGTTTTTCTTTGTTGTCATGAAGTGTTGTAATGATGGCCTGTTGTTAGTTGTTTTTCTTTGTAGTCATGTAGTGTTGTAAGGATGGCCTGTTGTAAGTTGTTGTTTTTCTTTGTTGTCATGTAGTGTTGTAAGGATGTCCTGTTGTTAGTTGTTGTTTCTCTTTGTTGTCATGTAGTGTTGTAAGGATGTCCTGTTGTTAGTTGTTGTTTTTCTTTGTTGTCATGTAGTGTTGTAAGGATGTCCTGTTGTTAGTTGTGGTTTTTCTTTGTTGTCATGTAGTGTTGTAAGGATGTCCTGTTGTTAGTTGTTGTTTTTGTTGTCATGTAGTGTTGTAAGGATGCCCTGTTGTTAGTTGCGGTTTTCTTTGTTGTCATGTAGTGTTGTAAGGATGGCCTGTTGTTAGTTGCGGTTTTCTTTGTTGTCATGTAGTGTTGTAAGGATGGCCTGTTGTTAGTTGCGGTTTTTCTTTGTTGTCATGTAGTGTTGTAAGGATGGCCTGTTGTTAGTTGTGGTTTTTCTTTGTTGTCATGTAGTGTTGTAAGGATGGCCTGTTGTTAGTTGTGGTTTTTCTTTGTTGTCATGTAGTGTTGTAAGGATGGCCTGTTGTTAGTTGTGGTTTTTCTTTGTTGTCATGTAGTGTTGTAAGGATGTCCTGTTGTTAGTTGTTGTTTTTCTTTGTTGTCATGTAGTGTTGTAAGGATGTCCTGTTGTTAGTTGTGGTTTCTCTTTGTAGTCATGTAGTGTTGTAAGGATGTCCTGTTGTTAGTTGTTGTTTCTCTTTGTTGTCATGTAGTGTTGTAAGGATGTCCTGTTGTTAGTTGTGGTTTTTCTTTGTAGTCATGTAGTGTTGTAAGGATGGCCTGTTGTTAGTTGTGGTTTTTCTTTGTAGTCATGTAGTGTTGTAAGGATGGCCTGTTGTTAGTTGTGGTTTTTCTTTGTTGTCATGTAGTGTTGTAAGGATGGCCTGTTGTTAGTTGTGGTTTTTCTTTGTAGTCATGTAGTGTTGTAAGGATGGCCTGTTGTTAGTTGTGGTTTTTCTTTGTAGTCATGTAGTGTTGTAAGGATGGCCTGTTGTTAGTTGTGGTTTTTCTTTGTAGTCATGTAGTGTTGTAAGGATGTCCTGTTGTTAGTTGTTGTTTCTCTTTTGAATTGCTTCCCATTTTGTCACCCCGACCCTTTTATATCTTATTGTATGGTATGGACTTTGCTGATTTTTAAGGCTGTACCATAACCTGAAATTGTCCACATCTATGTCCTTTATAGTTAGTTATCTCACTGGCAATCCTACCGTATCTCCTTATTTTCATATACATGTAATTAACTCTTTCAAACTTTATTTTAGTACCAAGTGTTCTTTAGATTGCGTAAGGTGGACACAAATATGAATGGAATGTCAAACAAGAATTTCAGTCACGAAATAATATGCATATTTCACCAAGGAAATAACTACTATGACAAAAGTACAATAGGTCAGGGAAGTACATCTGCCATTTAAGTAGACTCTTAAAAATTAAGTAACCAAATAAATCTGAGTCAATCAAGTAAATAATGATATTATATGTATTTACATCGACAGGTATTATTCAAAACTACTGATTTTTACTTTTATTAAACAAAATCGACATGATTATATATAGTGTAACATGTTTTTTAATATGTGTAAAACAACCACGAACAGCAGCTGTTGTTTATACATGTATTAAATAGTACTTACTTAAGCATGTTAAAATGAACACCTTTTGATAAGTTGAAGATATTTCAATTTAGCATTGTAAATACAGAATTAATTCTATGTTCATAACATCAATTTGTGAATAATTGCAAAAGTCACCTGAAGATGTTAAAACAATCAATCGTAAAATTGTGAAAATTATTTTTCGCTTCACTTTTCATCAATTTTATATTGCATGAACATAAAATAAAAGAAACCTGTTGCCACCACATAAGTATCATAATAATATCATTTGTGGAACATTTATGGGCAAAACTGCCTTCTTCTTCTAATCCATGATTGTTTTTTCAGCCTAATACACTTTTATTGCATTCTTATAAATATCAGAAACTGCTGGTTTTGAATATTCAAATACATGAAATAAGGCATGTCAAAATAATGCACTATTGATACATAGAAAGACAATAAATATAAAATGAAACTTGACCACAATATTTCTGATTTACCAAAAAGAATTTTAAGAAACAAGGATCTATCAACCTTTTGTCAAAATATTTGTCCTAATATTATACAGAACATTCTTAGCTTAGAATAGCAACATGAATTGATACATGAACAGGCTAATGTAATCTTGACACTTTAGGACAGAAAGAAGACTTGTGATTACTCTTGCATCATACATTCATAAACATGTCAAAATTGACATATTTGACCTACATTGTAAAATGGCCATTCAGTTTTTGGTCAAATCGACACATGAACAGTTATGAGCAAGGTGTTCCCAAAAAAGATATTTTACACACATTTCCATCTTTGTAAAACACATTTTGTAGCAAATTATCTTTTTGTGTAAAGCCTTTGTTCATATCTAAATATCAATGACATGACCTCAAAATGAGGCTTTTTTGGCAGTTTTGCAGTCAAATAGTTTCAAACCTTAAAATCAAATATGTACAAAAATGTAATACAAATTCAAAATATTAAAACTGATGATTGAAACTTTAAAGTTGTCTTATGAACATCAGAAGTATGTTATTAGGCAGATTCATAATAATTTTAGATTTTTGAATTCAACATGTTCAAGGGACCAAAAAAATGGTCTACCTTTCCAATTTTCACTCAGGAAGTTTTTTCAAACAGTTATCTCCTTTTTGGAAAGATGATGTCACTCAGTTTCTACTACATGTACAATATTTGTTGATATTTTATTCCAGCTACAATGTTGATGTGGCTAAACCTGTATATCATAAACACCCTTTCCTGCATTTTTAATCATTTTGTACAAAATACCACTCTTCAAAACCGTCAAAGTTACATATTTTCAACAACAAAAAACTGTAGGAAATCCTATCCTAGAACTACAACTGTTGCAACTTATGAGTCATATTTGGTAAAAAGTAATATAGGCATGTACATGTCTCTAATTAATACAACTTTCATTGTGTAGAAGAACAATTTCATAATGTTAAGGAATGTTAATTAAAAGAATGATTTTATACAGGTGGTCTCATCATGCTCATTGTTATTCACTTTTTATACAGGTGGTCTCATCATGCTAATTGTTATTCACTTTTTATCATGTTTATACATGTACATGTACAACAGTCCAAACCTGTAATCTCCAATACATGTACATGTACAACAGTCCAAACCTGTAATCTCCAATACATGTATTGTTTGCCTTAAGATTTTCTTAATCTCAAACATGAACATGATGGAAGTTTTCTTTTACATCTTATGACATGAAAATACATGTATGCTGCACAATTGTACATGTATTTTAAAAGTAGTATTACCGGTACATTCATGGGAGTTTTCAAATTTAAGTCAACCTGTCACATGCTGTTTGGGAAAACCTTGCTGTTTTCCTGAGAGACATGGCAAACTGGAAAAGAATGGATAGTAAGGCTCAGATTTCTGTTAAATAGCTCTTAGTACCTTTTTGATTTCCCATCGCCAATTTCAGCTCAAGAAGACACTGGTCAATCTATTTGAACATACATTGTACATCACTACATGTTCAAAAATCTACTATAAAATGTATAAATCTCCAGCTGAGTCTTTTGTTCTAATAATGTTTTGAACAAACCATAACATATAGAGTATGTAGATTAAAGTTTTCTTCATGTTTTTTAATGAATACATGTACCATATTCTTTTAATATGTGACTTCCATATAATTTGTAGACATAAAGGTCTCCCTACATGCCTAATGGCATGCAAGGATGGATGTTGGACATCCTTAAAAAAATAACAGTGAAACTTTTGAGATGTTGTTGTGGAAAATATATGTTCATCTTTTAATAAATAATTTGTATGTGTATCTACCACTGTCTACTACCTTATGTTTAATTCCATATCTATCTGCTGATTCAGCATATCTCCTGAAGCCATCAGTTTCATCTGTAGCTATTGTCACTGCCAGTAACTCTGGAAAGACATAAATATAGAGTAGACCAAGTAATGAATTCTACAATTACACATATATAAAACTGGTATTACTTACAATTTGCACATAAGGCCAATAAACTGTAGACACAGAGATATGTCTCGCCTGTCAGCATTAAATTCAGAAGAAAAGACAATGAATCTGATGGACAGCATTATTGCTTATTAATTTAAAGTCGCTGTGTGAGCCATAAAAGTGTCCTGTGAAAAGTGTCCATCTAGACACTTTTCACAGAATTGGTATATTTAAATGTGTCCTATGCTGTGAAAAGTGTCCATTCAATCGGACATAATTTCATGATAATACTATTAAATTATGTCCTGTAAAGGTTGATTTTCAAAAGAGGACACTTTTTCACAGTAAAAGTGTCCTTTAAAGGGAGACAATAAAAGGTCACTGAAATGTTTTAGCTATATTTAGTTTTCTATTACTAAAACAAACCAATTAAGAACTAGTTATAATTTGATATAAACAAAATGGAAGGTAACAACCCCTGTTAAAAGAACAAGAAAGGTCAAATGTAGGAAGAACAGTATTTATTAGTTCTATTCTTGAATATTACATGATTTTGTAAATTGAAATGAATTGCATGTATTATTATTCACATAGTTCATATTAAGTTCTATTAAATGTATTACTGTTTGTGTGTGTATTAGCACATGTTTTATCAATTGTATAATTTATGCTTAATTACACATGGTGGTGATCACATTTTGTATGAATTCAATATTCCAGTTTACATGCCATGTTTTAATTGAGACAAAACTCCATGCTAATTTTAAAAGTTCAATTTAGACAAAGAACTGAAGCTATGTATACATTTTGTAGATATTGAGAGGACACTTTTCATGTGAAATACTGTCCTTTATATGAAGGACACTTTTCATATAAAATATTGTTCTTTCTTTGAAAGACACTTTTCACATCTGTGGACACAATAGGTAAATATCGTCCGGACGATATTTCATAATAACATTATGTCCGTGGACACAATTTACTGTAAAAAGTGTCAAGTGGACATAATTTCATGGCGGACAATATTTAATCCTACATGATCTTGTTGGCAGGGCTTAGAAATGGTTGACAAACTGAGATTCATGTACAGACAGTAATGTAACTTTATAGAAAATATTGTTGTCTGTTGTAAGTAGTTCCAATCATATATGCAACTTTAAATATGATTAAGAATACACAGTTATAAATGCACATCTAACTTAAGCAGAAAACTTAACATTGAAATTTGCTAATTAATTCAAAGTCACTCTAACATGTCCTAGGGGCAGGACCTGAAAGTAGTTGTCAAACTGATATGTACTGATAGTAATGCAAACTTATAGAGTTGCAACTTATGAGTCATATTTGGTAAAAAGTAATATAGGCATGTACATGTCTCTAATTAATACAACTTTCATTGTGTAGAAGAACAATCTCATAATGTTAAGGAATGTAAATTAAAAGACTGATTTTTATACAGGTGGTCTCATTGTTAATCACTTTTTATCATGTTTATACATGTACATGTACAACAGTCCAAACCTGTAATCTCCAATACATGTATTGTTTGGTGGTCTCATTGTTAATCACTTTTTATCATGTTTATACATGCACATGTACAACAGTACAAACCTGTAATCTCCAATACATGTATTGTTTGGGGGTCTCATTTTTATTCACATTTTATCATGTTTATACATGTACATGTACAACAGTCCAAACCTGTAATCTCCAATACATGTATTGTTTGCCTTAAGATTTTTCTTAATCTCAAACATGAACATGATGGAAGTTTTCTTTTACATCTTATGACATGAAAATACATGTATGCTGCACAATTGTACATGTATTTTAAAAGTAGTATTACCGGTACATTCATGGGAGTTTTCAAATTTAAGTCAACCTGTCACATGCTGTTTGGGAAAACCTTGCTGTTTTCCTGAGAGACATGGCAAACTGGAAAAGAATGGATAGTAAGGATCAGATTTCTGTTAAATAGCTCTTAGTACCTTTTTTGATTTCCCATCGCCAATTTCAGCTCAAGAAGACACTGATCAATCTATTTGAACATACATTGTACATCACTACATGTTCAAAAATCTACTATAATATGTATAAATCTCCAGCTGAGTCTTTTGTTCTAATAATGTTTTGAACAAACCATAACATATAGTATGTAGATTAAAGTTTTTCTTCATGTTTTTTTAATGAATACATGTACCATATTCTTTTTAATATGTGACTTCCCATATAATTTGTAGACATAAAAGGTCTCCCTACATGCCTAATGGCATGCAAGGATGGGATGTTGGACATCCTTAAAAAAAAATAACAGTGGCAACTTTTTAAGATGTTGTTGTGGAAAATATATGTTCATCTTTTTAATAAATAATTTGCATGTGTATCTACCACTGTCTACTACCTTATGTTTAATTCCATATCTATCTGCTGATTCAGCATATCTCCTGAAGCCATCAGTTTCATCTGTAGCTATTGTCACTGCCAGTAACTCTGGAAAGACATAAATATAGAGTAGACCAAGTAATGAAACCTACAATTACACATATATAAAACTGGTTTTACTTACAATTTGCACATAAGGTCAATAAACTGTAAACACAGAGATATGTCTCGCCTGTCGGCATTAAATTCAGAAGAAAAGACAATGAATCTGATGGACAGCATTATTGCTTATTAATTTAAAGTTGCTGTGTGAGCCATAAAAGTGTCCTGTGAAAAAGTGTCCATTCAATCGGACATAATTTCATGATAATACTATTAAATTATGTTCTGTAAAGGTTGATTTTCAATAAGAAGACACTTTTTCAAAGTGTCCTTTAAAGGGAAACAATAATAAAATGCTCTGCAGGGCGCAGCTTGATATGACCGCAGAGGTCGAACCCTGAATAGTTGGGGCAAGTATGGACACAACATTCAAGCTTGATACAGCTCTGAATTTGGATTGTGATTAAATATTTGACACAGCATAGGTTTCTGACACAGAATGAATGTGGTCTAAGAACTTAAAAATTTTTAAATTGGACATTCATCTATTATGGTCCAATATCCAAAATCTAAATACATGGTTAGATTCAGCATATCAAAGAACCCCAAGAGTTCAATTTTTGATGAAATCAAACAAAGTTTAATTTTGGACCCTTTTGACCTCAATGTGGAGAAAGTTGATAACGGGGCCCAAAAATCAAAAATCTAAATACATGGTTAGATTCAGCATATCAAAGAACCCCATATATTCAATTTTTGTTGAAATCAAACAAAGTCTAATTTTTGACCCCGATTTGGACCAACTTGAAAACTGGGCCCATAATCAAAAATCGAAATACATGTTTAGATTCAGTATATCAAAGAACCCTAAGAATTCAATTTTTGTTAAAATCAAACTAAGTTTAATTTTGGACCCTTTGGACCTTAATGTACACCAATTTGAAAACGGGACCAAAAATTAAGAATCTAAATACACGGTTAGATTCGGCATATCAAAGAACCCCAATAATTCAATTTTTGATGAAATCACACAAGTTTAATTTTGGACCCTTTTGACCTCAATGTGGACAAAGTTGATAACGGGGCCCAAAAATCAAAAATCTAAATACATGGTTAGATTCAGCATATTAAAGAACCCCAAGAGTTCAAGAATAAACCCCATTGAAATTGGTCAAGAAATAAGCAATTTATACAAAGTATCTTCTTTTGCACAATACTGTGTAATTGAATATTTCTTGCAATTGTGCAATACTGTGCAATTGAATATTTCTTGCTATTGCGCAATACTGTACAATTGACAATTTCTTGCTATTGTGCAATATTGTGCTATTGGATATTTCTTGCTTTTGCGCAATACTGTGCAATTGAAGATTTCTTGCTATTGCGCAATACTGTGCAATTGAAAATTTCTTGCTATTGCACAATACTTATTATATAATAATTTACACATCCTGTTTGGTGTGTATCTCCTGCCATATCATTATTATTTGCTTTTAAATATAAATCAGAAATAACCAACTTAAAATGGAAAATTTTAAAGAAAAAAAAGAAAAAGGAAACCCCCAAATTTTTGAACCCCCTTATGATTCATCACCCCCAAACTCAATCCCAGCCTTCCCTTTGAGGTATGGTACCTTGCAGTACAATTTCAGAGAGATCCATCCATACACTTGAACACAAGTTATTGTCTGGAAACTAGAAAAATGCTTATTTTTGGCCCCTTTTTGGCCCCTAACTCCTAAACGTTTCAGGCAATTACCCCCAAACTCAATTCCAGCTTTCCCTTTGTGATATGGAACCTTGTAATACAATTTCAGAAAGATCCATACACTTACAAACAAGTTATTGTCATGAAACTAGAAATATGCTTGTTTTTTGCCCCTTTTTTGGCCCCTAATTCCTAAAATTTTGAGGCAATTACCCCCAAAAATTAATCCCAGCATTCCCTTTGTGATATGGAACCTTGTGGTACAAAGTCAGAGAGATCCATACACTAACACACAAGTTATGTCTGGAAGTTATAAAAATGCTTATTTTTGGCCCCTTTTTGGCCCCTAATTCCTTAACTGTTGGTACCATAACCCCCAAAATCAATCCCAACCTTCCTTTTGTGAAATTGAACCTTATGGTAAAATTTCATAGAGATCCATTCACTTAAACTAAAGTTAGAGTGCGAAAACGAATGCGTCTTCGGACGACGACGACGACGCCAATGTCATACCAATATACGACCACAAAATTTTTTTGCGGTCGTATAAAAAGGTCACTGAAATGTTTTAGCTATCTTTAGTTTTCTATTACTAAAACAAACCAATTAAGAACCAGTTATAATTTGATATAAACAAAAATGGAAGGTCACAACCCCTGTTAAAAGAACAAGAAAGGTCAAATGTAGGAAGAACAGTATTTATGAGTACTATTCTTGAATATTACATGATTTTGTAAATGGAAATAGATTACATGTACTTATACTCACATAGTTCATATTAAGTTCTATTAAATGTATTACTGTTTGTATGTGTATTAGTACATGTTTTATTGTTATATACATTTATGTTTAATTACACATGGTGGTGATCACATTTTGTATGAATTCAATATTCCAGTTTACATGCCATGTTTTAATTGAGACAAAACTCCCATGCTAATTTTAAAACTTCAATTTAGACAAAGAACTGAAGCTATGTATACATTTTGTAGATATTGAGAGTGAACAATTTTTCACGTGAAATACTAGCTGTCCTTTCTTACAATGAACATTTAGGAACCTATCCCATAAACTGAATACTTTTTCACGTGAAATACTGTCCTTTCTATGAACATGAAGAAGGACACTTTTTCATATAAAATATTGTTCTTTCTTTGAAGGACATTATTTCACATCTGTGGACAAGATTTAATAGGTAAATATTGTCCAGACAATACATGTATTTCATAATAACATTATGTCCGTGGACACAATTTACTGTGAAAAAGTGTCAAGTGGACATAATTTCATGGCGGACAATATTTAATCCTACATGATCTTGTTGGCAGGGCTTAGAAATGGTTGACAAACTGAGATTCATGTACAGACAGTAATGTAACTTTATAGAAAATATTGTTGTCTGTTGTAAGTAGTTCCAATCATATACATGATATATGCAACTTTAAATATGATTAAGAATAAACACAGTTATAAATGCACATCTAACTTAAGCAGAAAACTCAACATTGAAATTTGCTAATTAATTCAAAGTCACTCTAACATGTCCTAGGGGGCAGGACCTCAAAATAGTTGTCAAACTGATATGTACTGATAGTAATGCAAACTTAAAGAAAATATCATTGATCTATCACAAGTAGTTCTTATACATGTTATAAAACTGACTTAAGCAGAAAACTTGACATAGAAAATTGCTTATCATTTCAAAGTCCCTGGACCATTACCTAGGATGCAGGGCCTCAAAATAGTTGCCAAACTGATATGTACTAATAGTAATGCAAAATTATTATAGAAAATATCATTGACTTATCAAAAGTAATTCCTATCAAACAGACTTAAGCAAAAAACTTAAAATTGAAAATTGCTAATTGATTCAAAGTCACTGGAACATGTCCTAGGTGGCAGGGCCTCAAAATAGTCGTCAAACTGAAATGTACTGATAGTAATGTAACTTCATATTAAATATCAATGATCTATCACAAGTAGTTGCTATCAAACTAATTTCAGCAGAAAACTTAATAATTGCTGACGCTGTCACCGAAGCTGTAGCCAGAAAAGCAATCCCCATTTTCTTTGCTTTCCGCGACGAAAATGCGTGACAAAAATCACTCTTGTCAGTGTTGAGTGCATAACTAGGAAATAGGGTGGGGGATTTACAGTAGGAAACCAACAAGAACAAGAAGCTAAGAGTGACTTTTAACTACATATACATGTATATGTAAGAACATGTATATGTAAGACTCAAATTGGTGTCCCAATCTGACATCATAATGAAATAAGATTCCAAATCGACGGCCAATTCTATGCTATGCCCCTCTAATAGACTTTCAATATTTAGCTTCTCTAACCCACGTCATTTTTACAGACTTGTTGCCATGACGTTTCATACTTTTCAACAATTGACTGTATTTCTTTATTCTGTCTATTGTTTGAGACTTTATATTCATTGACCCCTAGGTTAATTTCAGTTACCTTTATTGTTGGGTTGTTCATGTTGTTGTCTTATCATGCTTATTGTTGTGCATCCATGTCATTTATTTTATATGAATGTGAAAGGAATAAGACATCATAGATCCAGTGGATAAGCTTCTTTCACAAAAATATTAATATGCATACATGTACATGTAATATAATGTTGGTGTTTGTCTTATTGTCATTTACTGATGTACGTGTGTGTGTGTCTTTATTTTTTAAATTTAGTTGATTATTTGGGGTGGGATAATGTCTACTTAAAGATCAAAATCAGAATAAATAATATTGGACATCGATGAGAGGAGGCTCTGATCCATCGATTGGTAAATACTATGTCAATTAGAGGGTAAAAATATTGAACACTGAATCAAGAATGTGACTTTACATTGGACATCAATTTGAGGAATGGACATCAATTAGAGACCAAACGTCAACTGGATTCTAAGATATATATACATGTACATGGTAACTTTGTTTACTGTATCGACTCCTTGCAGACCTCAAAAAGCTCAACAAAGAATCAAGATATTATCTGAGGTTGTCTGCGATCTGACTTTTCATCATGTTCATACGTATATTTTTTTAATTCAAAATTCTAATTCAATGGGCCAATCACAAATCAGTTGTAGAAGAAGAATAGAAAACATCATAGCTAAAAAGAAAAGAGCTCGATACAAAACGAAACACTACATTTATCGTTCATATAAATATCAAACAGAAAACAATAAATTGAGCAACACAAAGTTTTATACCATTAAATTTGTATAAAATGTTGTGGTATTAAATCTTCAGTCATCTTAAGATCTGATGGTTTCATCAAGAACTTATCCACGACTTACATGACTAAGAGTGGTTTATAGGTTCTGATATGTGTAAGTGCTTGTTCATGATATTCATCATTTAGACTTTAAATTCTCTATATACTTAAATATGTACATTAGTACCTGTACATGTACATGTATCTTAATTTGTTCGTGTTGTTAATTTTTTTTTTGCTGCCTCACATCTTTATTTTTATATGCATTTCAACTAATCTCACTTATCCTTAAACATGTTAAACTTTTACCATAAACAGAGATGTGATGTAATATATATCATAAAAGCTGATAATCATGATAATAAAGCTACCACATACTGATACACAATAAGCTGACAGACTAAAAATAAAATCATTTTCAATATTAACTCTTAACTCATAGCCATTTTGAAATTATGTAATGACAGGACGATTAGTGACAGGACGATAGCCTTAGAGATATTATACTATATTTTATGAAAATAAAACAAAATCTTTGTTAATATGTCTTTTGTTTTACAATATTTGTCGATGAAATTAAGGAATCTGTGAGAATAATAAATATATAATACTAAAATAATTTATAGTAAACAAAAATGTTTTTCTGCAAAAAAGTTGACCGACGGTATTGACATTCGCCGAATCGACAAAAGTGTTTATATTTTTTGTTTTACATACATGATATACACTGTATTGTATAAAACTTTGAGCCCAAAATACTACTAATTTTGACACTTGTCGTATGCATGAATTACCTTATATAATCAGTTGGCAATCAGAATCCAATATAAGATTACAGATTAACTTTTAACTGTTCATCAACCAGTTCAGACCGCACAAATTATATTTCTACTACATGTATATACTGAGTAATCAACCTTCGAATGCTTTCAAGAGAAACTAAAGAAAATGATAAAAGTCTGGTAGAAAAACCAAGACCCAATTTAGAGATACTACCAGCTCCAGATTCTGTTTAAATACACCATCAAAACAGAAGGCTGTGTCAACACCAAATCTACTAAGAGATTGAGGTTTGCTGGGTGACAGTCAAGATCATCAGATACTTGTTACTGATAGTCCACCTCCAGTAAAGAAAGCAAAACTTATTATGAACAAGCCTATCCCAATTGCATGGATTAATGGTCTCAATTCAGACCATAAACAAATTCTAGAAAATAATGAATGGTTATGTTCAGAAATTAATTTTTCACCTGTCTTTGAAATCTTTTTTGGTAGCTGACATGTCTAGTACATGAATATTAAATTACTATTTCTCTTGACATTCATATCAAACATTGAATTACAATTTACTAAAAATATGTGTTTGGATTAATAGTGTTCATCTCATCGTGAAAACAGTTTAGTGTTTTATTGAATTCAAATGTTTTTATGTTTTGTTTGTGCTATTTCATTTGTGATAGTGCTGAATGTATTTAAAAGTTTTGTTTCCTGTATGAACTTTGTGAATGAACCACACTTATTTTTGTTTGTAATAACGATGTAATTTTGAAATAAAAGGTATATCAAATTCCACTTCCACCTCCCTTTGGTGAGCAGGGGCAGAATAATTCAGACGGAAGGGTAATAATTTGTTGCCCATTTGAACAAATATACAATTCCATTTGTTCTATAGTAATATAAACTATTTACTATAAAGTTTATATTTTCCACTTGTGTCGATTATATATTTAAAGCAAATATCGGTCGATGTGAAATCCGTCCGCCAATTCATTTCATGTTTATATTTTCATATCATATATTTATTGATCTCCAAGATTCCTTAATTTCATGAAAAATATTATAAAACAACAAAATATTAACACTTATCAGTTCAATATATTTAAAGCATATATCGTGTTAATTCCGTTGAAGAAAACAATTTTTTTACTATAAAATTTATATTTTCATATCATATATAAATTGATCTCACATATTTCTTAGTTTCATGTAAAATATTGTAAAACTATAAACACTTTTGTCGATCAGTTCAATATAATCAACGCACACATCGGCGAATGTCAATACTACCAGAAAAACATTTTGTACAATGTAGATTCCTTAATTTCATCGACAAATATTGTGTATTAACACCTGTTGTCGACCAGTTGAATATATGTATAGCGATATCAGCGAGTGTGAAATCCGTCCGTCAACTTTATTTGCTCAAAATATTTTTTCATTTATTTTGTTTTATTTTCATAAAATATAGTTTAATATCTCTAAGGTCTACAAATATTAAAAAATCTACCGAATAACAAAAAGTTATGACTATTTATATCTCATCCGGTCAATCGTCCTGTCACTATCCGGGCAATCGTCCTGTCATTAGTGCAACCTAATAAGTATTTGGAATCTGATTCAGTAAATCTGATTCACATTTCAATAATCATAACATTTACGTTCTATGAATTGCAAAGCAAACAGACATAAACATGAATTATTACCAAAAATTGTATGTGTGTATGACTTTTACCAATAATAATGCATGTAAATAAATAAATATTTCCATTTATAAATATCAAAATTTCTTATTTGAAATGTGTAATTATCATTATTTTTATTCTGACTGTGCCTCAACAATTGTATGACAATAAAATCATTAATAAGTGCTAATCAAATCTTTTCAATGTTAAGGTAGAAATGTAGATACAGTAGACTTTTAAAATAAGTGTCTTTTGACAAGTGTTTTTGTTTAAAGTGAGTGGGATAAAACTGTATTATTAAAAATGTATTATCTTGTAATTAAAACACTATTCACAGATCTTGTCTGTATGTTCATTCACACCGTTAATATATTCAACATTCTCAATAAAATTAAAATTCGCTTACCGACATCAGAACATTTAATCACAACAGAAGACAGAAGTCCGATTATACAAAAGCAGACTAAAAAGTTCATTTTGTCTCTTTTTGTGTTTCTTCTTCAACCGGAAGTCTAATGTTAAATTAATTCAACATTCAGTTTCTTTACAACAAAACTGGGCATACGTGGCAAAGAGCACACGTACTTTCTTGAAAAGTCTCTTGCTATTTGAAACCTGATATCTCTGCATCTGAACTGTGCAGAACAAAATGTTTTGATTGATATCCGTTCGTAGGTTTCTAGAGTTTTCGGAATCTTTTATAGATAAGGTCCAAAAACTTCCGATAGTGACTACTAATTGCAAAATGTTAACGGTGACATTTCGGGTTTTATAAGTGGTTATTTCTTTGCGGATAAAAATTTAAACGAATCGTAAATTTACATGTTTTTTAGTTGAAATATCAGCAAGTCAGGTAATGGTTGTACGAAAATGAGCTATTTAACATAGTTTTATGGTTTTATCTTATCAGGCCATCTTATCAATAGAGATAAAATGACATGGCCTCTTAACTGCTCTTAATCTCTGTAGAACATTGATTAAAAGTCACGTACAAGATTTTTTAACGAATTTCATGACGAAGAGACTTTCAATGAAATTTGGTTAATAAAACATTACAAAATGGCTTAAAATATAATTGTTTCAATTAATAATTCTTATATGATTTGCATATCTACAAATACTTGAATTGGAAAAAACCAAATACATAACTGTTCTATTCTAATGAATAATAAAAAGAAATAATGCATTAAAGCTTGGAAAATGTATAAATTTACAATAAAATAAAACTCCGCGAAATGTCATGAATGAGTTTGGCGCAATTTAAATTATCTCATATTGCATTAATCGAACATTAATGGATTTCAGAAAGTCAAAATTGCGGCTTACTCCTTAATTAGTTATAAGGAAATATCAATTGTGCATTTGATGGTAAATAGTAGCCAATGTACCAAAAATTGTTAATTAAAAATTGCAAATGTTTGGGTTAAGAATTATAAGGATTAAACACATTTTTTCTAGAGGTTATTGATGTGTTAACTGGGGCGATTAACTCACAAACTGAATAAAAGTCCGAAAATGTGTTTAATCCTATAATAGAATACTGGTCTCTGAATCAAATCACAACCTTATATCAAATTGTCGAAAAATGACATTTGAATTCAAACAAGTTCTTAAACTGGAAACTTATACTGTTTGTTAATAATTCTGTATCATGGACGAAACGTCTGCATTTTAAATGTTGTTGACTCTTAAGTTTAAGCACATTTAGATGTATGTACCATAAAAAATCAGCCAACATCATCTGTGAAAGTTTCCGCCTGACTAAATAGAGGGTCACTTAAGTTCATGTACATATAGTATCTTGCAACATTAGACCAGCTTTCTATTTAAAAAAAACAATTTATCCATTGAAAAATAAAATAAAAGATAAAAAATCATCGTTTATTCAAATCAATACTACACTGATGATAGTTTTTATGTATGAACATGTGCGTCAATATGCTATTATACTTGTTAACATGTTGTGTATATGCAACGTGTTAATTTAATAGTCATGACTAATTATATATAGAAGGAAAGATAAACTATTCACCCAAAGAAGTGTTTGTTTGTTTTTCAGGATCAGATCGGAAAACTAGTTAAACCTAACGGAAACTGACATTTTTCCTGGATATCATGAAAAGCGCAAAAAAGTATATGCTGAAAAAAATATTTTTGAAAAGCGAAACATTCATTGTGAAGATACTTTATATTGAATATGAAATATAATTAAAACTAAACAACGAACCAAAGATAACAGACTTATAATGCAGTGACGTCATACGCGTGTCTCGACTTTATATACATAACGATTGGAAAATAAAATCAATCACGAAGTCAAAGTGCACTGAAAAATATTCCAAATAATTGAACTGAAGTATGGCTAAGTTCACCTGATCCTGGGAGTAAAAAAATAAATGGTTTGAATGATTTAACATTTAATGAGCAGTACTTCAATTTACAGAATATGGTCACATAAAATCATGATATATCATGTCAGCACAAGAGTACTGACTTCTGGTGTGGTGAGACCCTAGGGGACGAAACGTCCACCTGAAGTGGCATATAGACCCAGTGTTGTAAAAACTCACAACCGAGACACCAGGCTTTAATAAAATTCTGTACGCATGTGTTTTGTCTACATAAAACCAATAAGTGACGCTCGAATCTTAACTTATAACTAATAAGCAATGTTCAACATACGAAATATCTTTTCAGAAGTCAGAAAATGAAAAGATGTTCTTTCTTTCAAAAGGTTGTTAGATCAGGAATATTATGGATTTCTTGTGTAAAAAAAAATATTACTTATTTCAAGGATTTCTATTAGTAAAGGATTAAAATACTTGCTTATCTACATGTATATACAATATTTTATTCTCATTCTCATCAAATGTGTTACAGCTGCATATATCATAGTATTTAGTATGTGTCTGAGTGAGAGAAAAGATTCATTTGGCACTCATACCACATCTTCTCATTTATACTAACTTTTTATCTTAAATGTTCACATATGTTAATACGTATAATAAAGAAATGTTTGGAATTCAGACGAGTTCTATACATGGTTCCCTGCGACAATAACAATAAAGGCGATATGCATATACTGAAGCCAACCACACCCTTAACCCTGGTCTTTTTCTCATCGTTTAAACGTTCTGAAACGATGAAGATAAAGAACGCAACCGATAACCACTACAAGAAAACAACTGTATGATGTGATGTCATGTATATCCGCATGATGCATAGTTGAGGGTCTGGATGGGGGTCCACCATTTCTCTATTCTTTAATTCTTTAGGCCATTTTTCTCTATTCTTTATAATTTTTGCCCATTATTCTCTATTCTTTATGATTTAGTACCTCATGATTCTCTATTCTTTATTTTTTTGGTCCATTTTTCTCTCATTCTTTATATTTTTTGCCCATTATTTTCTATTCTGTAAACCCCCATCCAAACCCTCACAGTTTGCTTTGCAGTACTTGAAGTTAAAATGTTTACCCCATACATACACGTAATTTATTCTGTAGAATTAAGAAAATGTCATAAAAAGAAAATCAAATAAATTCCATAACAAAATTGTTCTAATTTTCAACAAATGCTTTTATCAGAATGATTATGTTTATTGCACTTATTAGATAATAAGAATATTTATTTTATTTTCACCTATAGTCACGATTACCGACAGTTTGCTGATAAAACCTCGAAGATAATAAGAATATTCTAATGCAATTCCTATTGTAACGATACTTTTCATTGGACGTTGACAAATATTTTGAAGGGTTAAATTCCACGTTCTACCAGTCCGATTACCGACAGTTTGCTGATAAAACATTGAAGATTAAGAATATTTATTTTATTTTATTTTACCTATAGTCACGATTACCGACAGTTTGCTGATAAAACATTGAAGATAATAAGAATATTTATTTTATTTTATTTTTACCTATAGTCACGATTACCGACAGTTTGCTGATAAAACATTGAAGATAATAAGAATATTTATTTTATTTTATTTTTACCTATAGTCACGATTACCGACAGTTTGCTGATAAAACATTGAAGATAATAAGAATAAAGCCACCATTTTGAATTCCGATTGTTTTTACCGACATGCTGATTTTGACATAATAAACATATTTATCACATTTTATTCCCAAATCTTGTTTTTACCGACATTTGAATAAAACATTGAAGATAATAAGAATAGGTTTATTTTACGTCTAGTCACGTTTACCGACAGTTTGCTGATAAAACGTTGAAGATAATAAGAATATTTATTTTATTTTATTTTTACCTATAGTCACGATTACCGACAGTTTGCTGATAAAACATTGCGATAATAAGAATATTTATTTATTTTTTTTTACCTATAGTCACGATTACCGACAGTTTGCTGATAAAACATTGAAGATAATCAGAATATTTATTTTATTTTTATTTTTACCTATAGTCACGATTACCGACAGTTTGCTGATAAAACATTGAAGATAATAAGAATATTTATTTTATTTTATTTTTACCTAAACGATTACCGACAGTTTGCTGATAAAACATTGAAGATAATAAGAATATTTATTTTATTTCATTTCTACCTATAGTCACGATTACCGACAGTTTGTGATAAAACATTGAAGACAGTATTTATTTTATTTTATTTTACCTATAGTCACGATTACCGACAGTTTGCTGATAAAACATTGAAGATAATAAGAATATTTATTTTATTTTATTTTACCTATAGTCACGATTACCGACAGTTTGCTGATAAAACATTGAAGATAATAAGAATATTTATTTTATTTTCAATTTTATTATAGTCCGACAGTTTGCTGATAAAACATTGAAGGTAAACTACTGAACATTATGTTGTATATTTGTGCCGACATAATACAAAATTAAATTACTTACTATTATCAGATATTCCGGTTCCATTTGATCCTCCTGATGACCCTCCAGTATCCATAAGTGAAGTTGATGGCCACACAAAACATAGCACAACAATCACATACGGAATCACCATTTTCCTGTGGTTTGAAAAAAGGGTTAAGGATAACTCTGATATTTTTGCGAAAACTGCGACGAGATAGGTGTCGCAAAAAATAAAACTCGCATTTTAAATTTTGGTAGCATTAATGTATGTAGAATTTCCGGAAGTTGCAATAATTTCACTTGCATTGGTGTCGATTGTTCAGCAATCGCAATAATTTAACTCGCATTGGTGTCGATTGTTCAACAATCGCAACTATGTCACTCGCATTGGTGTAGATTGTTCAACAATCGCAATAATTTAACTCGCAGTGACATCGATTGTTCAGCAATCGCAATAATTTAACTCGCATTGGTGTCGATTGTTCAGCAATCGCAATAATTTAAATCGCATTGACATCGATTGTTCACCAATCGCAATAATTTAACTCGCATTGAAGTCAATTGTTCAACAATCGCAATAATTTTACTCGCACTGGTGTCGATTTTTCAACAATCGCAATAATTTCACTCGCATTGGTGTCGATTGTTCAACAATCGCAATAATTAAACTCGCACTGGTGTCGATTATTCAACAATCGCAATAATTTAACTCGCATTGGTGTCGATTGTTCAACAATCGCAATAATTTCACTCGCTTTGGTTTCGATTGTTCAGCAATTTCAATAATTTCACCCGCATTGGTGTCGATTGTTTAACAATCGCAATAATTTCACTCGCACTGGTGTCGATTGTTCAGCAATTTTAATAATTTCACTCTCATTGGTGTCGATTGTTCAACAATCGCAATAATTTCACTCACACTGGTGTCGATTGTTCAGCAATTTCAATAATTTCACTCGCAATAATTTCATTCGCACTGGTGTCGATTGTTCAGCAATTTTAATAATTTCACTCTCATTGGTGTCGATTGTTCAACAATCGCAATAATTTCACTCACACTGGTGTCGATTGTTCAGCAATTTCAATTATTTCACTCGTATTGGTGTCAATTGTTCAACAGTTGCAATAATTTCACTCGCACTGGTGTCGATTGTTCAGCAATTTCAATAATTTCACTTGCATTGGTGTCGATTGTTCAACAATCGCGATAATTTCACTCGCATTGGTGTCGATTGTTTAGCAATCACAATAATTTTACTCGCATTGGTGTCGATAGTTTAACAATCGCAATAATTTAACTCGCATTGGTGTCGATTGTTCAGCAATCGCAATAACAAATCTACGCATCAATTTCTGAATTTACAGGGATGTTAAAGTTTTGAACGTGTGCACATTTCAAATTTGAACAGATTCTGAGCATCATACAAAATGTGCATCGGTCAACACTTTTACACCCTAATAAAATTACAAAAAGAAGCATTCCATTCCTAAATTATAGGAATTATGAGGTATAGATAGGATATACTTATCATCAACTCCAAAACTTAAGTAAACCGGAACGGAAATTTCTAAGGACAATAGAAAAGTCTGTACCATATATATTTCAACGCGTCTCCTAGACACAAGTTCGGTCCTATATATGCATGGAAAATTTGCCACCGGACGTCAAGCAAACAGCAATCAATCAACCAATCTATTAGTCAATCTAAGATTATTTGATTATATTGTAAAATGATGAGAGAGCATTAGACATTTTTTTATTACAGAGATTCCCCACAGGATTTTTTTTAAGAGTTGATTTTCTTTTTTGTTGATAATGTGAAAATACAAAATTGTTTATAATCATGCACATACTTGTTTATGGGATTTGTATGCCAGTTGCCTTTCAGTAAAAGGGTAACACAACTGGAGACTCCAAGGAGCCCGTAATGCTCACCTTCTATCATAACATAATACTGACTTTGGTTTCATCAAGGATATTATATTCATTGGTTTCAGTAATATGTTTAAAGGAGTATGGTGGTTTGATGGCTGGAATTGTCTTCAAAAGTCTGTACATCTAGCTCATTTAAAACTCTAATAAAATTTTTATCAAAAGTTTCCCATATCTATGAATGGACGACAGACGACAGGTATAGTTTAAGACCTTCTCCGACACCCATACTCGCGCTTTAAATATCATACATCATTTTCGACCATATCTTACAGAAGATTCTTTGGCAAAATGGCAAAATCTAAACTATTTTCCTACATTAAAAAAGTTTTAGATGAAAAAAAAAACTAAATTGTTTTTACCTACACTCAAGTCTAAATTTATGAAAAATTGTATTTCAAAATTTTTTATTGACGCTTTATAATTGAAATCATTCTCTATTCTAAAATTAGTATCAGAAAAAGTAAAATACCGCTACCTCAATTCTGTCTTCCAAAATTAACAAAATACAAAAGGACAAAATAATTTGATGCGGTTAGTTCAAAGGTATACCCTAGTTATTAAAGTGGACACATACAAATTTATTTAACGTGTAATTGTATGTCAAGTTGTAAGTAAATTCATAAAAAAGAAGAAGATATTTTTTTTACTTACACTGTAGTGATACGGTATTGCCAAAACTAAACTTTTCTGTACTAGGATAGCGGAAGCAAATCAAACCAATGAACATGTGTCTATCTGGACATATTAAGGGGATTTCTTGTGATAAAAATGACAACCTGTAAGAAAATGATTGATATCAATATACACCAATAGTTCAAAAGATCAACATTAAACATGTGTTAACATCTTTACGGGTTGAAAAAAAAGTAGTGTCTTAGACGTTGGCTGCATTTCAGTTAATTTTGTCGATTTTATTATTTTTGATAAACTCATTGCAACGCCGAAAATACCCATAAAAGGGTATAAAAAAGCTATATCTTTACCCCTTTCCTACCTTTCACACACCTTCTTTTTTTACAACACATATATTTTATCTTAATATTATGTGAAACTAGATGCTAAAGAGGGGCTCCACGGAAAAGGTTTTCCTAATTTTTCATCAACCACGAATTCAAATTAGATTGTTTTCGAATATTAAAGTACACCAGTCTACTTAGACTATTTTATTATATCTTTGAAAAGGAATGAAAAAAAAAATTTTGGCAAGGTATGAAACAAACCTAATTTTTTTTTTAAATTTTGACCCCCTCCACCTACCTCGATATTTTTATGAGTTTTTTTTTCAATATACCTTTCGATAGACAACTGATCATCAGTCAATACAAATTAGTTCAATCGTGCAGCTAAAAAGATGACTATGGTACAATCGAGTTTTGTTGACCATTGATCTTTATCGAACTTTCAATGTCATTCTTATACTCTGTGTATGATCTTTAATAAGACTTATGGTTAGTGCCCCTAACTTCAAAGGTAACTTCAATGGGCATGTTAGCCAACTTATCAAAATGTAAAATTTTAACAAAATGTTACTTAAAAAACTTTTAAAAATACGCTTACCTCCAAAGATCACGGATACATTTACGATCCCCATTATCATCTTTGGTTTGGAATCAACGTGTTAGAAGCTGATCAGGAATCTTTATGAAATGTTGCATGCAACTAGAACATAAGACACTGCATAAGAATACAGAAAACCTGATATATTTAACATTTATTCTTTCCGAAATAAAGCAAATTTAATATACGGGAAATAATTCAACATTTGGTGACTATGTTGAACGAATCTATCCCACCGAACTTGAGATAAAGGATACAACAGATACAGTTAAGTCTGTCTCATATCTTGACTTACATCTAGAAATTTCAAAGTAAGATCGGTTGAAAACAAAACTTTACGACAAAAGAGATGATTTCAGCTTCCCAATTGTGAACTTCCATTTCTATGTAGCACACGATGAAGCTATTAAACCAAGAGTTCCAAGCGTTGAAGTCATCCCTTCGTAATTTTTACTGACGCCATCACGAGTTGGGTGACCGTTATGGAATATCTGTTTCTCAGATGACGACGGATATGTTCCAATTGTCGTAACTACAATCTCGTCCCCTCCCCCCGAATGTGACCTACCGAATTAGACATATCACCGGGTTTGTACTTACATGAGCAACACGACGGGTGCCACATGTGGAGCAGGATCTTTCTTTTTTGGCCATGGCGTTGTCAGTTTGTTTTCGACTTGTGAGTCTGAAAATCCTTTTGTTATCCTTCGCCTCTCTTTTGTTATGAGTCAAACAATTAAAGTTTTGTTACGTTTTTAAATACTTCGTTCACGTCATCCCTATATAAGACGAAGTTTGTGATCGCACTGGGTAAAATGTTCTGGTATTTATTTAGTTTTCTTCATTTACGTTTTGTTGTCTTCCCCACAGCAGTCGACTTGACGAATTGGTTAATTTATTTTTCTGTCATGCTGACAACTCTTTACACTGATTATAGCTAAATTGTTCATGACTTTATAAAGGATTATTGGAATTGTTCATGAATTTATAAAGAATGATTGGAATTGTTCCTGATTTTTAAAGAATTATTGTAATTGTTCGTGACTTTGTAAAGGATTATTGGAATTGTTCGTGACTTTTTAAAGGATTATTGGAATTGTTCCTGACTTTTTAAAGGATTATTGGAATTGTTCGTGACTGCATAAAGGATTATTGGGATTGTTCGTGACTGTATAAAGGATTATTGCAATTGTTCGTGACTTTATAAAGGATAATTGGAATTGTTCCTGACTTTATAAAGGATAATTGGAATTGTTTCTGACTTTATAAAGGATTATTGGAATTGGTCGTGACTTTATAAAGGATTTTTTGAATTGTTCCTGACTTTATAAAGGATTATTGGAATGTTCCTGACTTTATAAAGGATATTTGGATTTGGTGGTGACTTTATAAAGAATTATTGGAATTGGTCATGACTTTATAAAGGATTATTGGAATTGTTCCTGACTTTATAAAGGATTATTGGAATTGTTCCTAACTTTATAAAGGATAATTGGAATTGGTCGTGACTTTATAAAGGATTATTGGAAGTGTTCCTGACTTTATAAAGGATAATTGGAATTGTTCGTGAATTTATAAAGGATTATTGGCATTGGTTATGACTTTATAAAGGATTATTGGAATTGTCCCCGATCGACTTTATAAAGAATAATTGGAATTGTTCTAGACTTTATAAAGGATTATTGTAATTGTTCCTGATATTATAAAGGATCATTGGAATTGTTCCTGACTTTATAAAGGATTATTTGAATTGTTCCTGACTTTATAAAGGATAATTAGAATTGGTCGTGACTTTATAAAGGATTATTGGCATTTGTCATGACTTTATAAAGGATTATTGGAATTGGTCGTGACTTTATAAAGGATTATTGGAACTGTTCCTGACTTTATAAAGGATAATTGGAATTGTTCTTGACTTTATAAAGGATTATTGGCATTGGTCATGACTTTATAAAGGATAATTGGAATTGGTCCTGACTTTATAAAGGAGAATTGAAATTATTCCCGACTTTATAAAGGATAATTGGAATTGTTCCTGACTTTATAAAGGATAATTGGAATTGTTCCTGACTTTATGCAGGATTATTGGCATTGGTCCTGACTTTATAAAGGATAATTGGAATTGTTCCTGACTTTATAAAGGATTGTTGGAATTGGTCGTGACTTTATAAAGGAGAATTGAAATTGTTCCTGACTTTATAAAGGATAATTGGAATTGTTCCTGACTTTATAAAGGATAATTGGAATTGTTCCTGACTTTATGCAGGATTATTGGCATTGGTCATGACTTTATAAAGGATAATTGGAATTTTTCCTGACTTTATAAAGGATTATTGGAATTGGTCGCGACTTTATAAAGGATTATTGTAATTGTTCCTGACTTTATAAAGGATTATTTGAATTGTTCCTGACTTTATAAAGGATTATTTGAATTGTTCCTGACTTTATAAAGGATAATTGGAATTGGTCGTGACTTTATAAAGGATTATTGGCATTGGTCATGACTTTATAAAGGATTATTGGCATTGGTCCTGACTTTATAAAGGATTATTGGCATTGGTCCTGACTTTATAAAGGATGATTGGAATTGTTCGTGACTTTATAAAGGATAATTGGAATTGTTCTTGACTTTATAAAGGATTATTGGCATTGGTCATGACTTTATAAAGGATAACTGGAATTGTTTCTGACTTTATAAAGGATTATTGTAATTGTTCCTGACTTTATAAAAGATTATTGGAATTGTTCCTGACTTTATAAAGGATAATTGGATTTGGTGGTGACTTTATAAAGGATTATTGGAATTGGTCATGACTTTATAAAGGATTATTGGAATTGTTCCTGACTTTGTAAAGGATAATTGGAATTGGTCGTGACTTTATAAAGGATAATTGGAATTATTCCTGACTTTATAAAGGATTATTGGCATTGGTCATGACTTTATAAAGGATAACTGGAATTGTTTCTGACTTTATAAAGGATTATTGGAATTGTTCCTGACTTTATAAAAGATTATTGGAATTGTTCATGACTTTATAAAGGATAATTGGAATCGGTAATGACTTCATGAAGGATTACTGGAATTGTTCGTGATTTTATAAAGGATTATTTGAATTGTTCGTGACTTTATAAAGGATTATTGGCATTGTTCATGCCTTTATAAAGGATAATTTGAATTGTTCTAGACTTTATAAAGGATTATTGAAATTGTTCGTGACTTTATACAGGATTATTTGAATTGTTCCTGACTTAATAAAGGATTATTTGAATTGTTCCTGACTTTATAAAGGATTATTTGAATTATTCGTGACTTTATAAAGGATCATCTACAAATATACAATAACAATCATATGTATAATTTCAAATCAAAATGAGTCAAACCACAATATTTTCTAATAAAAAAAAATATCCATTTTTTTCGTGACAAATCCTACGCATAATAGAATTAATATTTTTCCTTTTTAGTAACCACATTATAAGAAATACAACTCCTTGTGAGGACAGAAACAAACGTCTTTAGATAAATATAAACACATTGTAGTCATAAATCAATTATTATGTCTTATCACCTGTCACAAAGTTTACCATCTATATATAGGTATATATTTCTAATGAAATGTCCAATGAAGTCCTGTACAATAGTTGTTTATATTTTAAGTACACATTATAATACGTAGATCATATATCCATTGAAAAAATCGAAGTACATGTAATACATTTCTCTTTAAAACTTTTGGACAAGGCTGCGACTCTTTTCACAAACAATCTTACAATTAAAACTGATCGTATGTTATACTGAAATGTGTATAACTTACGAGTATTTTTACTTTTAAGATTTTTTGTGAAAAGAGCCGCTGGTTTCTTTCTTAAATTCTCAATATCATATAATATTCCAATACCGGACGATAATTTTGAAAATATAAATAAACTTTCAGGAAATAACAAAAAGTTATATTTTTACACTATTAAACCTGGTGAAATGATTTAAACATTTATAAAACAGACTATAATTGATAAAACAAGATATAACTGATATAAAATCGTTACGTCTTGTAGCTGTTAATTTTAAAAACAAGGGGTGGAGGTCGAGTGAATTTGATTTGCTTAAAAGTTTGAAATACGCATACTTCACATCACTTGAAAAATGTTTTCAACATTAAAATGGATGTTTTGTTTTAACTTTCAAAATACGTGTAACGTGTAATATTTAAATTTGTGTTCCTAACACCTGTCCAATGGCTGACCAAGGACTGATTTTAAAAATGTCCTATGATTTCAAACTAGAGATTCTGAAGTGAAAATGTGAAACTGGCTTGTAGCTTTGTCCCGTAATCAGGCGATACAGAGTTCACAGACATAACCATATTAGTTGTCATTATACGTGTTTTATAAGAAAGTAAGACATTATTTAATTATAAGAGTTACAGAATTAAAACTGAAACAAACATGTGTTCACATGTGACGATTAAACAATCCATAAAATAAAAACAATATATATATATTTTTTTATTATATATCAATTAATTTATTTCACTGAAATTCTTTTAGCATTTAAGGATTGTGTTCTTCCTTTTAGTCTATTCATCAAAGAGCATGACTTGTTTTAAATTTTCAGATTGATTTTTAAATTTTCCATTCCTAAAAAACAACGAGGATTGTGTCAAAGGACACTTTGGTCTGCACTCAATTGGACCTTGAGCTTTTCCTGGAAGTCTGTCGTGACTAATATTAATACGTGGATATGACTTTTAACCAACTGACAAAGTACATATCAAATACAGCTATGTACTGACAAAGTACCTACTTTCTTACTCTTGTGGCATAACAATACCAAATACAGCCATGTATTGACAAAGTACCTACTTTCTTACTTTTGTGGCATACAAATACCAAATACAGCCATGTACTGACAAAGTACCTACTTTCTTACTTTTGTGGCATACCAATACCAAATACAGCCATGTACTGAAAAGTACCTACCTTCTTATTCTTGTGGCATACCAATACCAAATACAACCATGTACTGACAAAGTACCTACTTTTTACTCTTGTGGCATACCAATACCAAATACAGCCATGTACTGACAAAGTACCTACTTTCCTACTCTTGCGGCATATCAATACCAAATACAGCCATGTACTGACCTTTCTTACTCCTGCGACATACCAATACCAAATACAACGATATACTGGCAAATACCATATGCAACTGTTGTCTGACGCATGTCACGTGAACGATGGTGTAACATAAGTTACGCAAATTGCGGCAATAGCATGGCAACAACGGATTTTACAGAAAGGGGTTAAATGTTCCTACAATTATTGTTCGTGAGGATTTGGAGTATCCTTATTTACAGTGCATGTTATGCTACACCCTTGTTTTTATAGATCTTGTAAAGCGATTTGTAGAACATGACGTAAACAGAAATTATTTATCAAGAGATGTACAAAAAAAAAGATATGATTTTGTCAAATCGTTTTTAAAAGTCGAGAACAGCACGGGATTCAAGACTCCGATCTGAGGGTACAATAACTGACTTTCAAGAGAAAATTAAAAAAATATATATATGACAGAACGCTCAAGCTGATACATTTTGTTCTCTCTCTCTTTTAAGATTCCTTAACCCAAAACAAGATGATACAAGATGATACAAAATTCAACCAGAATGACAAAAAGACAAGCACGTACTCGGACTCTATATCAAACCGAGTCTTGACACGATATAAAAGATATGCCATAATCACTTATTTCTTTAAAAGACAAACAAAATAAAAAAAAACAAAACATAGAGACATAAAAAAACAAAATAAACAACCGTTTATTTTAACTAGACACATTAACATTTGACGGGTTATGGAACCCTCCAATATATCTCAATATAGGGAAATAAAACAATATTTAATTAGTACATCCTGACGTCGCTTGGGTCAAGTTGGGGACCTAAGATTTGCAGTATAACTAACAAATACCAACTTAATTGTTCAATAACTATAACGCAATCCTATAATATCGATATTATTGATGATTAATCACATTACATAGATGTTACAGATGGATTCAGCCATTTTGATTAGCAGCCAAATGGATGTTTTATGACAACAATATTTATGACAGCATTAGACAGCATTAGATCAATGCATAGTAATATTAAAACAAACAATTAAAAAGCTTGACTTAGCTCGTTATTAATAGTTTATAGCATTACAATGTGATTTTTTAAAAATCAATGTTTTATTATAGTTATATAGCTTTGTAAAAACGTTGAAAAATTTGCTTCTGTCAACGCCTTTACAACCCAATAAAAGTATAAAAATGAAGTATTGAATTCCTAACAAAAACACAGTAATTGTTACTGACAAATAATTACTCCTTAAAAAAGCTTGCAATTACTAGAAGCTATCTAAAAACACTTAAATTAAGGCAACAATAGTTTACCGATGTTTAAATCTTGGATTACGAAGAGACAAATCAAATTAACAAACAAAAACAGACGGAATTGCATGAACTCAAAAATGAGCGAGACTTGGTGTGCCGACATTGGAAGCGTCTCCTGCTATACATGCATTACCCGCCATTCGAATTCAAACTCAGTCAAAATGTCACAATATGGAATAGGACACATGGGTAAAATTACAGATCAGACGACTATACTGGTATCTAAAGATCTAAATAGTTACATGACAAAAATACCGAACTCCAAGGAAAATTTAAATCGGAAAGTCCATTAAACCTGGTTTTATAGCTATGTCACAAATAGACACGGGGTGTATATTGTGACTGGGTCATGAGTTGGCCTGTAACCACACACACACAATAGACAATAAGAAGAGTCTGCACAGACTCTGGGACTAACTCTTGCAACAAATGACGACTCTGGTTTCCGCGATAGATAATTTAATAGTTCAGCATGGAATACAATTGGAACTGCTCAGTGTAATACAAAATCCAATCTGCCATATCGAAATAATAACAGTTTATATAACAAACCAAAAATTACTTGAATAGACTTGACAAATATGTCTCTAAATGAATGACAAATACAATTAACGGATTATAGAAAAAATAGCACATAGCTAATAATTAACAATAGAACATACATACTTATTTATCGAATTAAAAAGATAAAAAAAAACAAAAAAAAATAGGTAAGATTGAAGTAGATGTAGCTAATTGAAAAAACAAACTGAAACATGAAATAAGATTAGCTTAATCTGACAAACTTGACTTAAACCTTTCACAATACAAATTAACAAAATCCCTGAGAAATATTTCATATACAAGAAAAACAATGATTTTACGAAATTATGTTACAAAATGTCCGAAAAGTCTCAAAATCAAATTTTGTCAATTTTTCCACTGTGCCAGCTAGCTAAACCTCTCTCTTGTATGACAGTCGCATAAAATTCCATTATATTAGCAACAATGTGTGAACAAAACAAACAGACATAATAGGTAAAAATGTCAAAAATAGGGGTACAGCAGTCAACATTGTGTTATAATCTAAATCACTATAAAACAAATTACAAAAAAAAAAAAAAAAAAAATGGCATATAGACAAAGCACATAATCAAAAATGAAAGACAAGAATACAAAAAATGACCACAGCACCAACACATTGGCGGGATGCATAGATACCGAGCCACGCCAATAGGATATTACCAAAAATGGACTAAACAGTAAAGGTTAATAATTTACAAAGACAAATGAAAGAACAAAGAACGCGAAAACATGTCGCTAGTGAGTTGAGATACCGACACATAATATCGGTAGAACAATTGTTGATGATGTCGCTAGTGAGTTGAGATACCGACACATAATATCGGTAGAACAATTGTTGATGATGTCGCTAGTGAGTTGAGATACCGACACATAATATCGGTAGAACAATTGTTGATGATGTCGCTAGTGAGTTGAGATACCGACACATAATATCATATCGGTAGAACAATTGTTGATGATGTCGCTAATGAGTTGAGATACCGACACATAATATCAGTAGAACAATTGTTGATGATGTCGCTAGTGAGTTGAGACACCGACACATAATATCGGTAGAACAATTGTTGATGATGTCGCTAGTGAGTTGAGACACCGACACATAATATCGGTAGAACAATTGTTGATGATGTCGCTAGTGAGTTGAGACACCGACACATAATATCGGTAGAACAATTGTTGATGATGTCGCTAGTGAGTTGAGACACCGACACATAATATCGGTAGAACAATTGTTGATGATGTCGCTAGTGAGTTGAGACACCGACACATAATATCGGTAGAACAATTGTTGATGATGTCGCTAGTGAGTTGAGACACCGACACATCATATCGGTAGAACAATTGTTGATGATGTCGCTAGTGAGTTGAGACACCGACACATAATATCGGTAGAACAATTGTTGATGATGTCCTAGTGAGTTGAGACAAGTCTTATGTGTCGCTAGTGTCGAGTTCAGTTTGAGACACCGACACATTATCTCCTCATATCGGTAGAACAATTGTTGATGATGTCCGCAAGTCTTATGTAGTGTCGAGTTCAGTTGTTTCTCCTCATAACGGAGCAGCTGTTGTGTTGTGTAAGGATCACGACCCTGTAAATAAAGTGTGAGCATGCAAGCGTAATGTTTTAGCTGAGGTATATAAACGCCATACGATGGAGTAGTGGGTATGTTTATTGCTGAAAAATCTCAAAATCACTGGGATATATGAGATGTAAGCACTGATTGAAATGTTGGTGATTGAGTGACAGAACATCATCAATATATCTGAAAGGAAAATTAAAGAATTTTGCAAGACGCTTTTTCTTTTTGTCTTCTGACGGTGGTGTATAAATTCTGCTTCATATGAGTACAAATACATGTCGACCATTAGTGGTCCACAATTAGTACCCATTGGAATAATATCTACTGTCTGCTGAAATATCAATCCACCAAACTGAAAAAAATATGTTGTCGATCAAATAATCAAGTCTTTTAATGATATAATCTTCGGTGTAATTGTTGTTTGAATCAGTGTTGTTCGTAACAAATTAAGATTTTTAAGGAATTTGTATCTACGATTCCCATTTTTAAAGGTTAATTAAGACCCCTTATGTTGAGAATTCCTCAACAATGTATCCTTAAAGATTTATTGTAGAAGTGTAAAGCAATAGGCCCCGACATGAAAAATATGAAACAATTCAACTGAGAAAACTAACGGCCTAATTCATAACCATCATATACACCAAGATTAAAATTTTGTACGCCAGACGCGCGTTTCGTATACAAAACACTTATCAGTGACGATAGATTAAAAAAGTTAAAAAGGCCAAATGAGATACGAAGTTGAAAAGCATCAAGGACCCAAAATTCCGAAAGGTTACAAATGCATGTTTAAAACCTAAGAAGCCGACATCGATGAATGTAAATCAAGTTTACTCATGCCGATGTCTGGCTTCCTTATATTTGAAAATATAATTTTACTCATTCAGCAGTGCTCTCCCTTGGATATTTAATTTATCTCTATGTTCATTGTCTCCTGTACATTCATCACAAGTGTCATAAGTTAAGCATACATTCAAAATAATTTTGAAGTTTATTGTAAGTATTTCAGAATAGGCAATACCAGTATTCATATATATTTTATTGTGCATCTATTAACTAATAAACAATTAACACATTATTCTTAACAATAGTTATAATCACACCCAATCATTCGTAACAATAGTTATAATCACACCCAATCATTCGTAACAATAATTACACTAACACCCAATCATTCGTAACAATAGTTATAATCACACCCAATCATTCGTAACAATAGTTATAATCACACCCAATCATTCTTAACAATAGTTATAATCACAACCAATCATTCGTAACAATAGTTATAATCACACCCAATCATTCGTAACAATAGTTACAATCACAACCAATCGTTCAAAACAATGGTAACATTCACACCCGACTTTCATAACAATATTAACAATCACAACCAATCGTTCAAAACTATGGTTACAATCACACCCAATCATTCGCTACAAGACAACATAACTAAATTGGGTGCTACTGCTAGAACCTACATCATTTTAAAATTTGCAGGCATTCAACAGAAGTTGTCCTACATTCACACCTAAATAACAATGAAAACTATGAATGTAACAAAAATAAATATATTTCAAACAAAAATTGTCAAAATTCAACAAAATGTCTGTTATAAAATTGCCACTGAACAATATATACTATCAATGACCTTAGATTGCAACTTTCTCTTGCTAATCTTAATACTTTAAGATAAAATACATGCATATTATGTTTAGGAATACATTCTATGCAAATTAATGAAATTAATGAATTATAATTCATAAACCGATTTTAAACACAAATTCTTTTAACATAGATATAAGAAGATGTGGTATGAGTGCCAATGAGACAACTCTCCATCCAAGTCAAAATTTATAAATGTAAACCATTATAGGTCAAAGTACGGTCTTCAACACGGAGCCTTGGCTCGCACCGAACAGTAAGCTATAAAAGGCCCCAAAAATTACTAGTGTAAAACCATTCAAACGGGAAAACCAACGGTCTAATCTATATAAAAACGAGAAAAGAGAAACACTTATGAACCACATCAACAAACGACAACTACTGAACATCAGATTCCTGACTTAGGACAAGTGCAAACCAATGCAGCGGGTTTAAACGTTTTAATGGTACCAAACCTTCACCCTTTTTCTGAAACAATAGTGTAACATCACAACATAGAAAGACACACTATAAAATATCAACTGAAATAGCTTAACTCAATCAAAGGACATTGAACATACACTGAACAAATAAATTTGACCTATGATACAATGCAAATTCAAAATAAATAAACTAAGGGAAGAATAATAAAAGTAACATGTTATATCGGTATGAAATGTTAAACAATTTAAGAAAAACAATATGCTCGAACAAAAATATCAGCCATTTGCAATAACTTTAAACACAGGTAAATAAAATAATTTTGTTGTTAGGTATACGTATACAGTTACAATAGAGAAAGGAAATATTTTAACAAAATAAATAATTTTGATGTTCACAGTACGAAGTGGAAATTTATATTAGTACCAAACACTTATCAAAGCTGGTATATAGACCAGATATAACCCTGAATAACATTAAATAACAAAAAAAGCATTACAATTAGTATCAACAGGTCAAATAAACAAGAAAGTACGATTTGAGAGTACTCGCAGTTAGTCTAGAAATGCTTTTTTTAAAAATGCAATTTAACATTAATAAAACGACTAAACTATTTCAACAATATGTAATGTATATTGAAGATCATTCCTTGTGTAAATGTTCTTCCATTTTGAAATCAACACTGAGGTTTAATTAATTAGGCTGTTTTCATCGTCAAATCTGCGCTCTGTGTTATAAAGTAGATATTTGAGCAACCATTAGTCAGAACAGCATGCACATATAATATAATCAATAATTAAATTTGTTTATTCGTATATTAGCAGTCAAGTTAGAATGTAAATTCTACATTTTCAACATTTGATAGCATTCTAAAATTTTACACTACAATAAACTTCTTCTTGACTTATTAAGTATTTTCAGTTAGCAAATTTGAAATTAACACAAAATAAATTGTATGCATCCGAAGGTTTTTTTTTTTTGGCAGAAATCAATGCCATCCCAAAATTCTTCTTATTATCACACAAATGTCAATATATCGTTGTTTGCTGCAAGGCTGTTCTAGGCGTAAAACATCATCCATCCTATGTTATGATACAAAATACATAGAAAGTAAAATTAAAGGATACATTTTCGAGGATTTTGTGTTTGACTTAAATCAAGAAAGGAACTAATCTTTGAGGTTGCTTTGGTTATAGCAAAATTGAGAGTAAATAATTTCATATCCAACAAACAATATAATCCCCCTCCAATACACGATTTGCCAATCACATATATTTATTCATAAACATGAGTAAGCAATGTTTTCAATTTGGGCGCTCCTGATGAAGGCAAACTCAAAGAGCTACAGACGCAAGAAATATTTCAAGTGTTTTTTTTCTATTTTACTATCAAACATCTCTAGTTTCTCCAACTCTTGGATAATTCTGTATAAGTTCTCTTCTATTGTGGTCCATTTCTTTAGCCTTGGTATACAGCAAAACACCAATTGTAACAACAAAAGTCCCCAGTCCACTTAGAAATGTAACCGGGTTACCAAATACTAATATTGATATCCAAATAAGCAAGGCTCGCTTAACTGTGTTGGCAACGCTGAAACAGAAAATAATATATGCCTTTTTATTTAATACTTTACAAGAGCTTGACAAAAATGTCTGAGAAAATAAAAAAAAAAAAAAAAAAAAAAACACTTTCTGAATGAATAACCCATTTGCAAACTTTCATTGCCAAACACCAATAATGTAGAAAGCAGAATAGACCTTAGAGCATGTAGTAAATACAGATATAATGCACAACTACAATTGGTAACGGATATATAGCTAAATATATTCATAGGAGTGTGACACATCAGCTCTGCTATAATAAGCCCCTGATACAAACTGTAGAAATTAAAATGCATAATATTTTTTCCTTGACATGCTTGAAATCTGACAGTAAATATGAGCAAAAATAGACCAAATGGACTATGGCTGATATATATGTACTATCAACTGTCAGAAACCTGTAAAAATTTATTCAATTTTTTGCTGCCTCAGCTATCCACAAATGCTTACTCAGAGGAAACATTATAGCAATAGACATATCTGTCTACTCGTCTACGATGAATGGACTGATGTAACAACAAGGATACTATACATTTCAAGTTCTCATCTATATACATCGAAAGACAAATTTTAAATATCAAAAATCCAACAACCTTTCAGCTACCTTTCATTTTTAAAGTTCTCATCTAAAAATTAACTTAAATCATCGATTTTGCAAGACAGGTTTGAATTTTAAATATCAGTTATGAGTGTTTAATCCAACAGACAATTTACTAAACCCATACTAGAACACATCAGCTAGAGGCGTACGAACCTAAATATAACATTTTTTAATGCAAATAAATATAAATAAGTTTACACCTACCTGTGAGTAACAGGTGATATGTAGCTCATTAAAACATAAGCTGATAGACTTTGGTAAGTCTGTATAAAAAATCAAATTTTAAATGAATATCTTACGTGAAAACAGGAACTATTCCATCAATTACGTATGCTGAGAACATCTTGCTTTAATGTTCATGTAAATTTTAAATATTTCGCCTTTATAAACATTTCAATAATGGAAGATAATTATTGACTAAAGATCTGCCTCTATTTTTCGAATATTTGGTTTATCTGATATAATGTTTGAATTCTATGTTCATTTTATCATGTCATTGACATCTCAATCCGTCTTTATAAACATTTCAATAATGGAAGATAATTATTGACTAAAGATCTGCCTCTTTTTTTCGAATATTTGGTTTATCTGATATTATGTTTGAATTCTGTGTTCATTTTATCATGTCATTGACATCTCAATCCGCTTTTAACTTAAAATTTTTAAAACCTAGTTAAATAAGGTTAACAACTGGTTTTATTAATGGTGGGTGATACCTGTATAGCAGGAGACGCTTAATCTTGTCGACGCACCCGGTCTCGCTCCTTTTGGAGTTAATGCGATTCTCTCAATTATTGTTTGTCATCAAAATTGAAAGGTAGATATAATTCATGGATAATAACAGTATTAAAATTAGATACATATCTATTAAACCATATTTGAGTTATAATTAGACATAAAATTGAGAATGGAAATGGGGAATATGTCAAAGAGACAACAAACCGACAAAAGAGCAGAAAACAGCCATAGGCCACCAATGGGTATTCAACACAGCGAGAAAATCCCACACCGGAGGCGGGCTTCAGTTGCCCCATGAACAAAAATGTATACTAGTTCAGAGAAAATGGACGTCACGCTAAACTCCGAAACATATAAATGAGCCAAAATAAAAAAAAAAAAAAAAAAAAAACAGACTAACAAAAGCCAGATGGTCTTGACTTGGGACAGGCGCAAAATGCGGCGGGGTTAAACATGTTTTGTGAGATATATTGAAAAATGGCATTGCATACACATTTGTGTCCTTAATATTGTTTTCTGATGTTAAAGGGAAATCAATTCTACTTACGTATATCTATATTTTTCACCACTAATTAATTTTTTGGAATAAACATTCTGTAAACTGAAAGAAAAAAGATTCAAGTACTTGTAAATTTTGTTCAAACATCTAGAGAGAGAAAGTATTATGCAACAAATAAATATGATTGAGTACACAATATATTTATCAAACTTAAAATCAACAGAATAGTTCTAAAACAACCAAAAATACAAGTAAAGCAAACAGGCATGTAACTTCTGAACAAATTAACAGCAGTGCGGTGAGACTTTCCCTCCCGTCGAAGTTTGAAGTACAAGACAATTTGGTGGAAAACAAACTACTAAATCTTTGACTGTGAAGTTTTTAGAATGAACGTCGCGTCGTATGCGGAATTCTAATGCAATTCGATTGTAACGATAATTTTCTTTGGACGTTGACTAATATTTTGAAGGGTAAATTCCACGTTCTACCAGTCCGTAACTAAGAAAGCCACCATTTTGAATTCCTTGTTTTGGTATGTAATTTCTCAGAAAATAAACATGAAAGTCACATTTTGAGTCCCAAAATCTTGTTTTTGTCAACATTGAAACCATTCTGAGGCGTACGAAAGGTATAAATACGTCTGGTGTTTATGTGTTACATCGTGAGTATACATATGACGTCACATTGTTTAGTTGCTAAAGACATTGCGACAGTTTCGCGGACTTTTCATTTATGCCATTTTACGCCAAAGTATTTATCAAATGGTTTTCTTTTAATATGCTGCATTAGAATGGAGATAACTGTATTGTATTTTACCTTCGTAAAACTTGATTTTACTGTCGCAAATATCCGTTTACCTAGCTCCGCTCCGCGTCGCTAGGTAAACTCAATTTGCGACAGTAAAATCTACGTTTTACGAAGGCCAAGCTTACAATACAGGTTATCCAAATAATGTAACTAAACGTCGTCAAACTGCATTTTCTGACTTCAGATCTGTAATTATGACGTAATATTGTTATTCGATTGAACTTGAATCGTGTATATCAAGCATTTTGTTAAACAGTATGGTGTATGATAAAAAAGTATATGATTGTAAAAAAATAAATATTTATATATTTACGTATCTTTGTAAACATCAGATAGGTCTTTATTTTTTTAATAAAATACATTATGTTTTTAACCTTTTTCTGCCATGCGGCCTCAACTTCCATGCAAGGACCGAAGCTCATAAACTCGACAATCAAACGCAGGACTTCGGGAAAGTTCGGTGAGCCGACAACATTTCTTCGAAAGTTGATACGGCCTATCCGACCTATTCAAAAACACTACCATTGAGTGCAACGGGTGAGGCCCAAACAGGCCAACGGAATTTTGACGCAACGTAATAATGAACAATACGTCATAATGCTAGATTGCGGGATTCGGAAGATGGCCGGCGTCAACTCTATTCCTACTCCATGATTTTTGTTCTTTTTAGAGTTGAAGAAAGTATTTGTGCGACAAACAAACATGTTAGAAGAATTTTCTGTTATTTACGTTCATTTTGGCAAGCATGAGCACCTGTTAGCTTGGTACATGTATATGAAATTCTTTATGTTCGTATAACAACAAAAAAATATGTAGTGTTTATATTTTGTTGAGGAATACTAAAATAAACATTAGTAACTTTAAAAAAATTACCCGTATCAACTATTTTTAAAAATGTGTGTTCAATGACTTAACTTGAATTCGATAAATTTCTTCGGGTTTCCGTTTAAACTGCAACTTTACTGAATGCATATGAATTTATGTAAAATTTCTCATCAGCTAAAGAAAACGAACATAATTACAGACAAAGTAGCATAAAGATAAATCATGCTCCGATAACGTTTACATTGTTACGCAATGAATATTCGTCACCTACAGTTTTTTTGTCATAAATTTCGAATAAAAGTACGTATTTTCAAAAGAAATATTGTGAGGTCAATTCTTGCTGGAATTTAAAGAACTTGGTACCAATAGAAAAATAATTGTCATAGGTTTATTTGCTTATTTGCTTATTTGGTTATATGTTTTTATGAGAAGTGTTTTCCTCTTCTGCTGATATAATCATTTATAATTTTGTCAGGAAATTTGCCATATAGTTCAACCAAATTGAATTGTAAACATATATATAAATATACATGATAACATCAGGATAAAACAAAGCAAAGAGCAAAAGAAGACAAAGTTATGAACAAATAGACAAATACACTTCAAACAATTCCTTTTTCTCAATTCATAGTTTGTTAAACTATAAGCATTTATTGAACCAGTTCAAAGAAATCTGAGAAAAACACGTTGTCTCGGTCTATGTCAATAGAAGCAGTGCAGCAGTTCATATGGACTTCAGTAGTGTCAGAACTAAAAATTGAAGGCACCAACTCTTTTATTGCGTTTTTTATCCATGCTCTCGCTGACGAATACTTAGTTATTGCAAAACACTAAAAATTAAACGTGTGACAACCGTGAGGGCTAAAGAAAAATAATGACGACTGTGACTGCCATGACTTTCGCACAAACCTGAATATTTTTTCATAACATAGAAGTGGCCAATCTAATTCTGATCTTGGCATCCAGCGTTTAAAAATAAACAATGAAATTATGGATAAGCTGCTTGATTATCGGCTACTTAGTGTCCAGCGGTTAATATTGTATTCATCAAGATAACGTGTAGATATATGATATATGTAGCTGTTTACTTTCCGATATGTATAGCAAATTAAATATCCAGAAATCTGAGGTATACGAAATTATAAAATTCATAGAATTCATGTTAATATCGCAAAAGAAGTTCAGCAACTTTGACTTAAACAAAATGCGGAAGATTCCAAAGGACACCCAAAACTTATAAGTTCAAGGAGAAACCGAAAACGCTATGGCAAAACCATGTTTTTAGATGAAACATATACATTTGAGGATGCGTACCACAAAAATTATTTCGGTAGCACCCTGTAAATTTTATATCAATAAAACGGAAATTTTAGTTACAAAATGAAACATAATTTTAAAAGAAAATTCGCAGTAATTTATATATTTGAACTTCGTTTTATAGAATATTCAGATTTCTTTATCTCTTTAATTTACTTGCATACTTTTTAAATATTTGTTTGCCGTTCTAATGGATTCATTTGCCTGCAAAATTTCAAAAAATCCATTAGTTTGCCTATTTACGTACCTAGATAGATATAAGAAGATGTGGTATGAGTGCCAATGAGACAACTCTCCATCCAAGTCAAAATTTATAAATGTAAACCATTATAGGTCAAAGTACGGTCTTCAACACGGAGCCTAGGCTCACACCGAACAGTAAGCTATAAAGGGCCCCAAAATTACTAGTGTAAAACCATTCAAACGGGAAAACCAACGGTCTAATCTATATAAAAACGAGAAACGAGAAACACTTATGAACCACATCAACAAACGACAACTACTGAACATCAGATTCCTTAGGACTAAGATTGATCATAAGTATACTGAATTGTTCATGACTTATGATCAATCTTAGTCGTAAGTATTTTGTGAAACCGACTCCTGCTACATAAAGAAATCTAACTGACATACGCCGACCTTCGAAACAGAACTGTTTTCAGACCGGAAACAATTGCATGACGTTGTGCATTGTTACGCTTCTTTTATGACGCTTTCCGTTCAAATTTCAAATCTAAGGCCTATCTCATAGCACTCAACAATATTTTAACAAAAAAAAAAAAAAAAAAAAAAAAAAAATACTGTGGCACTCTAAACGTTAATACTACATATTCTATCGATGCAGATGGATTGGAATATAAAATATGTCTTCCACCTTGACATACCATGTTTTCAATACAAGATACAATATTGATAAGGGATAACACAACCTCGGATGAATTGAACCTCGAATAAATTGAATAGATATGTCGAGTACCTTCAAGTTCGACTTATCGATGTTGAACTGTAAAAAAACCCGGATCATTTACTCTTATGAAATTGTTTGAGTTTCTTTTCACTCAATTGTAATATAAACTAATGCAACTTATCTCCAAATTTGTACTTGCCATGAACAATCCATCTGGTGCTACTAGTGCAGTACCTTTCCAGAGCACCTAAGACCACCCCTCTCCCAAAACCGAGGTTTGCTTGGATTCATGTTGCTCAGTCTTTAGTTTTCAGTGTAGCGGTTTGTAGACTGTTGTTTGACTTTGGTGGTCTTTTTGGCTATAGTATTATCTGTTTTTCGTCGACTTATGCTTTTGTATATGCTATTGGTATCTTGTTTTCCCTCATAACTTACCAACAGACTTCTTTATGCATGTAATTTCAATATTTTTATTTGATAGTTAAATAATTAGTACGCGTGGGTATAAACATATTCAGATATCCAATTTAGCAGTTGTCTTTAGGTCCAGTTTGAGAATGAAATATGTCGCATTAGTATACTTTTTGACTATTTTTTTCCAGGGAATTATATACAAACTAGTTCTAAGTGTTTGGATCAGTGAATTCATAAGTAATTTCAAGACTACATAAATGTATACATACCAATCAGCTACATTTGTAGCTAAGGCTGCAATAAAGCCTTTAATATTAAAACTAAGTTCGTATGCAGAACACAGGGCCAATCCACTCATTATTGGAATCAGAGACATAAATGTATACATCCCTGTGTACTCTCCAATCAAAGCATAGGAAATAAAACACGTAAATAATGGCGCTGAACTTTTCACTGTCTCTGTAAGTGATACTGCTACATGCTTTAACGCTACTAACCCTAGGACTACTGTGGAAAATCTGAAATTTAAATAAAAAGCAAATTAGAAGAGCTAATCTTCTGAGTCAAGCCTTTTTTAATTGATTTTCAATGGATGTTCCAATGTTAGGCTGTTACACAGGTTAGGGGATGGTTGAATGCTTAAAACATGTTTAATCCCTCAATATTCTTTATGTTCCAGTCATAAGCCAGGAGCTTGAAGTATGCATCCATTTTGGTTGTTTTTCTATATGTTTAATGGTTTTCGCTCTCAACAGGTCATCCTTTTTCACTGTTTTGAATTGTTTTATATTTTGCACTCTCGGGAGGCTTTTAAAGCTACCTTTATGGTACGTTTTTGGTTTTGCTCATTTGGAGGCCCTACATGGTGGCCTGTTGTTGTTTAAAAACTTGGTTCTAGTCTTTGGATGGATAGTTGTCTCATTGGCACTCATACCACATCTTCTTATTTATATTTGTTGGATGGTTGAGTATCCTTCTGTGTATTAAAATCCTTTATATTGTTAATAACGTTAACGGTACTAATTTTACTGCACCAGATGCGCATTTCGACAATTAAGAGATAAGAAACCAAATTAAATAATTTAGGTCTTAAATTCACGGACATGACATGCAAAAATAATTGGATCAGTTTACAGTCTCATTTTCTTTTCCTTAGTAACAGCAGTAAACAGAAAAAAATGGAATGAATATGATTGTATGTGAATATGTTTAATACTAAAGTCTCATTAAATTTGAATGTTGAAATTGTTCGAAGAAGCAACCAGCTTACTTCTTGAAAAAATTCCAGACAATAATATTTGTTTTATATTAAGATACAAGGTATAAAACTTCAAATTGTAAGATATATAAATTATCAACAAAGTCAACTTTTCTTACTGATATATTCAGTTTGTTTTTGTTCTTTCAATCTGTTGTCTGACAGAATGCAATACTGGAAATAGACTACGAACAATATGAAATAAATAGGTAAGCCAATTGGTCAGAGATCTGTATCTGGCCTAAAGGTCAAATTAAAATCTAAAATTATGATGCAGTAAGTAATATTTCTGCAGAATTTAATCAATTCTTTTATATAATCGACTAATATGAAGTTGTCATGAGCAAAGTTCCACATAGGGAACAGGAACTGCTGTTTACTCTACTAGAGCACGTTAGTACACAGAATGGGGTTTATGTGGCTCAATCTATAGTTTTATGTATGTGCTTTGTGAATCATTGTCTAATTAATTTTTGGCCATGGAGTTGTCTGTCCTTCCTTCTCATTAATTCTAAACGCTCTTTAGTTTGTTTTACTCTAAAATAATTCAATATTAATTACCTCATACATCCAAGTAATATCATATTTTTCCAGAATTTAGGTGGTTTCCCTTCCCGTATGACAGGTTTATAAAACCCTGATGGAAGATTCATTTGTATAAATCCGAATACTGTTGTCATCATCATTTGCATGGCACCTAAAACAATAAAATCATTTACCACTTAATCAATTAAAGATTCAAATCTTTAGCTTACCCCACCATTCATTATAGCACAGATCACAAAGGGGCTAGATGATTTCACGGGACATTTGATCCAATGAATAGTTATTATCTTGTTGGGAGAAAGTGATACTGAACTTTCAATCATTATATGACTTAAAATTCCAATAATTTATTATTCATTATACAAAACAACCATCTACCAGATATCAATGAAGCTTCAGTCAGAATTATCTACAACAGAATCTTGCCAAAGAGCGATTACAAATGGAGGTTCCATTTTAAAATTAAAAACATATATATAATATTAGTTATCTTGGTGTAAAATTCCGTACACCCTGATTACACCAAGATAACGAATTTATTTCTTATGAACAATTCCTTTACCCATTTTAAACCGGGATGTAAAATTAAAATGCTAATGAAAAATTTCCAGTGTAACATTTTTCAACTTCGATGTTGCTGCGCATTGTTAAATACTTTTTCTTTATTTTGGGAAATTCTGAATTTTTTGTGTTCTTTCGAATTTTCTGGAAAAAAATTACACAAATTTAAAAAAAAATTTTTTAATTTTAACCTCAAATTTATTCATTTTTAATTTTTTATTTTTTTTTGACATTTTTTTTTTTTTTTTGACATTTTATTTTTTTCTTTATTTTTGCAAATTTTATTTTTACAATTTTTGGAAAAATTTTATATATCCTGGTCGAATAAAGGTGGGGTGTTATTTATACCGGGGTAATTAACCAATCAGATTGCAGTATTTATGCTGCATAAGAAATAAGATATTGTATTTCCATGTTTTGAATGCAAATCTTGTGGTTTTCTTACTAATACATGTTTATCCTTCTTAAAATGTATTTTTATATGTATTGCCTATCATTTGTTGTTTCGAAATTATTGTTCTTTTGTTGGTCAATGTATGACAAATATATGTTCAAAAACCTCGCCCGTAATTATAAATTATGTAATTCATTGACCGCTCCCGACATGTGTAACTTCAAGGCATATTTTAGCGGCGATCGATGTCTTTCAAATTACTTTATTTTTATCAATAGTACCGCTTAAGTCGACGTTAGGGGCCGTCTTGACCTTGTTGTGGGGTATGAATGATTTGTTCATTGTTGAAGACCCTACATCAACTGTCAAGATGAAGAACAGGAATAAAAGCCCTGTTCATTGATAATTTTCTATGTTTTCTATGTATTGTGTGCGATTTTGTCCCATGTACATTTACTCCATATCCTTTCATTTTCTATAAGGATATTTCTATGACTTGTTTCACTTTACTATGTTTATTGTACATTTATAAAATTCTTTTTTTGTGTATGCGTCAGCTAGTGTAGTTAAAATTAGGGCTTGACCATTACTTAGAGATTTTGTTCATGAAAAATGATAGTGAAAATGGCTTTATATATCAGATCAATCAATTAAACAAATCAAAATGGATAACTAATATAAAAAACGCATGTATTACTAATAATGCATTTCTACATATTTTTTACTTTTGCACATTGAAATTAAGGGAGATAACTATTTACGTCAGTAATGCCTTTGTAATATGTAGCAGGTGTGCCCTATGAAAGAGGACCAAGTCCGTATTATTTTCGTGATACATTTTGGTGATAAGATATATAAAACTTATCGGTAAATTGAATGCTTTCGTACATGTCAGCCTCAATCAACAGCATGAACGTGCAAGTGAAATTGTTAACGATTTTGGATTCACTATATAAAGTACATCGATTTTTTCTTTTTATTGATTTTCTTACTGTTAAGAGGATCTCGTTCTCAAATAATCTGTTTCATAGAAGCTTTTGAAGTATTTAGGCCTCAGACCAAAATTATTTTACAAGTGCTTTCCTGGTAAAAGAGAGGGGAGGATACCAAAGGGACATTCAAACTCACAAGTCGAAAATAAACTGACAATATCATGGCTAAAAAGAAAAAGACAAACAAACAACAGTACACAAAACACAAAACACAACATAGAAAACTAAAGACTCAGCAACACGAACCCCACCAAAACTTGTGGTAAAAGTCAAATTCAATTCAACAAAAATTCAATCGCTATTAAAATGAAATTCCCTTGTTTACAGAGCATGTTTATTCTAAGAAAATATTAATATTTCAATCTCTTTTTTTTTATCACTTTAGAGTCATGCAAACATCAAAAAGAGAAGGATGTGAAGCTATAATAAATCCATTACACTAATTTCAATTTACTTTGTCCTTGACCTGTTCTTTTATTTCACTTTCAACAATAAATTCTTTTAACATGTTTTACTTATTTCAATATATAAGTTACTTGAGGATCACTTATATTATATAGTTTACTGTTAAAAGAAAGTAGCAATAAGAATAATGTTGAAAAAATGTGCCATATAAAACATGGGAACTATATTTCGAAAGGCTGACACAAAAGAATCATTGATTTTGAAGAATTATGTCCCTTTACAAATGTAAAACTTCTTAAATACAGTCTGTTTCATGCTTTTTTATAATGTACATGTTTAGTATTGCTGGACCACCTCTCAGTGTTGTTGTTAAAATATGTTTAATTAGGAACAATGTAAAAGTCAAGGGAGGTAACTATTTTTAACATACCTAGTACTGCTGGATCTCCTTTCAGTGATGTTAAAATATACTTGTTTAAGAACAATGTGAAGGCACTGAATATATACCACAGGATGAGGAATAAAAACGCCCGAACATTAAATAGTCTGAATTTGTCACCATCGTCTTGTTGTTTTTTCACTTTGTGTTTGGTCCCTATGTTCGTTCGTACTACATCTAAACACGTATTCATTTCAGTAGATGTTGTCATGGACTCAGCATCTTTGACATGTTTAAAATCACTCATTTTTAAAAAGGGATTCCCGTTGTTTACCATCAATTCCTCTCTACATTTACCTCACGGGATTAGGCTACCTTCAATATGTCTGAAAGTAAAATTGAGTCAAAAGTAATATACAGAATGTGTTTTCCCTTGTCCCCAAGTGTACACAGTCTAACAATGGGTAATATAGTTGATTGGGTACAAGACAATTCAGACTTTATACATAAGATATAACTCGGACCGTCTATAATTACGATTATTTCCGTTTATTTAGACTCTCTGGACTGTCTATAGAGACAACTGATACCATCTATAGATATAGATATACACGTACAAAATAAAAACCACTGAATTGAATTTATTATAGTGTCACGCATTGATTAATTGCAGATTCAAATATATATTATAATTATACAAATACAATTTATAAGCAATCATTACCCGGACATAAAACATTGATTTATGAGACACATTTGTAAAACATAATATTACGCTTACATAATTACAAAATTTTTGAAAAAAAGTCGGTAGAAAATGACAACGCCATGGCAATAATAAAAACGAAAGACGACGTAGAAGACAAACAGATTCACCAAACTCTACATAAAAAAGAATGAACAAAAAGAACCCCACCAAAACTGGGTAATCTCAGATGCTTCGGAAGAATAAATAGAGCCTGCTCCACAAGTGGCACCCGTCGTGTAACTCATTGTAAGTACACATTCGGTGATGTCACAATCGAGGGAATACGGACGGGATTATGGGTACAACCATTTGAATATATCTGATGATAGATATTCCATGTCCGTAAAACTTTCTAAACGATGATTTCAACTTTGCAACTTGGAAGCTTTTGTTCAATAGCTTCCTTGTATAACAACAGCCATTTATCAAGTATATCATGATAACAAACTCTGGTATATCGTATCAACTGGAGATATATACTCCAATACAGGCGCCGCTGGAATGTTGCTGCCTAGAATTCGAAAAGTTAGAATTTAAGCTAAAATCATCCTTTTTGTCAGAAAGAATTTTTCTCATTCGACCATCATTGTCAATTTTGAGATGTAAGTCAAGATATTAGACAGACTTCACTGCATATATGGTATCCATAATTTAAAGTTCGATAGGGTAAATGTATTCAATATAGTCACCAAAATTTGAATTAGTTGTTAATGAGAAGTACAAGGATAATGCTAGCGTCATTTCATACTTCCTAAAAAGATCATGTATAAAGTCTGCCTCATATGAATAAAGGAACAAGTCGACAAGAACAGGAGCACATCTAGTTCCCACGAGAATGCCTATTGTTTGTTGAAAAACACGTCATACAAACATTACAAATGTGTTGTCAATGAAAATTTTAAGCATCCTGATGATGAACTCATCATAGATACAAGGATTAAAATTGTTTAATTCAAAAGACTCATCAGTGACGCTAGAATCAACACAGTTCAAACGGCCAAATAAAGTACGAAGCTGAAGAACATTAAGGACCCAATTTACAAACTGTTTTGCCAAATACAGCTAAGGCAATCTATTTCGTGGGTAGAAAAAAATTAGACTGTATGTACTCTAACAGATCTTGTAGAATCCGCATCTGGTTCACACTCCCAAAGAGTAGGTAGTTTCATAGTAATTTTGAAGCGCGGCTTTGACTGCTAATAAAATTGATGATTAGAGTTTGGAAAGAGGTTTCGTGGATCATTTGGCAGACACAGCAGTATAACACGGTTTGTACGGAAACTTATGTAATTTTGGTATCCAATACAGCGAAGGAAGATCCAGTTCTTCATCTTTGATTGACATTCTGATGGAACATAGAACAGGCCTAAGATTGTTCAGGATTTCCTCTTTTGTAAGTGTCGTGGGAGTTTATGTTGAGTTTGTAAGTGAATTGTCAATACCTAAATCTATGATCAAGCAGTTTATTTAACGCAATTTTCATTCAAAATGGTATTGTTCGGGGCTTCAAATGCGAGGACAATATCATATTTGTGACGGAGGTAAAACAAGTGCTTAGCAACATTTGGGTCTTTGAAAATAGATGTATAAATAGATAGATATTTTTATTTTAAAGTAAAACTTGGTACATGTACATGAAATACAATATATATTACAATTTTAAACATATGCAGTCAATAAACATGTATATTTATACCAACCAGCCGTCATTTATGTACGAAATATTACATGAATAAATTTCAAAATCATATTAATCCTTATTATATCTGAGGCTTAAATCTTTTAGATAGTTTCAATATATCAGTTGTGTTTAATAATGTGAAAACAAAGATGAAAGTATCTAAATAAATATTGGTTTGATAATGTAAGGGTTGTACATGGATAAGTAGGAGGATAAGAGTTGCCTCTCTTTATTCGTATCAACATTTTATCATGCGTAAAATAGAATTTGTAATAAAAGATAAATTAAAGATTTTATCACCTAGATTTGACAAAATTGCGACAGTTGTATAGTTGATCCATATAAAAATCATTTATCACATTTACTGAGCTAGCAAAATAGTATGTAAACACCATAGTTAATTTTTGAAAAAATTATAATTGAAATTGTTCATGCATACATGTAAAAATCTGATACTATTTATCACAATTAGTACAACACAATCATATGTAACAATGAACATCCAGTAATGAACAGACCCTGCTTTGTACAATGTAGCTATTATAAAATATAAATAAATGACTAGAGTTTGTATAAATGTGTTGTTTGCCTTCTTATCTTGGTGTTAATTTGGGTTATCTCCCTTTGTCACAATTTGAAATTTTGGCATCTGCATCTTATTTGGAATTATTATGTCTGCCTTTTTTTATATAAGTAGCTGTGTCAACAGATTTATGTGGTTCTATTGTGTTAAAGTGATGTTGATGTGGTTCATAAGTGTTTTTCGTTTCTCGTTTTTATATAGATTAGACTGTTGGTTTCATACCATTTATATTAAAATCTACATTGTTTGAATGGTTTTACATTAGTAATTTTCTAAAGGGCCCTTTATAGCTTACTGTTCGGTGTGAGCCAAGGCTCCGTGTTGAAGACCATACTTTGACCTATAATGGTTTACTTTTATAAATTTTGACTTGGATGGAGAGTTGTCTCATTGGCACTCATACCACATCTTCTTATATCCATTCAGTTTTTAAATGCTAATTTGTATCAACGACCCCACAGTCTTCACTTAAGCTGTAAATACATTTTGAAGTAGGTCGGCTAACTTCAATTTCTTCAATATCGTGTGATCAGTGTATCGAATGAGATTTAACATACTAAAAAAAAGGTTTAGATTTGAATAATCGAAAATAATAACAAAGTCAACCTTTGAAAAACAATAAATTCAACCCGCACTTTATTTTGTATAAAATGTATATGATAATTAATCCAAATAATGAAGTATCAAATTTTAATCAAATTAATTATTTTGATAAGCTTATCTCGCACATGCAGCAACGTATAACTAACTATATGTGACGTTTTACCTATAAAAGACGGCCGAGTTGTCTTAAATGTATACCCAAAGAAGTAGCAGAAAAATTACAAAAAACATCAAAACCACAAATGGATGACTTTGCCCTGGAAGATGTGGATATGGTTGATCATAGTTGATGATTAGGTGAGAATCCTTGGCTTCCTCTGATAATGATCATTTTCATTACATCACAGGTGTTTGTTTTAGGGAACATTATGTTATAGAGAAAGTCCAAATAACTGTCCATTCCTGGGAAATAATGGTGCGGAAGCCCGTAGGACCGACGCCTATCATTTTTTAGGAATGGACAGTTATTTGGACTTTCGCTAACTTAAAATACACCTTAAATATTAAGGACGAATCTTCACATTATAATATTTTAAAGAATTTTATTTCATTTTGTAATGGTTTTCTTTTCCATTTTCCCGAGTTGTACCCTATAATACACAGGCAAAATTTAAGATAAAGCTGACCATCTACTCACTTATGAACAGTAGAATAATTACTTTAAAAAGACCTTGAATAAAGTTCATCCAGATTTATGTTTTAAGTAATTGGATACGCACGTCTTTCTTGTGGTGGGATTGAAAGATATTTATTTGTGTCTTTAAGTGGTATTTCGGGAGAGAAAAAAACTAGTATTTATGCATATATTTTAATGGAATATGTGTGTTTTTCGTTTGATAAATCTTGGATGTAGAATCGTCTGAGAAAAATGAGATGGTACAACTACAATAAATTTCCAGGTATGTAACACTCTGGTATAGGTTATTTAACTAATAAGGGTGTGCTCGATTATAAATCATATCTGGAACAAAATATGATTCTATATTTTAAATCATTCTATTGGATCAAATAAAATTAAACAAGAAAACAGTGTTTCATGTTTCATGCATAACCCAACATTTTGTTCTTTCCCTTTGCTCATAACAACAACAAAAAATGTAAAGTATGTTTTAGATGAGTCTTAAATAGCAATACAAGCAAACTCAAAATATTTTTCATTATTCTCTATTATCAGAAAGGAGGCAAACAGTTTAAGAAAAAAAAAAAACCCAGCGTGATTAAAAACATTTCTGGATTGCGTTTTGTATGTCTTTTACTTAAGTAGAAATCTACTTTTTGATTTCATTTAAACATTTCAAGATTAACGCCGTCATTTGCACTGCCGATATAACTGTTATATTTGCCACTGGACATATAACAACAGTGAAGGAATTCTATTATGTTACGTGTTTCTGTTGAAAACTGAATAAAAATCCCGCTCAATATTTAACACAAGCCTTATTTAAATGTTACCCAAACCCCTCAAATTCTATTCATCAGTACTATCATATTCAAATTACAACAAAGAAAAATCAGATAATATACCGAATACCAATTTTTGACCAATTCAGATTCTTGAACTATTTATTCTATTTAACCACAATATAATTGTAGAAACTATCTGAGTAATATTTCTTTTTTTAATGAACATATTAAAATGGAACAAACGATTTTGGTGTACAAAATCAAAATACAACACTTTAAATTTAAAGCAAATGATATCCTGAACGGTAAAATTAAAAGCTAATCTGTAAGTGCAATACATTTTTCTCTAATTTTCCTTATTGAAATGTTAACGTGTTCAATATTACAAACGAATTAAACTGAGTTAACACATTTGATATTTTGTAGATGCACAGAACAGGAATGGCACTCAATGGAAAATATTCGTTTTCACCCGAATGGATACTATCCGTGACAGAAGTTCAGCCAAGATTTGCATCGGAAAACAAATTGTGGATAATGTTGTTGAATTTAGTGAAAACGTTACTACATATTATACGATGGAATTACGACTCGCAAATAAAAGCTGTTTATTAATAATGATATATTTGGTGTTCATTGTATTACTAAGATCCCAATTTAAAAATAAAATCCAGTATCAACCGTTTAAGTAAGTTTTTATCTTCATTCAATATCGCATTACGTCCTTTAAAATTATTTCCATTGGTGAACACTTTTTAAGAAAGTGCCAACGGAAATACCCAAATGGCAAAACGTCCTGATGAAAGAAGATGAAGAATAGAAAATAACTCTCCATTTCTGAAAAATAATGGAGAATTTGTACAAAAGATTTACGTCACAGGTGTATTTTAATCATTATTAATAATATATTCTCTAAGGAAAAGTTTCCATTCAATCTTTGAAATAGTTGATAGTGTATTCCCTAAATAAATAAAATTTATATATCTATGATGTTAAATTTTCCTTAGAGCTTTCAAACATGTCGAAACGGGATATTTAAAAAGTACTGAAAATAATATAGATATCAGCGCCCAAGGAAGTATTAAAGTCAGACATCTTTAAATTTTGAAATGGCATTCGCAAGTTCAGTACAAACAGGTCAAATTCCAGTTGGATGTCAGTTATGCGAAGGTTGAAGTGAGATACACTGGACATGCATCCAGTTCGACTTATTGATGTGTGACAAGTGTAAGAAAAAAGTCCATTTGAGGATTGCTAAGGATCATAGAATACTGAACATTAAAGATATAGGAAAAGAGGAAGGACCAAAGGAAACATTCACATTGAATGATGTCAAGTGTGAAGAACATTCCGGTCAAGGTTGTTGTCTCTACTGTAATACTTGTAATAAAAGTATCTGTCTAAAGTGTATCACAGAGGTTCATGAGTTATTTGAAGAAGAAGACTATAATAAAAGCAAAGCAGAATTGACGATATTTCAGAAGATATATTCAAGTGTGAAAAATCATAAATTTTTCTAATGTTAATCGAGTGATAATGCAAGCACAAGGAGGAGACACCCTAGGGATTTACAAAAGACTCCACTCAAAAAAGCGAAAGACGACAGATATGTTTCATTTCCTCGAATGTGAGCTACCGAATCAGACTTATCACCGGGTTGCTACTTACATGAGCAACACGACGGGTGCCGATTGCAGGTAATGATCTGCCTACTTTTCCGGAGCACCTAAGGTCACTATCGGTTATTAGTGGGGTTTGTGTTGCTCAGTATTTAGTTTTCCATGTTGTGTTTTGTGTACTGTTGTTTGTCTTTTCGCCGTATTTCATTTGTTGTTATGGTATTGTCAGTTTGTTTTCGACTTTTTGAATATCCCTTTGATATCTTTCGCCTATCTTTTAAAAGGAAAAATAAAGTACGAAGATGAACAGCATTGATAAATAATTATACTACTGTTGATAATAAAAAAATAACAAAAAAAAACCTTTAAAATAAGAAAAAAATGAGGAAAATTTATCACCGGCTATAATCATGCTGTCCTGTGTATAAAAAGATTTTCTTTTCTTTATCTGTGTTCATTGAATCAACTTGCGTAAGAGAAAAGTTCAAAAGTTTCGGAAACAAAATTGCAAATTACAAACATACTGGAATTGTATTCCGTATTGAAGCTTTTATTTCGAATTACTGTAACTCTAGACATGTTTGCGTGCATTTATTGTAGCGATTCAAAACAATGGCCAAGAATGCGAGATTAATTATTGCGATTTCAGGAATGATGCAAATGATGCTATCAAAATTAAGCATGCGAGTTTCCAATTTTGCAAAACGAATACCGTCGAAATATTAAACATTGTAAATAATTTGTAAATTAGCAGTATGACCACAAAAGGACTATCCTAAGACGATTTTAAGACACATATTTAGCTATCCTATCTTTAGGAAACAATAGAGAGTATATGTTATCTTGTGAGACTTTTATTAACTTAGGACTAAGACAGGTCCTAAGAACATCCAGAGACATGTCATAGTCTTAATGCATCTCTGTTGACATAACCCAGTTTCTTAATTTTCATTAAGTTATTTTTTGTCATTTGGAAACACCATGCATAAAAGTAACAGACAAATATGAAATTTCAATTAAAGTCATCACGGTCAAGAATTTCATGAAATAAGTGTCAAAGAGGTAAACTAAAACCAAAAATAAGGTCAAAGGTCAGCGAGTCGGTGTTCCTCAAAAAAGTATTCCATTTTAAAACTTTTATATTTTTGTTTGATGCTTCTTAATTTACAACACAGCATATATAATGATAGTTTTGTAAACAGTTATATTTAAACTCGCAATAATTTATATATAGGTATAAAACCTAAAGGTGTGTACAAAATTTAATGACAACTATTTTGTAATAATCTACTAAGTAATTACGAACTACAGTAAACATGTTTGTAAAACAACCGAATTTTGATTAATTGACATATTTACAATGAAGTACCTCTGCCATGTTTTGATGTTACTACTGTGTTTAGAAAAAGATAATCAGATTGGGACAAAGGGACATAATCAAGCTCACTCTACCAGGAAACTGGGATCTTTAAAGGTGCTTTCACAATTAACAATCACTTTCTTAACCACAGACATATATTTCCTGGAAATACAGACCAATACCTTCAATAAATAGGAGAACGATAATGTCTGTATTAGGATGAGAAAAATGTTGTGTTCATTGTGTTATCAGAATCTTGAAATGAATAATAAAATCAACATCACATCACAATCTACCTGTTAATCAAAATAGCTGGGGCTTAAAAGTGCAGTGTGGATTTATGACTATAAATGATGTAATACCTTTTGTGGATTCCGTGGACGAAAAGTTAACCAAACATTTAAATATTCAACAAAATGAAATCTTTGTATATTGAATTTGTCAAAACAATGAAATCAATAATCAAGGAAATTACATTCATCTCTTAATCTTAATTGGTTATAAATAGATCCAGAACAGCTATCAGTTGCAGATTTTAAACAAGTGTAAAATAAAGCATTTCCCTACCGGCTTTTTCTTATATACTTGATTTAACTATTGATCTGTTTACTAATAATGTTTTATTCTTTATAATCATTTGTAAACGCTTGATCCAATTGCAATTAGCATCATGCATTCTAAAATATATACGAATGTTAAACAACTGTTAAATGTCAAAAGGATTCGTGATGCTTCGTTTATTTATTTACAAGATAACAGAACATTTTTTTATATAAATTTTAATGCGTCCGAAGCTTTTTTTCTGGACTTACCGTAATCAGGAACGCTCAAAACTAACCACCTGAAAGCAAAGGATGTGTAAATAAGTAGAACTCCCTTCAATTTTTGCGAACCTGAAAAGCATGACTAAAAAATCTTACACTGAATTTATTTTATTTACTTGTATTTTTTTTTAGGGAGATGATAAAAAAATTTATTTTCAAGCTGAGACGACTATTACGTGTTATAGTAGTATCCAGTCCAAGTGTACACAGTCTCTCGGTAATACAGTTAAACAAATACAAGACAACTTGGACCGTTTATGAAAACAACTAGGACCGTTAATTGAGACAACTCAGACCGACTCAGAAAATTATAGGTGTATTTTTTCTTTATATTATTTGAAGACATATCAACAGAATATGTTTAGTTAGTTTAGAATGTGCACTTGGTTTATGATTATGGCTGGATATAGTTTTTCTTAATAATATATCTCTATAAATCAATACTGCTTGACATCATCCCAAACTCAGCACTAACGAAAAACATAGGAATGACAATAACAAACGATAATTTATCTAATTTGACTTGAAATCAAAATAATATATCTAAAAATATTCTACTTTGTAAGTAAAATCATGAACCAAATATTACAAAACATACACAAAATAATAATATTAAACTTACTTCATCAAAGTCACACGCAACGATTGACATGTATTATAACAAAAGAAATACATCTTAAAGGATATTTAAAAATAAATCTATAAAATTGACTTATGACACACTTTTTAAACAGATATATTTTTTCAAAATGTAGAAAATAAAAACAATATAAATTAATCTTAAATATTATTTATCAAAAGACGCTTGCATTTTAAAATTACCAAATATAACTTAATTAAGAAGAGAGGAGATTATTAAAACCAAACAAGAGTTTTTTTGTACTAACATGCATTCGAAGAAAGAATACTTATCTCTATGAAACCATGTTCTTATAGATATTAGCGTTATCAGGGTACCTCGCCGTTAATGCTGTAGCAGTAAGGTCATTGTAAACAGCTTTATTGCAATAAAAGAGGGACGAAAGATACCAGAGGGATCAAACTCATTGATTGAAAATAAACTGACAACGTCATGGCTGAAAATAAAAATACAAACAGACAAATAATAGTACAGAAGACATAACATAGAAAACTAAAGACTAAGCAACACGAACCCCACCAAAAACTGGGGGTGATCTCAGGTGATCTCAGGTGCTCCGGAAGGGTAAGCAGATCCTGCTCCACATGTGGCACCCGTCGTGTTGATTATGTTATTACAAATCCGGTAAATACTCTAATTCGGTAGGTCATATTCGTGAAAAGGGAAGGGTATTGTAGTTACGACATAAGGAACATATCCGATATCATCTGTGAAACGGTTATTCCATAACGGTCAACCAACTCGTGATGGCGTCCGTAAAATAAACTTACCAAGTATTAAAATCAAAATTAAAAAATAAAGACTTCTTACGGAGAACAGTTTATCAATATACAAAAATAAATTTATATATACGGTTATGTGGTCTTTTGAAAAGCATCATATATGATAAAAACAGTTAACTGTGACATTTCGATAACAATCATGGTCATAGATTTACAAACGGACATAGCCTTTGCTTTTCAAAATATAATTTCAAAAGCTATATGGTTATCAATGTAAATATAAAAGCTGATGTGTTTTGTCTATAGAGTGTGTACATGCCATTTTGTTTTTTTCTTTGTTGACATAGTTGTTTGTTTAATAGTGATTAAGATAATAACACAATGTTGACTGGTGTATCCCAATTTTTGACATTTTGACCTATTATGTCGGTTTGTTTTGCTCACACATTGTTGTCAATATAATGGAATTTTACACGATTGTCAAACAAGTTGGAGGTTTAGCTAGCTATAAAACCAGGTTTAATACACCGTTTTCTACATAAGGAAATGCCTGTACCAAGTCAGGAATATGACAGTTGTTTTCCATTCGTTTGATGTGTTTGAGCTTTTGATTTTAACTTTTTTTAAGGGACTTTGAAGTTTCCTTAGAGTTAGGTATTTTTGTTATTTTACTTTTAATAAGAACTATTGTTCGTATTGATTATTGCCCTTAATAAACATGATAAATGCGCACATATAACAAGATTGACAAAAACATTAATATATCCTCAACAAGTATTTACATAAAACAAACTCATCAAAGATACCAGGCTTATAATTTTGTACGCTAGACTCGCGTTTCGTCATCAAAAGACTCGTCAATGACACTCGAATCAAAAACGTTAAAAGACCAAAAAAAAAAAAAAAAAAAAAAAAAAACAAACAAACATAAAGTTAATGAGCACTGAGGACAAAATATTCCGAAAGTTTTTGCCAAATACAGCTACGATAATCTATTCCTAGGCTAGAAATCCTTAGTCGTTCGAACAATTCAAAGTTTTGTAAATTAATTTAAGTTAATTTATTGACATTACCATATCAATCATCATTCATGTCAACACATAAGTGCTGACTACTGGGCTGGTGTTACCCTCGGGAGGAAACCTCCACTAGCAGTGCCATCGACCCAGTAGTTGTAAAAATCTCATCGCAGATACCAGGCTTATAATTTTGTACGCCAGAGTCGTGTTTTGTCTACAAAAGACTCATCAATGACGATCGAATCAAAAAGTTAAGAGACCAAATAAAATACTTAGTTCAAGAACACTGAGGACCAAAAATCCAGAAAGGTTTTGCCAGCTAAGGTAATCTTTTCCATACTACCCTTTAGTCGCGATGTTTCCTCTTGTCTAGTTCATTAGCAATGACACCTGTTTAATAGTTCCCTTTTAATTTGGCCCAAATATTAGTGCAAATTTAAAAGTTATCATACATATTCTTAAATTTGTCATAAGTAGACTTAGGTAAAAGGTGCTCAGAAAATAAAACAAATTCCATATTTAACGAGTTACCATGGCAGCAAACCATGACGAAATTTGAATACTTTGTAAAATTTCTTGATTTTCCTTATTTTCATCGAATTTTAAGTATACTTTAGATTGGCAAAGTATGTGCGCACCCAAGAAACAACTTTGGTGAGATTATGTCAATAGTGATAAGAAAGCTTCTCTTAAAATATTTTGTTGTTTCTTGGTTGCGCACGATGTTTTCATAATGGAAATATTTCATCGTTTTCATGAAAACTGTACATATTATGACGTAATTGTGACGTCATCAGATAAAAAATCTGATGTTTTTCATTGATATTTCTTGGCTATGCATTTCCAAACATTATGTGCAAATTTGAAATAGTTGTCAAACATTTTATTTTCTTAGGCCAAAACCGGGCCTTAATTCCCCTACTCCTTTAGATACTACCGCTAAATAGAGAGGGATACGATGTTTCTCAATATAAATAGGTTGCTAACAATTGGCCATAATTAGGCTCACATTACCAGATAACTGGGAGCATACAAGTGGGTTTATTACGTGTTTTAGCCACCAACACATCTATCCTTGAAATATAAATATTTAGGAACAAGAACATGTCTGTATTTGTTCATTGTTTTTTTCAGCATCTTTTAATGAATAACAAAACCCAAATCTATATATACATATACATCAAAATGGCTGCCTGAAAAGTATCATGTGAATTTATAATCCTTAATGTGTTCCGAATGCTTGTTGAGACCGTGGATACAGATTACTCAAAATTGACACGTGTGCAGAATTTGTCAAGAGCACAAAATCAATGATCTACGAAATAACTTTTTTCCCTTCATCTACAAAATGTGGTACACATGATTATATAAGTAAATTCACAACAGTTATTATTGGCAGATAGTCGAAAAAGCGTAAAATTAAGCATTTCCTACCTGTACCTTCTTATTAAATTGGTCTGTTCTATACTTGTGTGTTATCCTGAAAAATCATTTGTAAACACATGGTCCCTACCTAATCTATATATTTCACAAAAAAGCATCTTGCACATCTTGTACTTTAGAATAAGTGTTACATTTTACCTGGTTATTTCATGCTTCGTTTATATATAAATATATCACCTATATAAATATGTGTGTTTTCCATTTCCTGGTAAACATTGCAATTAACATTCATAAATAAAAGTGCATCTTTCTTCATGCTTCACTTATTCATCTGCAATATGTCAACATGTCGTCCTTTTTAACATGTACATTTCCTGTTTAAAAGAAGAAAAATAAAACACTTTTCTGTTTTTACATTCATCAGGAACACAAAAATAGGGTGATAGTATCTAAAGGACATTTTTATAGTTTATGTAGAAGAGGTAAACTTCACTATGCATTTTCTATATATCTAATGATGAAAATAACTTGTTTACATAAACATGAATATCAACTCATACAAATTGATTATATATTATATTATTGATGACATATCACAAAGAATTGAGGTTCATACTATACAAACTCGGAAAGTGCATGAATGTTACATTTAGTTCAAAAAGCTTTAAACGATTTATTATGTCATAAACTATATATTAAAGAGAAAACATATACATATCAATCATAATGCTACATCTTGTATCTATAGACAAATGTATTCGTAGTTACGAACCCATAGAGCGCACCAAAAATCAAAATAATTATTTAAAGTTATTATGTTTCCTTTGGACATGTCATGTTTAGGAGATGAAATTTCAGGTACGAAAATTTCTCCATGGGCCGAGAATGTGTCACCGTAACGATTTATCATAAGAGTACATCTATCATACTATACTATACTATACTATGTGCCGTGTTTACAATATTTACCAACATTTACAAATTCATTCATTCATTCATTCATTCATTCATTCATTGAAGAAAAAATACTTTAGTCAATACTTTTCTCCTTGAATTTATGCATGCATCCCCGCCACATTTTCTGGTACTATATATACATGCGAGTTTTCACAATTCAACACGCTGGATCTATAGACTTTTTCCCTATTTTCAGATTAACACATTCAATTTTGTCGGCCTTATAATGCATGCTTTTCATATCCAATTCACAGTTCAAGTGCCAAGGAAACTTCAATTTAACATTTGAAATAACTGTATATTACAAGTATGTGATTTCAGTGTGAATAAAAGTTTTTCGTCACAATATATATCTACGCCCTATTTAGAACAACCCAAGTATTCATTTAGTATTTTAATGGACAGGAGTTTACATTTAATCAGGGTAAATAATAACCTTAAACACGTCATTATTTTATGCCTTGAAGCACATTTCAATGAAACCTGAAATTGTCCGGATTGTTTTTTCAAACAGGAAAATTTATCGTTCTGAAATGAAATAACTCTATATAGGTATATGTGTAGTACTTAAGGGGTTAGTCGAAGCTTTTTAGTTATTCGAAGTTTGCCAATCAGTTTATGTACTAGCATTTCGTAATTATGCTTAACCACTCACTCACCCCTTTTTAGTTGATGTTTGTTTATGTGGGTATATATTTATATTAATAGTAATATGTATATTTTATAGTTTTTATTGTGTATATGCTTGATATGCCTTGATTTGGTAGTACATGCCTGAGTTAAGTGAAGTGACATAGGAAGAATATTTATTATAATGGGTATATATACCTGTAGGAATACTTATCCTATGCATGTGTTGTTTTATTTATCAAATAACTTATGTTCGTTTGAGCTTGGCTAATTAGATTATCAGCAAAATAAACACGTTTGTACATTACAAGCCTGGTATATTTGGTGAGTTTTTACATCCAACGGTTTGTTCAGTCCACAAGTCAGCACTTTTTGTTGACATTAAACATCGTTGAGATATTCATTTTCTGTGATCTACTATTTATAAAATGTTGAATTATTCGATATTATAAGATTTTTCTACCCCAAATCTTAGATTACTTTAGACGTACTTGGCACAACTTTTCTAAATGTTCAGTTTTATTGCTCTTCGACTTCGTATTTGATTGAGCCTTCCAACGATTTTGATCCGGGAACCACTGATTAGTCTGATGAAGACGTGCCGTCGAACTGCCGTGTCTGGCGTGAAAAATTATAAGTCTGTCCTATGTGATGAGGTTTTACAACCAATAGGTTGATATCACTGCTGGAAGACGTTTTGGCCTCGAGGGTATCACAGCCTAGTTTTTGCACTTTTGTTGACATGCAACATCATTGACATGTTCATGTTCTGTAAATTTACTGTTGATAAACTGTTGAGTTATTCACAATTCTAAAGTGTATTTACCCTCGGGATAGATTGATCTGTTTTGACATAACATTTGTTCTTATGCTTTTCAATTTCGTATTTGATTGACTGTTTTGATTCGAGCACCACTGATGAGTGTTATGTAGACTAAACGCACGTCTGGCCCACCAAATTATAAGCATGGTCTCTTTAGGATTGAACTAAGATTTTGTAAAGTTTCAAAATTAAAGGAGATCATCAAATTTACGTGTTTGAAAATTACGCTCATGTTTTCCACGTTCTACAATCGTGAAATTTTCATTTATATCTATAAGTCAGATGCATAGCAAAATATCGTTTTGATTTTCTTCTCTAAAATCTAATTCCGCGGATCAACCTTTATTTTTTAATGTCCCATGGAGTAAATATTATTTGGGATGATATCTGAGACACATTGTATTTAACAAACTTACAATAAGAAAATAATATTGGATAAAAATGAACAAAAAATAATATAAATTACATGTATTGTTAAATAAATAACCTTTTGAGATGAAAAAATAATGCCTCAAACATGATAAACGTTTGTTTTGGAAAATTGATTTAATATACAACGCTTCATGATCAGCCTCAGATCATCCAAAATCTATAAATATTATTAACATCTTAAACATTATAACATAAGGACTAATTACTCCAAGGACGTTCTAAGAAACATACATGACTTTTCTTGTAAAATTAAAATACTTTAAAATGTTCATAAGGATATAATATAATGCAATGATGTTGATTTTTAAATTAGTACTTATATATGTATTGTTCTCAATTTCCAAATTATACAAATATAACATAAACATCAAATTATCTGCAAACCTGAATAACCAATAATTCCAAAGTAACACAAGTCCATTTGTAAGTTAAATAAGACAAACAGAATTTTGTTCTTCTTCAAAAATGTCTTTGGCTAGTCCTTTGAACACAGAAAAGCTTATGTCCAAATATCGTAAATTAAGTTGAATGAAAGTTAGACAAAGATTTTGATGTATTAAAGAACTTTAAAATGAGACTAAATCTTAATGTTGGAATAATGTCTGGTTTCCGTGGTATTTGTGGACTTCATTCGACCAATATCCATAGTTGAATGGGAGGTTATCGTGTGTTCTAGTTCGTTAGTGTGAGGTTATTCCATTTCATGTATACAAGCCTACTTTATTTTTGACGAAAGATGGATCTTTCATTAGATCGTGTGTTTATTTATGAAATTAGCAACACAGTGAGCTTTAACTGTTGTATGAGTATATTATAAATGAACACGAATTGTTTTTAAAGAATCTGGCGAAAAAAGAAGGAACAAAATTGTTGATAGATGTATGCAATAAATTCTTCTTTTTTTGTAGGAGCATAAACCAACACAAATCATGCATGTTATCGGTTCGAATACACCAATCAACCATTTGTGGGTTTGCAATTTATTTCTGCATACAAATAGAAGCATGACATCCATAACTATACAGATATCAATATTCTACAGATCCGTAACCTCAGACACAAACTTTTGGAGTTTTGCTCTTTTGTTCCAGTTTCTTTCTTGTATGTTCATCTTTGAAATGTCTGTAATTCAATGTCGGCTAAGGCACCAGGTCGTTCAAAATCTGCAACCACGTTATTGAACATCAGATATTCTTAATGTGATGAAGTTCAGTTTATGTAAAATTAGGATAAAGTTTTGGTTCAAAGTAGTATACAAGGAAGTTGTGGCAACTCAAGGATTTTTATACCGTAGCTGTATTTGGCAAAACCTTTCAGGATTTTGGGTTCTCAATGCTCTTCAACTTCTTACTTTATTTAGCCTTTTTAACTTTTTTGATTCGAACGTCACTGATAAGTCTTTTGTAGACGAGATGCTCGTTTGGCTTACAGAATTTTAATCCTGGTATCTATGATGAGTTTATTTGAAACTTTGTAAGCATGTTTATTATGTGCTTATGGATGACATATATTTTAACCCGAGTTCGACTTTGTCTAGTACTCAACCAACAGCGGTGAACACCTAAGAAGAATGTTAGTTCTTGTAGTAGAGAGTAAGTTTGACCCTGATGGCCGATTTACATTTATACACTGTTTTATCCACGTTCATGGAAAACTGGTTATAGGTTTCTAAAATATTCACTAAAATCAGTCTTTTTCCTAGTAAGGTATCTGTTGATTAGAAAAGGTGCATTGTGAATTTACGGACAATATTAATTTGATTTGTTAGCTTTAAGATATTTAATGACTTATTTCCAGAAACAATGAACACAGTTTCATATTTATTTGAAAGGCAATTTGAAAATATAAGCAATTATTTCATTTTGCTTTTGCTTGGCAACCTATTCCTTCGAATGAGTACATGGGAAAATAACATAAACAAAATACAGACGAAGGTCACAAACTAAATACAAATTAAGGAAATTCATAGAAGGGGAACTGTTCATCAATCTTATTTTATTCTGTTCCCTTCTACTAAGGTAAGTTATCCGTACCTAATACATCGTTGCATTGCTAGGCAACTGATATAATTTTCAAATTGTTTTTTTTTTAAATTTTATTTCCCAAATGTGTGCATATATTGTCGATAGGTTTATATTTGAATAAATTAGGTGTAAATATGTTACTTTTACAAGAAATCGAGCTAAAAAATGATAAAAATGTATATTTTTAGTGTGCGTAACACCTATATTCATAATGCTTATTCAATTTTATTTTTGTTATAATCTTACGTACCAATACTACCAGGAACACAATGAGGGACATTCAATATGCTGTCTAGATTTTTACACGGAAACAATAACATGTATGCGATTTTTATCAGTTTTCAAAATTTAAAAGCCTTGCTGTTTCGAGTTGCCATATCAACGCTCCCATACTATTGAATTGCCGGATAATATTCAAATTTCGACATGGTAAGAAATCCTCTTTATGATATGAGGATTGCGAAATTAGTGATTTGCAGTATCTGTCTCCTGGATAACTTCATATTCAATCATTTTTATGGTGGTATTTTGACTATTATCTCATGAAGTGTAAAGAGGGACGAAAGATACCAGAGGGACAGTCAAACTCATAGATCGAAAACAAACTGACAACGCCATGGCCAAAAATAAAAGACAAACAGACAAATAATAGTACAGATGACACAACATAGAAAACTAAAGACTAAACACGAACCCCACCAAAACTGGGGTGATCTCAGGTGCTCCGGAAGGGTAAGCAGATCCTGCTCCACATGTGGCACCCGTCGTGTTGCTTATGTTATTACAAATCCGGTAAATAGTCTAATTCGGTAAGTCACATTCGTGAAATGGGAAGGGTATTGTAGTTACGACATAAGGAACATATCCGATATCATCTGTGAAACGGTTATTCCATAACGGTCAACCAACTCGTGATGGCGTCCGTAAAATTTACGAAGGATGATTTCAACTTCACCATTTGGAACTCTTGGTTTAATAGCTTCCTTGTGAGCAGCAATCCTCTATCAAGGAAATCATGATAGGAAACACAAGCCCGGGAATATCGTATCAATTGGGAGATATATACTCCGTATGCAGGCGCTGCTGGAATGTTGCTACATAGAAATGGAAAGTTCACAATTGGGAAGCTGAAATCATCTCTTTGTCGTAAAGTTTTGTTTTCAACCGACCCTCATTGTCAATTTCTAGATGTAAGTCAAGATATGAGGCAGACTTAACTGTATCTGTAGTATCCTTTATCTCTAGTTCGATGGGATAGATTCGTTCAACATAGTCACCAAATGTTGTATTATTTAGTGAGAGAACATCATCTATATAGCGGAACGTAGAGTTAAAGGATATTGCTAACTTCTTATCTTTCTTCCTAAGAAGTTCCTGTATGAAGTCAGCCTCATAATAATAAAGAAACAAGTCGGCAAGAAGAGGGGCACAATTGGTTCCCATTGAATTCCGACAGTCTGTTGAAAACACGTCCTCCAAACGTAACAAATATGTTGTCAATCAAGAAATCAAGCATCTTGATAATGTCAGTTTCAGAGAATTTTTGTTTGAATCAGAGTGGTTCTTTACAAAGTAGGATTTATCCCTCCCAAGACAAGATACTTGTATCTACGTTCGCCATTCTTTTAATGAAACAAAGTAATACCAACTCTTTCAATTTGTCTTTTAATTTGTAATTTGCTACCATAGAAACCATAATAATATAATATATAATTTACAATACTTTTTAAATTCTGTTTGTGTAACATACCATCCATCATCAAACTCCAAATTTATATAAAAAAGAAGATATATTGTCTTTCAATTATTAAACTGATCAAACCGTCTCTTTCATTAAAATTTTCATTCTAAAAATAAAAGAACCTTTGTAACCCATGTCCCTTACATGACAAATATCAGATATTCATACAATAGAAAAGAAAGGATATGACGGTATCTATCTCCGCCATCTCCTAACACATAGACCGATATTAATATCAATTCTTATTATAAAACTCATCCGAGATTTTTATCAGAGGAAACAATTATTCAAATTTGAAGAGGATCTAAAAAAAAAAACCGGCGGTTTATTCCATAGACAAGTACGATGCAATTCAGGGCATCCAATTCAATTACAGGCTAGGGGAGGTTATGACGTCGCTAAGGTAAAATGTTATTTTTCGCGAAGTCAAACTGTGACATATCGGGGAAAGATTTTATCATTTAGACTTGAAAACAAGTTCATGGACCCCTCTTTTTAAAAATGACATTTGAGTTCATTATGTGTGAAGATGATCTGTGCCAATTTTTATGAACAAATCAATGATGAATATTTTTTTTAATTAGATAAATATACATTTAAAAATGCCGTATTTTGACTAAAATCATGAACATGTGATACACATTTATTATTCCCAAAGAATGGTTACACAAATTCAAAGCACACTTATGTATAGAAGATATTCCAAATGTTTTTACAAAAATCCGCTCATGTTTATCTTTTGAAACAAAAAAGTTAGGTATGGCTTTCCAAAGGATAGGAATGTTCAAGAAACCGAAATTTCAAGAAAATGTCCAAATTCGACCCCATTTATCTCTAAAAGTGGCACATGAAGGTAATTTTTTTATTACATATTTGAATTGACTAAGTGAAAAATAGCTTGTATGCAAACTTTCGTCAAAAATTCATCGTGGGATCAAAACTGTATCGTATGCCCTAGAGAGTACTAGAGAAACGAGGGAAAAATAATAACCAGAATGATATCCTTCACCTGGTAGCTACTTCGTTAAAATCCGATTAACCTTGACTGTCGTTCTCTAAGATAAAATTAAAGATGAAATTAGAAACAAATGTCTTTCGCGATCAATCACCCCTTCCCGCCAAAAACCCCTTTCCCCAAAAACAACAAAAACAACAAAATAAGATAAAAATATTATGAGTGACACGCCATTCATTTTGGATCAATTCATGTTTTGTATCATGTTTCAACCTGTAATCAATATTATTTACATCTGATACATGTATTGTACATATACTGGATTTAATGCTACAGGTAATTGAATAGGATTATTTACGCAATGCGTCTGATTTCTTTGGAAGCAAGCAATTTATTTAAGATTCTATGATTTTATAATATTGATCTATATAAAGTGGAGTTTATAAAACTAGAAGTGTGGGACATTTTTCGAATTAAATTCCTATTATTGAAAAAAAGTATAACAAAAATACCGAACTCCAAGGCAAATTCAAAAAGGGGAAGTCCATAAAAACTGACAAAATCAAACGCTATCAATCAACGGAACAAATGCCATATTCCTGATTTGGTACATGCATTTTCTGAAGGCTGGTTTTATAGGTAGCTAAACCTCCCACTTGTATGACAGTTGTTTTTAGTTTCGTTATATTGATAAAATTGTTGAGCAACCCAAACAGACATAATAGGGTAACAAACACTACTAGTTGCTGTTACTGTGAAAATATTTTTGAGCACCATAAATGTAGACGGAACACGCGTAAGGCGTACTAAATTTAAAATCTGGTAGGTTCATAGGTGACTTTTTATATGTAAGATCCATATAGGATACTCTCAAAAGAGAGGCCAAAGATACCAAAGGGATACCAAAGGGATATTCAAAATCATAAGTCGAAAATAAACTGACAAGACATGGCAAAAACCGAGAAAAATGACGAAAAGAAAAACAGTACAAAAAAAAAAAAAAAAATCTAAAGACTGAGCAACATGAACCCCACCAAAGAACCGGGGAAGATCTCAGGTGCTCCGGAAGGGTAAGCAGATCCTGATTCCGTTTGGCACCCGTCGTGTTTCACAAACCCGTTGATAAGTCTAATTGAGTATGTCACATTCGAGGAAAAGAGGACTGGATTGGGGTTACGACAATTGGAACATATCCGTCGTCTTCTGTGAAACAGATATTCTATAACAGTCAACCAACTCGTAATGGCGTCCGTGAAATTTTTGAAGGATGATTTCAACTTCACTACTTGGAACTCTTGGTTTAATACCTTCATTGTAAGCAGCAACCTTATCATGGTCCAAAATTTGCAAAAAAAAAAAAAGAATACAAAATCGACATCAATCTAAAATTTACTGTAGACAATTTCTCGAGGTCATCAGCGAAAACTTCATTTGAACATAAATTTCTACAAATTCAGTAGGATTCTATTAGATAATGTACTTTAAAACAAATATTAAATACTACATCGGAAGCGTTTAGTGTATGCACGACAGCTGATAAAGCACCTAACACTGTTGTTAGAAGTTTAAGTTCTATACCGATATACCCAAAACTGTTATTACAAGTTTTATAACTTTGTATCTTCTTATTTACTTCGTTGCTTATCAAAGCGATGGTAGATAAATACGAATTCATCAACAAATAAACTGAAAGAAATCTGAGAAATTTTGTTTTCTTTCTGAGATCTGTATAAATGTTCATTTCACTATCTGACTTGTGCTCTTACAACTTGTTAAGGAACTCGTTATCAGGTTTTGTGACAAAGTTTGATATGAACACACTTCATCTCCTTGAGCGTCAGTTTGTCTTTGTTGACAATTGCGATTCATTTACTCCGTATACGACACCACCACAGAAATTTATCAATTAGAAATGTTCCTATTAATTCATATTGTGTAACGCATTTTTATTACAAAACATACCCAGTTGATAAGGGTTTCTTCTTGATAATATGGATTTTCGTTTTGAAGTTTAATGGTTTGATTGGGACTAGATGTTCCCTTTTATTGAAGGTTAGTTCCTTTAGTGTTATGGAAAGCAGCTTATTGCAAAACTCTTTTGGTGGGGTTCGTGTTGCTTAGTCTTTAGTTTTCTATGTTGTGTCTTCTGTACTATTATTTGTCTGTTTGTCTTTTTATTTTTAGCCATGGCGTTGTCAGTTTATTTTCAATCTATGAGTTTGACTGTCCCTCTGGTATCTTTCGTCCCTCTCTTTTTAGGTCAAGACAAGCATTTTTAATGAATTATTTGGCATTGGTTTACCTGTGTATGTCAATGTTTTGTTTTTATTATATCGATTGCAAATACAATAGTTCATTTTCTATATTCACTTGCTGCACGTTTTTTTATGTACATTTGCTTTTCCTCAGATTGAGATTAAAACAGTGGGACGAGCGTTTAACTCCATTACAAGTTCACGTGTTTGTCTTTAAGTCAGAATCCTGGTTAGTGGTTGTCTTTAATGGAATTCAATGTTTTGTCTTGGAAATTTGGTGATGATATCTAATCAGACCCGGCGGCGATTTATTTGTTCAAAGTTGAAAACCATATTTGAACCTTTAGATTCATTTTCTTTCACTGTAGCACTGACATGTTATCTTAGTTATATACGCACCTGACCCTACTTTCATAAATACTATAACAGTGTTTTAACCATAATTCAATATTTGATATTTGAATGTATTATCAAATATTGAATTAAAAACTTAAGGCGATTTATCATAACAATTTTTATTTAGATATTATATGAAAATTAAATAAGAGATATGTCGAATTTTGAAAAATATTGTTTGTCGTTGTCGGCGGTTCATGTCTGTACTATTTGATTTAAAAAATTCAGATGCAGCAGTTCAACGAGTTTTGAATGCATACACAATTTCATTTAAATCCAAGTATATTCCAATTACGTGTACTTTGTCTTAAAACCAGGAAAGTTATAAGTGAGATACCGAATTTGAGTGATTTAGTATCTCTCATTGTCCTGGCTTTTTACATATTAACATAAACATGTTGTTGTTGTCTCTTTGACACATTCCCATTTCCATTCTCAATTTTATTCTTTTGATAAAAGATTGTCGATTTTGTCTCTCTATCCTTTAAAGAGAGGCGAAAGATACCAGAGGGACATTCAAACTCAAAGTCGAAAATAAACTGACAACGCCATGGTTAAAAAGAAAAGACCAACAGACAAACAATAGTACACAAAACACAACATAGAAAACTAAAGACTGAGTAACACGAACCCCACCAAAAACTGGGGTGAACTCAGGTGCTCCGGAATGGTCAACAGATCCTGCTCCACATGTGTCACCCGTCGTGTTGCTCATGTTAGTACATACTGGCGTTTAAATGAATTTTTAGTTTTCGAACTAATTAACAATGCTATAGTAATTGTTCGTTCAAACAGCATTTATTATTGAAAATTATAACAATTCAACTGTACAATTTTTCAAAATGTCAAATAGGGGTTGGGAACAAGTTTAGAAAAACTTTTATAAATCCGTCTCTCTGTTTTTGTTTTAGGAATTGTTGTTCAGAGATTCACTTGGAATTCGACGTTAATTACTGCTAGATCTATACGTGTGAAATAGGCTATTTGTTGTCAATAAATTAAACACATACATATAGTTTATGTTATCCAATTTAGAAAACAAACTTGCAATGTGGTAGTTGCCATTAAAAATTACATGTTAATATTTACTTAAAAGATTAGCTGCTCTATATATTTAATGTATTTTTGAGTAGGATATAGTTTTTATATAGTACTGTTTTATTAGCGTATCTTCACCAATATTCATTTTAACACTGCAGCAAGAATCTAATATAACGGAGCAGCACGGATAATGTATATGAATGCATGACAAAAATCTCCTTACGTACGTTTACAAAATCCAAAGCAAAAGAAAGTGCCTGTATTACTGTTTTTCTATATGAAGTTAATACTGAGTATATTTGATTGCTTTATGTGAATGAAAAGGGGAAACCAGTCATTTAAAGGAATCCAAAAGTCTAGTTCTGTTGTGTTTGGATTGCTGTTGAGTTTATATTTACCACCAGCATTATTTAATTACAAATGATAACAGTTGAATAACATACCTCAGAATATAATTCAGTCCTGAAAATGCCGAAATGTAAAGTTTGAAATCACTGGGGCATTTTAAAGCATAATAATCGACGTATTTGGCAGGTTAAATATGAGGAAAACATGTTGATGCCTTAGTACAAACGCTATATGATATTCTTATTTTTACTCTGATGTTATACAAAGAGAACGTTACTTTAGTAACTATACATTTGAACTTATTAATCCTTTAAACAAATTTATTGTTAAAGGTTATCAATTTAAAACCGTTTAAGGACATTTGAATATTGTGTTAATCGGTACTAAAATTGAATTCTATTTTGAATAATCAAAACACAACTAAATTGTTTAATTGCATGTCCTTTCACAAAAACTGCATCAACAGAGTTATGAGGGAGAACGACTGAAATCGACACTATATACGTTTTACTGTAACTATAATGAATTGATTAACTGATACGATATGACTGTGTCTCAACTCACTAACGACAGTCTTAAATCTTTAGATGCAAGAAAAGGCGTTTAATTTATCATTTAACCGATTGTGTCCTATTCTCGATTGTTACATTTTGACTGAATGTTAATTCGCATGGTGGGTGATGCATGAATATAGGTCATCTTGACTGTCATATAAGTAAAAGTTTAGCTAGGTTTAAAACCAGGTTTAATACACCATTTTCTACATAAGGAAATGCCTGTACCAAATCATGAATATGACAGTTGTTTTCCATTCGTTTGATGTGTTTGAGCTTTTGACATTTGATAAAGGACTTTCCGTTTTGAATTTTCCTTGAGTTCGGTATTTTGCTATTTTACTTTTTACAATCATACGAAATCTTCTTATTTTCATGTTTTGAATATCATTTTATGGCCATGAAGCTCCTCGAGTATTAAAATATTGGCTTTCAAGATGTTTAATATTTTGTTATTTTACTCTTAACCCAGTCGACGCACCGGGAATTGTTCCTTTGTAGATCATGCTATTCCCTCAATTAGTGTGTATCCTTGATTTGCCTTTTTAATCGATTTATGAAATTTGAATATCAGTTAACTACTACATAGAAAACAAAGAACAAAGTATCCATCCATGACACAAACTCAGTACATGTACAGCAAAACACACAAAAGAAAAGGAACAGCGCTTTTCATGCTGCTCATCGTTTCAAAGTCACATTGCGACACTTAATTTATTATGCATAACAGTTATGAAAACACACGGTCCTCCATCGTGTCGATACTTATTATTTGGCATCAAGCAATGTCGTGTTTTTCTCAGACTGGTTATGGTGTCTTTACACCAAATCCGTTGATGCATATTGATTGATATTTTAGTCTAGGAAAACATTGTTTATTCTTTCTTTAAAATTGACTTTGGACTAGCTTTCAGTAACTGCAGGTACTCCTAAAAGGTACTTTGTGCTTTTGGTTTATTTGTTAAGCTTTTTGTTATACTTCATGTCGATCTAACGAGGTCAGCTCTTTCTAACCGATTTTACAGTTTGTTCTTTTGTACTATTTCACCACTGTCCAAGGTAACGAAGAGTAGTGAGTACTTACAAACTTGTTTATCCTCGCCATATTCCATCGAACCTGTCCCAAACTAAGTTAGTTACATCTGTCTCTTTGTTTTACTTTTGTTAATTTTTGCAAAAATCACGTCGTTGTTTTTCTCTTTTAATGTTTCACATTTTCACATTTTCTCATGCTGGATACTTTTAATGTTTGAAATACGGTATAAGCTTTGCTCATTGTATATTATGTACGCTGTTTACATATTCCTTTGGTCTTTGGCTAAAGTTGTCTCATTAGTAATCATGCCAACCTCTCTTTTTTCATAAACTACATTAAAGACATCAGAGACCCACTCACATTTTCAAAGATAATGAGTTTTTGCGACACATGTTGTTTCCGTTTGCACATAACGGTTCTGTGTTATGTGTTTAACCCATAACAAGGTTTTCCAAAAGGAAAATGTAAATAGTAATATCCGGTTTAAAAAGTCACTTCCGGTGTCAGGAGATAGCTTACTTCCCAAAATAAATTGATTGACATACTTGTTAATGAAATAACAAAATAATAACTAACTTCCATTTTACTCAAAGTAATTTCTGGTTTTAAATAATACTATAGCTTACTTCAAACTGATAAAAATATGTTTTTTTTTCCTTCGCATAAAATTATAGAAGAAAGTTTGTAATATGTTTTTTTTATTCCTTCGTCTAAAATTATGGAAGAAAGTTTGCAATTTCCGGTTAATGGAATGTCCCTTATGATGTCTATTCCGGTGTCATAAGGTAGCTATGGACACTTTTCCTTTAAAAATAAGTACAAAAACTACTTCTGGTTTGCACAAATACACTTCCAGTTAACCTTCATCTAAGTCATATGCCTCCAATCATTATCCAAAACACCTTATAACTGTATAAAGTACCAATATTCAGTTTTAGTCAATAACGCTTTAATTCAAACATTTCAAGGGCAATTATTCTTTAGAAGTCACATAATCGCTTCCGAATAAATGTACCATATCGACATCGCAATAACTTAAACAGTCCTGTTTATATATCTTTTATCATTTCAGAGTAGATGCCATAACCAGCAAAAAAGCAAACTTTAGAACTTGTACTAAATCTTTAAATTATGTCTCAGGAATCTTAAATCAAAAGTTCCTAGATATTAACGGTTTACGATTTACGACTTACACCAATATACCGAGTAAAAATAAGGAAGAGAAATAACTCCTTTTAGATGTCAAAATTTACCAAAACATCCTGTAGATATAACGAACAATTAAAAAAAAATTGTCGAGATCTTTTTGGTTACGGTGGAGATGCGAATCAGATAAACATAAACACAATTTCCAAGAGGGATCCCTTGGAGTTGAAACCTTAGATTCTTTATAATTTCAAAATTTATAAACGGACAATTTTAGAAAGGTTTGTAATAAATTATGTCGCAGCGAAGTACTGACTACTGAGCTGATGATATCCTCGGGGACTGATAGTCCACCAGAGGTATCTACCCAGTGCTGTACAAAATAAAAACAACACGTTATCAATTTCATGCGTCCGAAGAGCTTTTCTGGATTTACCTTCACCAGGAACGCTCACAACCGAATATTTGAAATCCAATGATGTATAAGAACCGAAACAGGCGAAGAGCTATATAAACAAAAAGGACCCAAAAAATAGTCAAAACCGTTTAAGGTCAACTTTGCCTGAGGGAGTTGAAAGTATATTTCGTATTAGAATTGACCTATTTTTGACCTATATATATTACGTGTAGTATTTCCCTCTCGTTCATAAATCATTCATCATATATTAAGACACGCCATTCAATTTGGATCGATTGATGTTTTGTATAATGTTTCAACTGTAATCAATATTATTTATATATGATACATGTACTGTACATGTACTGGATTTGATGCTACAGGTAATAAAACAAGATGTTTGACGCAATGCTTCTGATTTCTTTTGGTGCAAGAAATGTATATCAAATATTCTATGATTTGGATCATAGATCTATAAAAATGCAGTATTGGTCATTTTTCGAATTGAACTTCAGTTATTGAGACAAACACTCCTAGTATCTGTAAATGTGAAAAATTAATGCTTTTTTGGCCTTCCAAGTTCTTAAGATTCGAACATGCGTCCGGCATTCGAAATTATTAACCTGATATCTTCATGGGTGACTTTCTATTTGTATGATCAATATGGGAAACCTTGCTTGAACATTTTCAAAAAAACTTGATGTTATTAAAGGGATCAAAATCGACCACAATCTTAAATTTACTGAAGACAATTTCTCGAGATCAACAGCGAAAAACGTCATTAGAATGTAACTTTCTACAAATTCAGTCGACTTATATTTTTTAAAACAAATTAAATACTTTATCGGAAACGTTTTGTGTATGTACGACAACATTAAAAGCACCTAACATTGTTCTTTGAAGTATAAGTACTATTATACTTTTTACAAATTTTAGAACTTTGTATCTCCTATTGCATGGCTGCTGAATCAATGGTAGATGAATTCGATTTCAACAACGAATAAACGGAAATGAAATCTTACAAATTTCGATATATATCTGAATTCTGTATAAATGTTCGACTAACCTTTCTAACTTGCGCTCTTACAACTGCATGATAAGGAACTTATTACGGTTACTCGTTACGTTACTAGGGACGGTTTTGTGACAAATCCCAATATGAACAAACTACATGTCTTTTGGGGGAGAGATTATCTTTGTTGAAATGTGCGATTCTTTTACTCCGTATTCCAAATTCCAACATAAATTTATGATACATAAAGTTGCATATTAATGAATATAAAATCCTTTCAAGGGATACATAGATACATTTTCTCCAATATACAGACTAGTCAGTATAATTTGTGATGTAGCTCTTTTCCGTGTTTTTAAACCATTAAGATCGGAACCTTTACATGATGAAAAGAGGAAATTCCTTCCAATTCAGTTTTCAAATAAAGGAATTGACGCAAACAACATCAGCAACGTTCTTCGTCACCAGGAGGTAACATCTAAAATTCCACTTTACTTTCAAAATCAGTTTGTCCCTATTGTATCCTACAGTTACACCAAAACCATTGCATCTGAAGTATTTAACTACAAGCATGCATTGCAGGACCTTGATTTAGAAGAATACCTAAAACACCCTCTGACATGTGACTGTTTCCACTCGCCTTATATTTCCAGTCCCTCTGGCCATGTTTATTAATGGAGATCTAAACATAATTCAACATGAATATCTCCGAAAGGTGATATCTCATGGTCCTAAGTCCAGAGAACCCCAACACATTAATTGGAACCATAACTTCAAATAATTATGGATTCCATTGAGAACTACGCCAGAGCATGGGCTAAACGAGAAGAAGTTGAACTAGACACTTTGTCAGAATGGGTCAAAACAATCAGGTCTCTGATAAAACGCCGAATTCATAAGTTGAAAAACTGTGTAAATGATCGACCAAAGTCCGTTTTCAGAGACAAAGAAGCTGTGAAATATCTATCATCTCTTCACGATAAATATGTTGTTGTTCCTGCGGACAAAGCTTCGAGACTTGTAAAGGAATTAGGAATAAATGAGCACTCAGGTAATCCCACATACAAAAAACATATCATTTGACAAGGATTAGATTTTGGCGAATCATAAGACCTGCATGGCTTCAATGAACATTACATTGAACAGCAAATCTGAGGACTTACCTTGTTTGTATTGGATACCTAAACTTCACAAAATTCCGTACAAACAACGGTACATTGCCGGCTCATCTGCATGTTCTACAAAGGAATCGTCCATTAGATTGACAAAAATTCTGTCCGCAGTGAAAGAGGGTCTTTGAAATACTGTGAAACTGTCTACTCGCATAGTGGTATTAAAATTAACAATATGTGGATTCCAAAAAAACTCTAAAGAGCTTCTGGATAATTTTAAATCTCAATCTTTCTCTAAAATTAATTCTATCAAAACTTTTGATTTTTCAACCCTGTACACCACCATTCCCCATGTGAAATTGAAAAATCTTATAAAAGAAATAATCCACAATTCTTTTCAATATAAAAATGGTAGCATACACTATAAATTGATTACTTTGGGATACCATACTGCATATTTTGTTAATAGTGAACAAAAGGTAAAACATGCTACACAGAGGAACAAGTGGTCAGTATGCTGGAGTTTCTTATTGACAACATATTTGTTGAATTTGGCGGTAGACTTTTCAACAAATTGTCGGCATTCCCATGGGAACGGACTATGCGCCTCTCCTTGCCAACCTCTTTATTTTCATATGAGTCGGAGTTCCTTCAGACACTTGTCAAAAACAAGAAGATCAAAGAAGCCAGATCATTTAATTTCACATTCAGATATATTGATGATGTTCTTTCCATAAACAATCCAAACTTTTCTGATTGGGTTCCATTAATACATCCTCCAGAACTAGAAATTACAGAAACAACAGACACGGCTTCCTCTGCCTCATTTTTCGACTCAAATTTGACATAAGCGGTCATCTCAGTACCAGAATCTATGACAAACGAGACGATTTTAATTTTGAAATTATCAATTTCCCCCTCCTTAGTAGCAATATACCAACTTCAACTGCATATGGGTAGAAAATGAAAGGATATGGAGTAAATGTACATGGGACAAAATCGCACACAATACATAGAAAACAGAAAATTATCAATGAACAGGGCTTTTATTCCTGTTCTTCATCTTGACAGTTGACGTAGGGTCTTCAACAATGAACAAATCATTCATACCCTACAACAAGGTCAAGACTTGTGGGATATACATTTCCTACTCATTCGGTAGTCAAGAGCTTGCAGCTGCTACTCAGTTTATAAAACGTCACCAGTGTCTGAGCAGGAAGTTGATGAACCAGGGTTATGTCAAAGAACGTCTCGTCATTTTTCTAAAAAGTTCATCGGAAGATACCAAGACCTTGTTGATAAATATTCCGTATCAACTTCACAAATAATACATGATGGTCTTGATGTATAGATTCTAGGTATTGACGTTGTTTATCATCTTAATTACGTGTTATAGTGTTCTTATATTTGTCTTTGTAAATTATCAACGTTTACTGTTTGGTCCATTTTTGGTAATATCCTTTAGGCGTGGCTCGGTACTTGTGCATCCCGCCATTGTGTTGTTGTGCTGTGGTTAATTTTTGTATTCTTGTGTTTCATTTTTTGCGTATGTGCTTTGTCTGTATGCCATTTTGTTTTTCTTTGTTGACAAATTTGTTTGTTTTTATAGTGATTGAGATTATAATACAATGTTGACTGCTGTACCCCTATATTTGACATGTTTATCTATTAGGTTTAGCTAGCTTTAAAACCAGGTTTAATCCACCATTTTCTACATAAGGAAATGCCTGTACCAAGTCATGAATATGACAGTTGTTTTCCATTCGTTTGATGTGTTTGAGATTTTGATTTTGCCAATTGTTAAGGGGCTTTCCGTTTTGATTTTTCCTTGGAGTTCGGTATTTTTGTTGTTTTACTTTTTTCGATATCATCTGGATATAATGATCGAAAATTTTGTAACTTGAACCACTTTGTTTATCTTTATTTGGTCTTTCCACCTTTTCGTGGAAAGACCTTTTGATTTTGTTCTGATTATTATTAGGTCTTTCCACTTTTCCGTGGAAAGACCTATTGCTTTTGATCTGATTATTATTTTTTCTTCCGCCTAAATTTTGTTCACGCGCAGATTTGTTATTTCACAAGATGTCGCTTAGATATTTGGTATATGATATCGAACAGTTTATAGGCTTCTGAAACTGACACTGCTTAACCGAACACTTTACGTTGTAAGAGTTTTCTCCCAAACACTGTTTATGTTGTGCCCACTACTCCTTCGCAACCGTAAAGGTTACGACAAATTTATTTTACCAAATTGCTCGTTATATATTCAGGATTAGGCTGACCATTTACCCCAAAGCTATACGGCGACTCCGTATGAGACTTATTTCCCCTTATGCATTTGATATATGTGATATGCATTTGCAACTCAGAAACCGTAAGCCGTATAAATCTAGTCCTTTTATTTGAGGTCCTTGGGTCCTCATTAAGAAAATGAGATCAAGGTCAAAGGTCAAGGTCATGTTCTAAATTTTGACATTCACTTCATGCTGCTTTTACTCACAAAAAAGTTAGGGGTATCGACAAAAAAAATTTGACCAAAATGTTAGTCGCGACATGTTTGTCGAAATGGTACGCGTCATTTTTTTTGGCGGCGTTCAGTGCCACTGAAATGGTACAATGAACAAATTGACAAATTATAGCTTCAAACTTTACAGCTCTCATCATGCGAACATGCAATTTATCTCCAAGGCCCACAACCACCCGTCTAGCCCTTTCCCCATCCTTTATTTTTGGAATCCCATTTATATTTTATTATAAAATGCTAATCCTTCTTTTCATGAATAAACTTCTTTCTGAAATACAAATCCATTCCTGCAAAAATCTGCTCCTATTCATGTATTTCTGAAAATTAATCGATAAACGTTATTTTTTGTGCATGCAATGAATGACGACCAGTGGTCAGCGATTGGACAAAAGTTTACCTGAATAATAAATCGAGAAAATATATTTTCCGTTAGCAGTATAAATCACGTGCATGCCGCTTGACGTTCCAATCTGGATTCAGAAATTAAAATCAATGACGTAGAAATTGCTCCAAATTTCGTAAATATTAAGTGAAATTCTAAACATGCATTAAAATACAATTCTGTGCTCCCGTAATTATGTGTACGAAAATAACATGCATAATCCGACATCAATGACCTGTAAATGAAAGAAAATTTAAATCCGTTAGCTGACAATCTTTATACACAGGTCTGGTCTTCACGACGTTTCCTCTTCAAAAAATTAAAAACAGTGTATTTGTCTATATCAGCTTGGTGACGTCACAATCACACCATCCGGTGCAGCGCGTGCTATCTAAAATAAATTAGGGTTTTCCCTTTTCGAAAAGAATTAAAATGTGCACGTAGGTTAAATACAAAAGATCCATGCAGGTCAGGTCCGATTTCCTTCAAATATAAAATTGAAAACAATGCACACACAATAAGTAAATAAGACACAAATACTGGGAAGCCTTTAAAAAGAACATTTATAAAGGAATATGCAAGGATATGTTTGTAGATGTGTTTAAATCCTTGCATGTTCCTACAAATATCTTAATTTAAATATAGATAAACATGTTGCACGGACCCGTTTTCGCGTGTTCCTATAGGCTAGGTCTCAAGTGTTTAAACACGGGCACTAGGCTCTCAATTCCTTTTTCACGTGTTCCTAGAGGCTAGGTCTCAATTGTTTAAACACGGGCACTAGGCTCTCTATTCGTTTTCACGTGTTCCTAGAGGCTAGGTCTCAAGTGTTTAAACACGGGCACTAGGCTCTCAATTCCTTTTTCACGTGTTCCTAGAGGCTAGGTCGCAAGTGTTTAAACACGGGCACTAGGCTCTCAATTCCTTTTTCACGTGTTCCTAGAGGCTAGGTCTCAAGTGTTTAAACACGGGCACTAGGCTCTCAATTCCTTTTTCACGTGTTCCTAGAAGCTAGGTCTCAAGTGTTTAAACACGGGCACTAGGCTCTCAATTCCTTTTTCACGTGTTCCTAGAAGCTAGGTCTCAAGTGTTTAAACACGGGAACTACGCTATCAATTCCTTTTCCGCGTGTTCCATGAGGCTATCAATCAATCAATCAATCAATCAATCAATCAATCAATCAATTAACCAACCAACCAACCAACCAACTAACCAATCAATCAATCAATAAAATCAATCAATCATGTTTCAGAGGGAAAGCCCGTTAACATGGCGTTGTCAGTTTGTTTTCGATTTATGAGTTTGACTGTCCCTCTGGTATCTTTCGTCCTCTTCTTTAACAATTGTTTTAAAACAAATGATTTATATTTATTATTATTAGGTCTTTACACTTTTCCGTGGAAAGACCTATTGATTTTGTTCTGACTATTATTATTTTTTTTCTTCCGCCAAATTTTTTCTTGCGTAGTATTGTTGTTTCACAAGATGTCGCTATGAAATTTGGTATATTATATTGAACAGTTTATACGCTTCTGAAACTGACAAACGCTCAACTGAACACTTTACGCTGTAAGAGTTATCTCCCAAACACTGTTTTTCTTGTGGCCACTACTCCTTCGCAACCGTAAAAGATTACGACAAATTTATTTACCAAATTGCTCGTTACATCGTCAGGATTAGGATGACCATTGGGCCGAAGCTATCCGGTGACTCCATATGAGAGTTATTTCCCTTATGTATTTGATATAAGTGATATGCATTTCTAACTAGTAAACCATAAGTGATAGAGACCTAGGGTCTTTCGATTTGAGGTCCTTGGTCCAAAAAATGAAAATTAGGTCAAGGTCATAGGTCAAGGTCATATTCTCAATTTTGATTTTGGCTTATTTCACTTGTTTTCAAAACCGTATATGATATCGACAAATTATTTTTACTAAATTGTTAGTTGCGACATGTCACAACACGTAAATTTTGATTGCCAGGGTACGTTGACCGTAAATGGGAGTTTTCTCCCTTTTTATATTTAAAATTACATGTATGGTGGTATAACTCATTTACCAAGTATAATAAAGACCTAGGGTAATTTGATTTAAGGTCCTTGGTTTATGACCTTGAAATTGAGGTCAAGGTCAAAGTTAAATTTGATGTTCTAAATTTGAACCTTTGCTTTAACTTCATATTTAAACATGATAAAGGCATTGGACTTTTCATTAGGTTGCAATTTACATGACCTTGAAAATCCAACCAGAAATGACCTTGTGTAAACCGGAAGTAACCTTTTTGTACTTATTTGATGTGAAAGTATATAGAACCATATATTTTTGGAATCAGTGTCAAGTAAACTATCAAATAATACCGGAAGTGACATTTTTCAGACCGGAAGTAACAAATTATCTCCTTATTTCAAACAAAATTGTATAGAAACCATATATTTTGGAATCAGCGTACATTAAGGTATCATTTGACACTCTAAATGACATTTAAACCGCATTTTAATATTTTTATATCAAAATGAATCGTAAGAAGTGGAATGACCTTCAAATTTTCTCTGAACAATTGGTTTTAATTATTATTATTATTTTGTTTTCTTTCGCCTAATTTTTTTCTTGCGTAGTATTGTTGCTTCACAAGATGTAGCTTATTTTTGGTATATGATACCGAACAGTTTATACGCTTTTAAGACTGACACCGTTTAACCGAAAACTTTACGGTGTAAGAGTCATCTCCCAAACACTGTTTTTCTTGTGGCCACTACTTCGCAACCGTAAAAGATTACGACAAATTTATTTTACTAAATTGCTCGTTACATCTTCAGGATTAGGATGATTATTGGATCGAAGCTATCTGGAGACTCCATATGAGAGTTATTCCCCTTATGTATTTGATATAAGTAATATGCATTTCTAACTGGTAAACCATATGTGATAGAGAGTTAGGATCTTTTGATTTGAAGTCTTTGGTGGAAAAATGAAAATTAGGTCAAGGTCAAAGGTCAAGGTCATATTCTAAATTTTGATTTTGGCTTATTTTCACTTCTTTTCAAAAACCATATCAGATATCGACAACATATTTTTATGAAATTGTCCTTTGCGACATGTCGTAACTCATAAATTTTGGTTGAAAGGGTGCGTAGACATTAAATGGGAGTTTTGTCCTCTTATATTCATAATTATGCGTATAGTGATATAACTCATTAACCATACATATCAAAGTCCTAGGGTCTTTTGATTTGAGGTCCTTGGTTTATGACCTTGAAATTGAGGTCACGGTCAATGATAAGTTTGACGTTCTAGATTTTGACCTTTGCTTTAAATTCGTATTTATACATCATAACGTCATAGGACTTTGTGCATTAGGTAGCAATACACAGTTAGGAAAAAAAACTTAAAATTGACACTCATAATTTTTAACCACCCTCTTTCCCTTCCTTTCTAACAAATAAGGCTTTATATTTGTGTTATGCATGGGTATATTAACGGAAAGAGCATCTTCCATAGATTTGATTTTCAATAGTTATAATGGGGAAATATTATCTCTTTTTGGTGTAACCATTGCAACAATCTGCATTTATTTGATACAAAATATTGCAAAAATGGGGGTGAAAATGCCACAAAAGTCTCCAAAATTTGGTCCAAAGGAGAATTTCAATCCATTAGCGTAATACCTTTCCTGAAACCATAGACATTTATATATCAAGAGGTCTAAAAAAATCATATGCATTTCTATTTGTTTTTCCATCAAATTGAATTGAAAAGATCGAGGGTCAAATCTTTGTTGAAAAACACTACAATAATTTCTGGACCTATGGGCGGTACGGATGTGAAAATACGGACTGTCAAACAGAAAAATGGCCTATAAAACATGCTAAAACAATCTAGATGTTCATATAAACCCACTTGAAAGGCTATATTATTCTTCAACTATCTAAAATCCATTTTATTGTACAAAAACTTTCATATTTAAAAATTCACTATGGCCAAAATGCGAAATTACCTTCTAACTGTTTATTGCTACCTTAGATTAATCATTTTTTCAATTTCCATTTTAATAGATTTCTGTGTTCTGCTAGCAAAAATGAGCAAATTGGCCTGCTAGTTTTGAAAATTGATTCAGAAATAAATATATTATGAAGGCTAGCAGTTGCCACTGAAATGTAACAAAATAGTGATTTGAAGAAACATGCCATGTCGAAGTGTAAATTCTCATTTTTTAGTTAAATTTCTAAAACTTTACCTTTTGTGTTTGTCTTTTCTTGTATTAAACTTAAATTAACCTTAACAGTAAACAAATTTTACAAATTAAAGCTATTTTAAGCTCTAGAATGTTAATTTTGTTGTGTATTAGCATACCAAAGACTTGGTTAAAATTTGGCAAATACTGAATCAATTTCTAACAGCGGGGACAAATTTCGACTTAATTCATGCTAAATTGTAACAATATGCTAAAAATATAAATTTGATTAATTCGCATGAAAAATATAAAGCGTCTCACATTGAGGTTGCTACATAAAGCGCATTCTTTCTTTTCAAAGGGGTAGCCAATAAAGTATCAATATATGACCGAACCAAGTCTTTGTGTCAAAATGTCTATATTGGCTGCTAAGGACAATAAACAACAAAATTAACATATATTGTCATACTAAAAGATGTTTCTCCCTCAGAATTGTATCTATAATCTAAATATCAATAGGTTTGTGGTATGTTTTGTCTTAAAATAAGCAAGTCTTTGCTTTCTCAAATCCAATAAGGTAGCAATACACAGTTAGGAAAAAAAAAACTTAAAATTGACACTCATAATTTTTAACCACCCTCTTTCCTTCCTTTCTAACAAAAAGGCTTTATATTTGTGTTATGCATGTATATTTATGGAAAGAGCATCTTCCATAAATTTGATTTCCAATAGTTATAACGGTGAAATTTTATCTCTTTTGGTGTAACCATGGCAACAATCTGCTTTATTTGATAAAAATATTGCAAAAGGGGGTGAAAATGCCACAAAATCTCAAAACTTGGTCCAAAGGAGAATTTCAATCCATTAGAGTGATACCTTTCCTGAAACCATAGACATTTATCTATCAAGAGGTCCAAAAAAAATCATATGCATTTCTGCTCGTTTTTCCATAAAATTGAATTGAAAAGATCGAGGGTCAAATCTTTGTTGAAAAACACTACAATAATTGCTGGATCTATGGGCGGTACAAATGTGAAATACGGACTGTCAAACAGAAAAATGGCCTATAAAACATGCTAAAAACAATCTAGATGTTCATATAAACCCACTTGGAAGGCTATTTTATTCTTCAACTATCTAAAAATCAATTTTATTGTACAAAAACTTTCATATTTAAAAAATTCACCATGGCCAAAATGCGAAACTAAACTTCTAACTGTGTATTGCTAGCTTAGGTAACAACCCATGTGACCTTGAAAAAGAAAACCGTCAGTGACCTTGTGTAAACCAGAAGTGGCTATTTTTTGTACTAATTGCATGTAAAAGTATACATAACAATATATTTTTGAAAGCAGTGACAAATAAATAATCAAATTATACCGGAAGTGACATTTGTTAGACCGGAAGTAACAAATTACCTCCTTATTTCAAACAAAATTGTATAGAAACCATATATTTTTGGAATCAGCAAAGAATGAGCTATCCTTTGACACTGGAAATGACATTTTAATCCAATTTTTAATATTTTTGTATCAAAATAAATCGTAAGAAGTGGAAAGACCTTCAATTGTTCTCTGAACAATTGGTTTTTAATTGTTGTTGTTTTTATTTTGTTGAATAATTATTGTGTATTATTTTTTTTTTGGTAGGCTGATTGTCTTATTCATGAAGACAATATTGTATCTAAAGAGCCTAAATGAGATACTTTCTTTATTATTATTATCATTATTATTATTATTTTATTATTATTAAAGGAATTCTATTTATTCATTTACGATAAACAGTTAGTTTAAAGTTTAAATAATGCATTGCACTGACTTCCAAATGGATTTTCGGATTTCGAAATATTTAAATATTCTATAGGAATTGTTATTCTGAAATCCACTTTGAATTCATCGTTAATTTCTCTTTGACCGATTTCTGTAAAATAAGCCTTTTGTTATAAAAAAAATCAGATAGATGCATTGAGGCAAAGAGTAGGATAAATGGGTAATTTGTATTTATTCATGACACAAAATCCCTCCACACACTTTTACATAATTCAGAGCAAAGGAGCTTCATCTTTATTACAGTTCTTTTCTCAATGTAAATGTGCTACAAGAAATTTCTATTTGATGGCTTCATTACAGAATGTATAAGGAATGAAAGCAGTCATGAATGGAACAAAACGAATAATTCCGTTGTGTTTGGATTGCTCTTGAGTTCACATTTACCAACATCATTTTCTTTTAATTACAAATGATAAGAGTATTATTCAGTCCCTAATAATATTATTTAGTCCTCAAAATGCCGAAATGTTAATTTTGAATTCACTGGAGCATTCCATACATATGATAATCGACATATTTGCCCAAAATAAGTTATACATAGAAATAAGATATGAGAAAAAAACCCCGTAGAAATCTTATTACAAACGCTATATCACATCCTAATTAAAACAGTGATGTTGCTTAAAGAGACCGTAAATTTAGTAACGATACATTTGAACTTATTTATACTTTGAATAAATTTATTCTTAAAAGTTATCAATTTAAAACCGTAGAAAAGCATTTGAATATTGTGTTTATTTGTACTAGCAATGATTTTTCTTTTGGTAAATTTAAACACAACTAAGTTGTCCATACACAAAAACTGCGTCAACAGAATTAAGAGGCAGAACAACTGAAATCGACACTGCAAGAGTTTTACGGTCACCACAACGAATTGATAGACCGATACGATATGACTGTGCCTGAACTCACTAGCAACATGGTTACGCAGTCTTAGATCTTTAGATATCAGAATAGGCGTCTAATCAATTATTTTACCAGCGTGTCCTATTCTCGATTATGTCATATTCTCGATTGTAACATTTTTGACTGAGTGTGAATTCGCATGGCGGGTGATGTATGTATAGCAGGAGACCTTTACCCTGTAGACGCATCCGGTATTTCTCCTTTTGGAGATCATGCTGTTCTCTCAGTTAGTATGTGTAACCTTGATTTGCCTTCTTAATTGATTTATGAGATTTGAACATCGGTAAACTACAAAATGTACTTAATTTATTATATATTACAGTTATAAAAACGTATGGTCCTTTATCCTGTCCATACTTATTATTTGGCAGAAGACAAGATCATGTGATTCTCATACTGTTTATGACGTCTTTACACCATTAGGTGTATATTGATTGATATTCTAGTATGGGAAAAAAAGTAAAATAGCAAAAATAACGAACTCCAATGAAAATTCAAAACGGAAAGACCCTTATCGAATGGCAAAATCAAAAGTTCAAACACATAAAAAAAAATGTCATATATCTGACTTAGTACAGACAATTCCTGGTTTTATAGCTAGATAAACCTCTTGTTTATCTATTCGTTGAAATTGGCTTTGAACTAGATTTCTTTAACTCCAGTACTCTAGATCGATACTTTATGTTTTTGTCTTGTTAAGTTGTTTTGCTATGCTTCGTGTCGATCAGAGGGGGTAAGTTCTTTCTAACCGATTTTTACTATTTGTTTGTAGTGCTATTCTTATCACTGCCCAAGGTTAGGAGGAGTAATGAGTGATGACAAACATTTTTAACCTCGCCATATACTTTATGTATCTGCCCCAAGCCAATTGTATGCTTGTTTTGCTTTTATTATCTTTTTCCAAAATTCACGCTGTTGTTTTTCTCTTGAAATGTTTTTTTTTTGTTGGGGACTTTCGGTATGGACTATGCTCATTGTTTATACTGTACGGGTTTTACATCCTTCTTTGATCTCGAATTGTTTTTGTTTTTGTCTCATTAGCAATCATTCTACCTCTACTGTTTCATTATACTACCTGAAAGACATCGAATCAATTACTTTAACACAATTTGATCATTTTCTTTTACTAGTATCTAATTTTTTTTTGGGGGGATAGGGAAAATTTAAAGGAAACGCATATCAATTTCTTATTGGACATGCCTAATTAGATATAGGAAGATGTGGTATGAGTGCCAATGAGACAACTCTCCATCCAAGTAAAAATTTATAAAAATAAACCATTATAAGTAAAGGTACGGCCTTCTAAATGCCTGGTTTCTTTTCACACAAAAACAAATCAAGAAGCAAGAATTTCTGTGTTTAACACATTACAAGGTTCTCCAAAAGGAAAACTATTTCAGTCTGGCAGGGTCATAAAATTGAATAGGTTTCGAAATATAGCGGAAAATAGAAAAAAATATTTCAAAGAACAATTGAAGGTCCTGTTATCTATAACTTTACAATGGTTTACTTTCCGTTTTTAATTTTTCTCGGAGCTCAGTATTTTTGTTATTTTACTTTTATTAGAAAATGAAAGTAAATAATAACATCAGGTTTTAAAAGGTCATTGGGTATTTCCCGAAATAGATAGATTGAAGTACTCGTTTATTGAATAAGAAAATAATAAGTAACTTCCATGTTCCTCAAAGTCATTTATGGCATGAAATAATACTTAAACTTCCTTTCAATCTGATTAGAAAATATGGTTTCTTTGTTCTTTTTTCACTTGACATAAGGAAGAAAACATGCAACATTCGGTTGATTGAATGATTGATGTCTATTCCGGTGTAATAAGATAACTTACTTCACACGTTTTCCGAACATATATTGCTTCTAGACACTTTTCCTTAAAACAGTACAGAAAAAACCTTTGGTTTGCACAAAGACATTTCCGGATGACCGTCATCAAGGTAATAAAAGACCGCATGGATGTATAATGTACCAGTATTTAGTTATAAACAATAACTCTTTAATTTAAACTTTTCAAAGGCATTAACGTCTTGGATGTTACAAAATTGCTTCAAAACATAATTACCATATTGTCATCTCAATAACCCAAAGAGTCCTTTTTCTAATTTAAGAACATGACAATAACCTTTAAACTTGCGCTTAATTTTCAAGTAATGGCCAAAAGATCTATGTATAAATAAAGACAACAGTAGTATACCGCTGTTCAAAAGTCATAAATCGATTGAGAGAAAACAAATCCGAGTTAAAAACTAAAACTGAGGGAAACACATCAACTATAAGAGGAAAACAAAGGAACAACAGAAACACTGAAGTGCAACAAAAACAAACGCTAACATACATAGAAACGAATTATTTGATAACAACTGCCATATTCCTGACTTGGTACAGGACATTTTAAGAAAAATGGTGGGTTGAACCTGGTTTTATGGCTAGCCAAATCTCCCGCTTATATGGCAATGTTAAAAAATATCGCTAAAATGACAACACTACGTGACAGAAATACAGCACAAACAGACGCAAGAATACTCATCACAAAGAAACGCACAAATAAATAATTTAATAGTCGTTACTGCAAAATAACAACGAACATCTTCCTTTGACGAAAGACAGCACAGGACATCTCAAACAGTGACATGTTAACGGTTTACGAGTAAAAAAACTTATTGAAATAACTCTTTTTGAGATGTGATAAATCCTGTGAATTTATAGAACAATAAAAAAGTAAGATGACTTTTTGTTTTCGGTGGAGATGCAAAGGTTGTTCTTGAAAGTGGCAGGCGAAAAAGATAAATAATCAGAAGAATAATGATCTGATGAGTTAAAAGATGGAAGGACTTAATCATCAGAACAAAATTAAAAGGTCTTTCACGGAAAGGTCGACAGACAACTGTTCTTTCTAATCTAATCTAATCACAAATTTTGCAAGTCAGCTAAACAAAAGGAGTTTCTATGTCATTTGGTCTCTGGTGGAGATGTGTCTCGTTGGCAAACATGCCACTTAATTTCATTTTAACAAAGTAAGTTATTGACAATTATTTAGGAAATGGGTTGAAATAATATCAATGAATCTGTATACTCATTTAGATTTGAGATTTCAGTTATAACTTAAAGGGGCAAAGATATATGATTTCTTTGTAAGTGAGGTGTAATGTCTTCTAAATCGCATTTACTTATCATAAAGCTTTCTGTTATACCCTCCCTAATGAATTTCGAACAGCCTTTAAGGCCTCCTAGGAGTCATTTTTCTTGCTTTTCGGCTTTAAAGGGTATAAGTGGTAAAACATCCAATGACACTTGAGGACGAAAATGTTAGTGTGTAAGCGAAATAAAACCAACGGTTCAATAAACAATTAATTATCAAAAGCAAATCAAAACAGATGCTCCTATTTGATATAAACAATCATATAAAACCTTTTTTTTCAATTTACAAATCAAAACAAAGTGTAGTATTATAATTTTATTGTTTACATGGCAATAAGGTTTCCTGAAAAGGTACTGTAGTTATTGCTGTTGCTGAAAATGGACTGACTGCTCTGCCTGGATCTAATGGATACCTTGTCTCCTTTCTTCAACGTCAACACAACATCAAAAGTTCCAGTCTTGTATCCCTTATCAGTGATATAGCTTGTGGTTATCTTGGCGTTGTTGTGATAGAGACTTAAATACAAGGTGGCGTCAGAAACAGACATGACCACTGCTGCAAAATGGTACAATCCAGCCAGTGGAGCTGTAAAAACACCGCTGCTAGGGTCGTATCCATTTCCATTATTTGTCCAAACTTGATCAAACTTGATGACTTCGCCCGTTGACAAGGCTTGTGTGGACACTTTATATGCTGTAAAAGCAGGAAAGTCCTTTCCTTTTGGAAAATGGTCAATACCTGAACTTCCTGTAAAAAAGGAGATATTGTAATTTTTAAAATATAGAAATTGACAGATTTACAAAATGTTCAATCTATTTGATGAATTGATAATGTCAAAATACATATCAATAATACACTATCCTGTAAAAGATTTACATACCATATTTGTTGATAATAATCTACTGTAAAATATAATAAATATAAAAGAAAATATTCAATTACATTTGTGTCTGGTACAATGTAACCTAAATTATATTAAGAATAAAATAATGGAAAAATAACATCTATAAAAGATTCTACAACAATATTTGGATATATGCAACATTAATCAACTTTGAATATATAATGTAGTTTGTGTAAGATAACTTACCTGATCCCTTGATTTTCAGCATCATCTGAATGAGGTCATCAAATAGGGCATTCTCTACAATTAAAGAGGAAATATGTATAGCCGTGAATGTTTAGCAATGTGTGTATCTAAATTAAACTTGAACTATCACATCCTGGCATGCATAATGCATTTAGTATTTCTGAGTTATGGACTTTTTCAAAATATATACCCATGCAGTCATAACTATTTTAACAAAGCCTAAACTTCATAAAGGAATAATTCTAAACTTTTTGATAATAGTTCTAACCATACAATGAAAAGTCTTGTCTTTCATTCAGAACAAATCTATAGTTATATTGAGAACTTAATTTTACGAATACATCAGATCTTACATTTAGAATAAATGACCGCACACATTTATAAATAAATCGACAAAAACAATACACTCACATGTCTTAAAATAAGCAATGCTGAGTGTTGCAATGATCTAAACGATTACTTCTGTACAAAATATATTCTGTTAAGATATAATTACCAAGTTTTCTATTACAGTCTCCTTTGACAGTCGTCAATTGTCCATAAAACAGAAATGCAGGAATAAATAATAAGACTATCATGTTGACCATGTTGTCGTTTTCGCCTAATTTCCCAAAGGACTTTTCCGATGCAGCACTTCTGACGTTTGTTATTATTTAAACGGGAAGATTGCATGACAGTAGTCATTTGGGGAAACATAATACATCAGATTTATTTCTGTCACACGATTCCCAAACAGCTGAATGATAGAAAGCATTATCAAAGAGGTGCATACTGTAGTTAGTTAAGGTTATGTTCGTTATGAGTTATTCATCCAAAGAGGTGCACAAACCGCTTCATGAATCAATGCATTGTTAACAGTAAATTTCCTTGAAACTAATAACAAAACAACAAGAAACAAAATAAGCATTGAAAGCAAAGCACATTAAATCCTACTATATGACTACCTCACTCTTCAACTACCTAAAACATCAATCATCTCAGCATTCAGTAAAACGGGCAGCACCTGAATATAAAATAAGGATTATAACTATTGTGCTCCAAATATACATTATTACACAAATACACTGATTGTAGATTAAATATAGTCATATATTCATATTTGATGGTTTCAAATGAGATGCGTAAGAACACAAAGAGATATTCAGACTCATAAGTTTAAAACAAACTGACAATGCCATGGAAAAAAAAAAATCTTAAGAAAAGCAAATATTATCTTATATAAGTTTAATACTTTATTACACCCCAGTTCTATTGTTAAACTTCATAGTTTCTATTTCTGAAACAAGTGTAAATTGAATGGATCTATTGTTACAAAAAACAATGGATTTTGGCCACAGGGTGTGACGAGCGAGGTTTCTGGAAACCCCTGCTTCTACATCCCGACAACACAGTCCATCGTTATTCATTACAATAGAAATTGTTTTTTTTTTTTTTTAATAACATGAACATAAGAGATTACTAATAGTGTTCACTGCAAGTTGATTCAAGACATATTAAAAAAAACCATGTTTCTGGAAATTCCAATAGCGAAAAAAATATTAAGCATCTATTTCGACTTAAGCAAAAATCATTTAAATACTCTTTTGCACGAAGCTAAAATTGTTTATCCCATATGGCAATGTCTTAAAGAACATACAAGTAAAGAACTTTTATTTGAATTATACATTAAAAACATACAGTTTTCATTTGGACTAAGTCTTATTCATAAAATAAATATAAATGTTTGGATTGTTGAAGACTAATGATGGCTCCCAGGGGTGGATCCAGCCGTTTTTAAAAGGGGGTGCCAACCCAGGATAAAAAGGGGGTTCAGTCATATGTTTCAATTCTAAAGCATTGATCGTAAAAAAGGGGGGTTCAGTCATATGTTTCTATTCTAAAACATTGATTGTAAAAAAGGTGGTTACAACCCCCGGAACCCCCCATCCCCCCTGATTGGCCCCAAAAAAGGGGGTTCCTAAATATACTGTCTGTATTTTTGTATGTTAAGCGTGTCCGGTCGTTGGGGTTCTAATTGAGACACACCTATCCCTCAGTTTGTTCGAATATGAATGTTTGTTTAAAGTTGAGAAGAGGAGAGGTGTTTATAAAACCGTAATATATAAAATACATTTATGATTACCTTCATTAAACTGATACATGTAGGTACTTTGGTTATAGATATTGCCGTTATCTTTAGTCTCTTCTACCAAATCCAACGCCTGACTCAAAATGTCGTCCGTCTTATATCCGTCCATATTGACAACTGCATACAAGGAGCATAATGTATGTTTTTGTAATAAGAATGTACGATACGGTCAAAGTAAGGTTACTAGTGGGAATTCATTTTAAAAAAACTTTTTTTTTCTTATTAATCATGGTTTGATATTGTCAATAAAAATGGTATCCGTTCTTTTTCGTTTAATCTTCAATGTAAACAAAAATAGGCTTTAGCATCGGGTGTAAGTTAGTTATACACTTCGGGATACGGTGATGTCTGGATAAGAAACCCCTCCGGCCTCCAGCCGTCGGGATTTCTTATCCAGACACACCTATCCCTCAGTGTATAACTATTACATATCGTTTTTATTCATGTTATCTGTTTAGCAGTTTTATCAGCAAGTCAATTACATCACTCATCTCAGTTACATTGTTTTTTAGTAAGTGACATTTAAATACCTTAATGAAGAATATGAATAAAAAAATAAATCAGTAACGGAGTATAAAACTCATAGATCACAGTCTTATAATTGTGTACGCCAGACGCGCATTTCGTTTTCATAGGACTCATCAGTGGCGCTCAAATCAAAACAGCAAAATAGTTGCAAAGCCAAATCAAACACAAAATTTAAGAGCACTAATTAACGGATATTCCGTAAAATTCTGTCAAATACGGCTATGGCAGTCATTACCATTGGGCAAAAGAACCTAGTGTTTTGAATATTTCAACATTTTATAAGCAGTTAATTTGCCAAAAAAGAACATATCAATAACAATGTCAGCAACAAAATGCTGACTACAAGGCTGGTGATACTATCGGAGACGAAACATTCATCAGCAGCGCCATCGACTCAGTGGTTATAATAACTCATGACAGATACCAGTATTAATTTGGTACGCCAGAAGCGCATTTCGTCTACATAACACCCATCAGTGGCGCTCGAATCAAAACAGTTATAAAACCAATTCAAATATAACGTTGAAGAGTATTACTAACCAACAATTCCGTAAAGTCACAGTTTAAAAATAGAAGATAAATAATGTTATTCGGCTGTTTTCTGCTCTTTGTTTGGGTTGTTGTCTCTTTGACACATTCCCCATTTTCATTCTCAATTTTATTTATGTATTCATCTACTTATTTGTTTCATTATGTTTTTGTCGTTATTTTTTCGATAAATGATTTCTTTTTACACCTAAGCAGCTTTTTATAATTCTTTCATGAAAAAATAATAAATATGTTCGAGCATGTAAATAGCTAAGTGTTAAATTAATGTTCTACATCAAACACTTCCAAATTATATAATGAAACGTTAAACGACATATCCTTTTTACGATGCTTTTGATGCTATTCTCAATTTTCTAAAACTTCACAAGATCTGTTAATTTGGCAGGTTACTATCATTACATTTTTTGATGAGTAAGACATTTTAATAAAACGAAAACTAAAATTCTATTCTCAATGGAATGAAATATCACAATGAAAACATATATAAAACAAAAATGAATGAACTGTATATTTCTGTGAACAAGTATCGATATACGACCCTCATTTATTTAATTCATACTTTTCTGACATAATTCACAAAATATTCAGTACACAGTCAGGAATATGACAGTTGTTTTCCCAACGTCTGATGTGTTTGAGTTTTTGATTTTACCAATCGTTAAGGGACATTCCGTTTTGAATTTTCCTTTGAGTTCGGTATTTTTGTTATTTTACTTTTTTCCATACGTTTTATATAAAGCTTCAGACTTGGAAAAGAATGTTAATATATTATGTCCCAGGTTCAGCCTAACGTTTATAAAGAAATTTTATGTTTTTATATTCTAATGTTGTATGTGAAAACTCATCAAATATAAATGATGTATATCAAGGTAGTGTATTATGACATCATTTTGCGGATCATAAGTTCAGGCAGAGGTGGACAACAAATTTATTTTTGAGTAAACAAATACCATTGCATGCTTTGTCAATACACTATATAATCTTAGCAGTGAATTCAAATTAATATATACAGAAAACAAAACAGAGTTTAAAGGTGCTTAACTAATTTCTCCCTTAATATAACTGTTATCTCATCAAAAGTACTCGAAACCAAAAATTTTAAAACAAATTCCCAATGACACTACTGTGTCAATTGGAAACAAACTAGTCTTTTGACTTAAAAAGATGTATGAATGAAGCTGTGCCAGTAGATCGTCTTTTTAATATTAACAAAGGAGATTCATTTTTTTTTCAAATTTCAAAACAGGGTTATTGATAGATGCGTCTGCCAACACCAACCCCAAACGTCGGAACTACTTTGTTAAGTATTGCAACATTGATGACAAAAGATACCTCAGGTCTGAGTACAATATGTGCAAGACATTGTTACCCACATATTGTAGTCACCTTTACAACTGAATTTAACCCATCTCTATATATATGTATTATACCTCATATATCATTTTCTATATAAAGTAAGTACACAATATTTTCAATATTTTCAAATCGCAAGCGTTGGACTATTTGAACGGTCAATAGTTTCCAACTATTGGACCTCGGTGAAACTATTTGACCACAAGCGTCATTATATTTCGCGGAATATCAACTGCAGCTACGGGATTGGAGGATGTTGAGAATACTGCTGGAGTTACAACGTCGCGTTTACCTTTTGTATCTAAGGTTGACGTCATTGCGGGACGTAGCCTTAGATTAAGTAAACGTTAAACAGTATGATTATGTTTTGCTTTTTATATAACGCTATTTGATTTAGCCCCGAAATTCATGGTCTATTGTCTCTTTTGGTATAATAAAACACTTGCTGACTGGATATTTGTGGAATAGTAAGTTTATTGTCCTTCGGATACAACTATTGCCCTCGGCTACGACTCAGGGCAATAGTTGCACCTCGGGGACAATAAACTTACTATTCCACTCATACCCAGTCAAAACATAACATATATATATGAAGTGCTGTTTTATTACTATTCATTTGCATGATGCATGCCTTGTTTTATTTGTTATTGTATATATATTAAAATTCGATTTAAAGCTCGTCAGAGCTTACGTTTGAATTGTTTGTATTAATATCTATTAGGCACATCCTTGGCAATTTATTGTTTTGATTTTCCTCTCTTTAATCTGATTCGGAGTATCTGAGACTCATTCTATGCAATAAACTCACTATAAGAAAATGATATGGAGTAAAACAGGAACAAAAAAATAATAAAAATACATGTATGCTTACATTTAATTTCCTTTAGAGAAGAAAAACAATGATGAACGTTTTATTTTGGAAAATTGATTTAATATACAACACTTCATGATCAGCGTAGGATCATCCGAAATCCGTAAATACTATTAACATCTTAAACATGAGGACTAATTACTCAAAGGACGTTCCAAATCAAATTTCCAAATCATACAAGTATAAAAGAAACACCAAATAATCTGCAAACGTGTAACAACAATAATGTCTAAGTCCATTTATAAGTTAAATAAGAGCAGTGTGAATTTTTTTCTTCTTCACAAAATTCTTTGGATAGTCTTTTGAACAGAGAAGCCTATGTCCAAATTTCGGTAATAAATTTAATGAAGGTTAGACAAATATATTGATGTATTGAAAACTTTAACTTGAAACGAAATCTTAATGTTGACGAAGACACCTGAATGTAGAAATAATGTCTGCTTTCTATGATATTTGTGGACTTCATTTGACCAATATCCATATGAATGGGAGGTTATCGTGTTTTCTAGTTCGGACCTTATCGTTAGTGTGAGGTTATTCCATTTCACGTATGCAAGATAATTTCTTTTTTGACGAAAGACGAATCTTTCAGTAGACCTTTGCCTACTTATGAAGTCAGCAACTAAGTGAACTTTAACTTCTGTATATGTATTTTATAATCAACAAGGAATTTATTGCTAAAAGAAATGGCTAAAACCGGAAAGAACGGAATTGTAGACAGATGATGCGAACTCAATAACTGAGTTTTTTGTTTCTTTAAGTTCATCTTCGAATTGTTTGTAATTTAGTGCCTAAGAAACAAGGTCGTTCAAAATATGCGACCAGATGATCGCACATAAGGTATCCTTAACATGCTTAATGTTAAGAAAACTTATATAGTTCAGTTTATGTAAATATAGGATATAGTACTGGTTCAGAGTAGTATACAAGAAAGTTGTGGCAACTTAAGGATTTGCTACCTTATGAATAGATTACCTTAGCTGTATTTGGCAAAACCTTTCGGAATTTTGGGTTCACAAAGCTCGTCAACTTCGTACTTTATTTTGCCTGTTTGACATTTTTATTCGAGCGTCAGTGATGAGTCTATTTTAGATGAAATGTGCATCTCGCCGGGCTCGTTGTCTATAGGAACTATAGATATGACGTCACTCACCGGGTTCAGGACAGTCTACAACTTTTTGCAATTGTTATGTCGTTCTACACTGTTCATGACGTTATTGTTTGTATAAAATTCAAACAGAAGTATAACTGATGTTGTTAATGTGATGGACGGCATCATGTCTATATCAGCAGTTTATATTTAATTATAAGTAGTTCGGGATTGCTCTATGTCAAGACAAGCTTTTATGTTGAATTATTTTGCATGGGTTTACTTGTGTATGTCAAAATTTTGTTCCCTGTTATATCCATTATAAATACAATAGTTTTTTCTTCTGATTATTGATTCTTTTGCTCTTGTATGCTTAAAATGGCCTGTACCAAGTCAGGGATATGGCAGTTTTTATCTACAGTCCGTTTCTATGTATGTTGGCTTTTGCTTTTGTTGTAGTTCAGTGTTTCTGTTGTTCCGTTGTTTTCCTCTTATAGTTGATGTGTTTACCTCGGTTTTAGTTTGTTACCCGGATATGTTTTTGCTAAATCGAATTATGACTATTGAACAGCGGACTACTGATATCTTTATTTATGTACATTTGCTTTTTCTTCAGATTGAAATTAAAAAGTAGGACGAGGTTTTAACTCCATCACATGTTCAATTGTTTGTCTTTAAGTCAGAATCCTGGTTAGTGGTTGTATTTAATGACATTTCAATGTTTTGTCTTTGGGAATTTGGTGTTGATATCTAACCAGACTCGGGGGCGATTTATTTGTTCATTGTTGAAGACCATATTTGGGCATATAGATGATTTGTTCATTCAATGTAGCACTGAGATGCTGTCTTAGTTATATACACTACCTCTATAAATAATATCAGTGTATTTTACCATTTTAATTTTGATATTTAAATGCATAATCAAACGTGGAATTGAAAACTGAATATGAAAATTAGATCAGATATATTTCAAATTTTGAAAAAAATATTGTTTGTTTTTTAATCCAAAGAACCACCCAATTACGTGTACGTTGTCTTAACAAAGAAAATTATTAGTGAGGTACCGCATTTGAGTGATGTAGTATCTCTCATTGTCCTGATTTTTTACATGGTAACATAAACATATTTCTTTTGACATTTTTTAACAGTTTGTTAAAGGTTGAAATACGCATGGCTTTATACTGGCGTTTAAATGAATTTTAAGTTGTCGAGCTAATTAACAATGCTATAGTAAATAAGTGATAGTTCAAACAGAATTTATTATTGAAAATTATAACAATTCAACTGTACAATTTTACAAAATGTCATATATGGATTTGGGAGCAAGTATTGAAAAGCTTTTATCAATCCGTCTCCCAGGATTTTTTTGTGACTTGTTGTTATGAGATCCACTTGGAAGTCGATGTTCATTTCTGGTAGACCTATATATTTGAAATATGCCATTTGTTGTCAATGAATTAAATATCATATAATATATGTTATCCAATTTAGAAAACAAACTTACATTGTATCAGTTACCTTTACATTTCATGTTCATATTTACTTTAATATATATTTTGAATCTGTGTAGGATATAGTTCTTATATAAAACTCTTTTATTTGCATATCTTCATTCATATTCATTTTAATGCTTTAGAAAAAAAGCTAATATAACGGAGAAGCAGGGATAAGGTATATGAAGGCATGACAAAAAATCTCTAAACGCACTTTTACAAAATCCAAAGCAAAAGTAATGAGGCTGTATTGCTGTTCTTTTCTATATGAAGTTAATACTGAGTATATTTGATTGCTTTAAATGAATGAAAGGGAAGACAGTTTGCTGTTATGTTTATATTTACCACAAGCATTTTTTTTTAATTACAAGTAATGAGAGTAGTATTCAGTCCTTGAATTGGCATACGTAATAATATTATTCAGTCCTTAAAATACCGAAATGTAAATTTTGAAATCACTGGGTCATTTAAAACATAATAATTGTCATATTTGACCAAATACAGCTATACTTAAAATAACTAAAGTCAAATATGAGGAAAAACATGTAGACACCTTAGTACAAACGCTATATCACATTCTAATTTTTACTCTGATGTTGTTCAAAGAGAACGTAAATTTAGTTACGATACATTTGAACTTGTTGTCCACAGGGTTATGAGGGAGAACGACTGAAATCCACACTGCATAAGTTTACGGTCACCATAACAAATTGATTAACTGATACGATATGACAGTTTCTCTAACTCTTCGTCAATTTATCCCTTTCTGCACCCATTGTATAAAAAATTTAATCAACGTGTGGTTCATTTGATCTCAGTTATTCATTGGTTAAAATCCGATTATGACGTCGAATTTTCTTGCTTTCCTCTGAATTTCCTATTGTGACGGCATGAAAAAAGGCGACCATGCCTGATGACGTCACATAGAAAGAACACATCTTTTTGCAGATCATTCGAAAAGACGGAATAAATTTGCCTGCGTATTGTTTGAAAATCATTAGAGAAACAGATTCCACCACCAAATATCGTGTAATACGATATTTATCCACTCTCGACAGTTAAATTTTAAATATTTAAAACGCTCGGCGAGCCTCGCGTTTTAAATTTGAAAATTTAACTGTCTCGAGTGGATAAATATCGTATCACACTCGATGCAGTGGTAGAATCTATATATCTCAACTCACTAACGACATGGTTACACAGTTTTAGATATTTAGATACAAAAATAGGCGTCTAATTTATTATTTTACCGATTGTGTCCTATTCTCAACTATTGATATTTTGACTGAATGTGAATTCGCATGGCGGGTGATGCCTGCATAGCAGGTAACCTGTACCCTTTCAATGCATCTAGTATTGTCCCTTTTTAAGAATCATGCGATTCCCTCAATTAGTGTATATCCTTGATTTGCCTTCTTACTTGATTTAGGAAATTTAGACACCAGTTAACTACTTAATTTATTATACATAGCAGTTATAAAAACGCACGGTCCTCCATCCTGTCGATACTTATTATTTTGCTTTATACAAGGTCATGTTTTTCGCAGACTGTTTATGACGTCTTTACACAAAATCCGTTGGGTGCATATTGATTTATATTTTAATCTGGGAAAACCTCTTTTTATTCTTTCATTTAAATTGACTCTAGACTAGCTTTCAGTAACTGCGAGTACTTCTAGAAAGGTAATTTGTGTTTTTGTCTATTTGTTAAGTTTTTTTGTTATGATTCATGTCGCTTTGACGAGGTCAGCTTTTCTAACTGATTTTTACAGCTGTTATTTTGTACTATTTCACCAGTGTCCAAGGTTAGGAGAAGAAGTGATACTTACAAACTTGTTTAACCCCGCTGTATTCCATTGAACATGTCCCAAGCCAAGATCGTTATGTCTGTCTATTTGTTTAACTTATTTTTGCAAAAAGTCACGCCGTTAATTTTCTCTTGAAATGTTTCACATTTTCTCATGCTGGTTACTTTTAATGTTTAAAATACGAAATGAGCGTTGCTCATCGTTAATTCCGTATGGTGTTCACATTCTCCCTTGGTTTCGTAAGTTTTCTCATTAGTAATCATACCAACTTCTCCTTTTTCATGATACTACATTTAAGACATAAGAGAACCAATCAATTCCTTTCACATATAATGAGGTTTTGTGACACATGCGGTTTCCGTCTACACTTAACGGGTTCTGTGTTCTGTGTTTAACCTAATGTTTTCCAAAAGAAAAATAGTTCTGTCTGGCAGGGTCGATTCACATTGAAGAGGTTTCGAAAAAGGGTGAAAAAGGTCTTTTCATTTTAACTTTACATTTGTTTATAAAAGACGAATGTAAAAAGCAACATCCGCTTTAAAAAAAATACTACCGCTGCCAGGGGATCGCTTATCTTCCAAAAATAAATAGATTGAAGTACTTGTTCATGAAATAAGGAAATAATAACTAACTTCCATTTTACTGAAAGTAAGTCCTGGCTTCAAATAAAAAAATATGATTTCTTTGTTCTTTCACTTGAAATATGAAAATAGTTTGCAATTTCCGGTTAATGGAATTTCCCTTATATAAAATAATTAAGACACTATTTCTGGTTTGCACAAATACACTTCCAGTTAACCTTCATCTAAGTCATATGCCTCTCATCATTATCCAAAACACCCCATGACTGTATAATGTACCAATATTTTGTTTTAATCAATAACGCTTTAATTCAAACATTTCAAGGGCAATTACCCTTTAGAAGTCACATAATCGCTTCTGAACAAATGTACCATATCGGCATCGCAATAACTTAAACAGTCCTGTTTATCTATCTTTTATCATTTCAGAGTAGATGCCATAACAAGCAAAAGGCAAACTTTAGAACTTGACCTTGACTTTTGAACTTGACCTCAATTTTCAAATTATGTCACAAGGATCTTCAATCAAAAGTTCCTAGGTACTAACGGTTTATGACTTACACCAATATACTGAGTAAAAATAAGGAAGAGGACTAACTCATTCTTTATGTCAAAATTTATCAAAACATCCGATGGATATAACTAACAAATTAAAAAAACGATTTTAGGAAGATCGATAACTCTTACAATGATATTTGTTAGGTTAAACAGTGTGAGTTTCAAAGTAAAATGACTGTTCAATATTATATACCGAATATCTCATCGACATGTTGCAAAACAAAAGTGTTTTCTGTAAAAGAAATTTTAAAACCGTAGTATATGTACGATATTATGTACCAAAAATCTCTTCGCTATCTCGCGAAACAACAATTACGCAAAAGGTGTTCTTGAAGGTGGCACGAGAAGAAGAAAATAGTCAGAAGTATAACAAAAGGTCTCTGTACTTAATAGTTGGACAGACTTAAAAAATGCCTTTTCACGAAAAAGTCGAAAGACAACTGGTTCTTTTCAATCTGATCTAATCACAAAATTTGGCAAGTAAGCTAACCAACGTTAAAGGGAGATAGTACAACCAATTGGAAGGATGAGACATATAATTCATCATAAACTTTATATATTGTCAAATGTATTAGACAGTGACCATGATTAAGGAGGTGAAATTAAGTTATTAATGAGATATAACATCATAAAAATGACTTTAAATCCTTTTAGACTTGAGATTTTAGCCATGGATTAGGCGCATAATCTCTATGAAAGTCGGGTGTTACAGTTATATCTTCAAAAGTACATTTACTTATTTTACTAGTTTCTGTAACACTCTCCAAATGAAAAACTCGAACAATACTATGAGCCTACAAAGACACATTTGTTTTCTGCTAACGTAACTACCGGTACAGATTGAAAACACGCAAAGAAACGCTGGCTCGAAAAGGTTAGGATGCAAACAAATCGGAAACAAAGGTTCAAATTAACAACGATTAATTAAAAGCATCTAAAAAAATTGCTCCTATATAATTACCAAACCATACAAAGCAAATTCCTTACAATTACAAATAAAACAAAGTGTAGTATTATAATTTTATTATTTACATGGCAATAAGGTTTCCTGAAAAGGTACTGTAGTATTCGGAGCCACTGTACATCGTCTGACTGTTATGACCGGATTTAATGGATACCTTGTCTCCTTTCTCCAACGACAACACAACATCAAACGTTCCGTATTTGTATCCCTTTTCCGTGATAAAGCTTGCTGATATCTTAGTGTTGTTGTGAAAGAGCCTTACAAACAAGGTACCTCCACTTGTAGACATGACCACTGCTGCAAAATGGTACAGTCCTGCCAATGGAGCTGTAAAACACCACTGCTAGGGTCGTATCCATCTCCATTATTTGTCCATACTTTGTCGAACTTGACGACCTCGTTCACAGACAAAGATTGTGGAGATGATCTGTATGCTGTAAAAGCAGGAAAGTCTTTTCTCCTGGGTAAATGGTCATGACCCGAATTCCCTACCAAAAGAATTTTTGTAATTTTAAAATATAAAATTTTACAGATTTACAAAATGTGAAATCTATTTGATGAAATGCTAGTGATAAGGTATACTATCCTGTAAAAGATTTACATACCATTTAAAAAAAAATAATATTCTATTGTGAGTTATAATAAATGTATAAGACAATATTCAGTTACATTTGTTTCTGGTACAGGGTAACCTAAATTATATCAAATATAAAAGAATAGAAGAAAATAACATCCATAACAGATTCTACATTCTAATATGACGTTCTTCTAACGCTTTGAGTACACACCCGTGGTAAAATATGAATATATTGATACGCCAACGTCATGGATTGTTTGGGCTGTTCCAATCTTACTCCCACGTCGTTTGCTTTTTATGAATGAGTTACCCGATGTCAGACGGTGTAAATGACGTCATTGAACGATAACGTAAGAATATAAGCATTCTACGGGGAAATGCACGAATTTGAAACTGAAAGTCGTCAACAAATGAAAGCCCATTTTCTTAAATAAAAGTAAGATAATCAATTAACTTCGTACAATTTGTTATTGTAAATCATTTAAGCATGTCACTTATTCAGTTTTCCTCGTATTTTACGTCAATATTAATAGTGTGTTCAATTACTAGAACAGCATACATTTCCCATCACCTAGAGCGCTTCGAAACACAATAACTGCTGTCCTTGTCCTATTAGAATAGAAATAATGCATGGGGGCTTGAATTTATATTGATTTTACCACGGGTCGGCCCTTTATGCTGATGTTTTATCCCTCGCTATCGATCGTGGTAAAATATTTAGCATAAAGGTAAAATGACAATAAATTCAAGCCCTCGTGAATTATTTCTTAAATAATATTCGCGTTTAATGCAACATTATTCAACTTTGGATATACAATGTAGATTTTTAAAATAATTTACCAGATCCCTTGATTTTCAGCATCATCTGAAGGAGGTCATCAAATAGGGCATTCTCTACAATAAAAGAGTAAATATGTATAGCTGTGAATGTTTAGCAATGAGTGTATCTAACCTAAACTTTATAAAACTTGAAGTATCACATTCTGCATGCATAATGCATTTAGTATTTTGAGTTATGGACTTTTCTAAAAAGATAAACTATAAAGTCATAACTATTATATAACAACAGAACCTAAACTTCATAAAGGAATAATTCTAAACTTAATTGATGATAATTCTAAACCTTCATTGACTTATCTAGTCTTCCATTTAAAATAAATCTACAGTTATTTTGAGCACTTACCTTTAAGAATAAGTCAGCTCTTACATTTAGAATAAATGACCGCATTTATTTAAAAATCAATTGACACAAAAATACCCTCACATATCTTTAAACAAACAATGCTGATTGTTGCAATGATGTAAACGATAACATGTATACAAAATATATTATATTCAGATATAATTACCAAGTTTTCGATTACAATCTCCTTTAACCGTCGTCAATTGTCCACAAAACAGCAATATAGGAATATTGAACATGTTGTTGTTTTCGGCTTATTTCAAAAGGACTTTACCGATGCAGCACTTCTTATGTTTTGTATTATTTAAACGGGAAGATTGCATGACAGTAGTCATTTGGTGATATATAATACATCAACTTTATTTTTGTCAGGCAATTTCCTAACAGCTGAATGATAAAAATCATAATCAAAGAGGTGCATGATGTAGTTAGTCAAGGTTAATTTCGTTATGAGTTCTTCAACCATAGGAGTCTACAAACAACTGACCGAGTCGATGCATTGTGTAGAGTAAATTTCATTTGAATAAAAGAAATGTTAAAAATTCTCCGGCATCTAAAACTGCAGACTATTGTCAATATGTTAAGATAGATATGTCGAAATGCATCTATTGAGCTAGAAGATTGTCCGTTAACTGTGCCATCATTCCGTAGAATAAGAATGTTTACCGAAAATCAAATTCGAATTGAAAAAAAATCCTTAACATGAAACAAAGAATATGACAGTTTTTGTAAGAAATGCTTTCACCCATAAAATTGATACTTATTATTCAAACTCATATGTTTAGGTAAAAATCTCAGCACATTTGATTTCAACATGGCTTTGTTAAATTTATGTTTCAATTACAAGGTTGAATCAGTGTTTGTGAGTCCGCAATGCATTTTACACATCAATAGCATCTAACAAAATATGTTTAATTCTTATAATTTCCAACTCAAACATTTGTTATATCTTTATTTTAAATGTAACAAACACTGAAGAAACATTTGTGTCGAAATGCGCATCTGGTGCAGATAAAATGGTACTGTTAATATTATTACTAAAACTGGGTCGAAACCTCTGCTGGTGGACTGTTAGTCTTTAAGGGTATCACAAACCAAGTAGCCAGTACTTCGGTATTGGCATAACAATACGGATATTGTGTTATCAAAATGTGCTGATACAAAATTTAGGAAATTATTCAATATAAGGAAAATATCTCCTTCATGAATAGTTCTGATTGTTCGTCTTTTTGGTTATAAGCACTTCATTTGTTAAATAAGATTTTAGATTGTTCAAATATTTTGGTCTCGATACCCCTGCCTATGACCTGTTAGTCCCTGAGGGTATCACCAGCTGTAGCCAGTATTTTGGTAATGGCATGAGAATACGAATATTGTGTTATTTAAATTTGCTGCTACAACATTTTGCAAATATTTTTAATTTAAGGAATATATTTCCCTCACACAAAGCTCCAATTCTTTGACCTGCTTTTGCTATACCTTTTGCCTTTTTTGGTTTATAAGCTCTTCGTTTCTTTAATAAGTTTTGGATCGATTGTTCGAATATTTTAGCCTCAAGCATCACTGAATATTTTTATGTCGAAATGCGCATTAGGTGCAGAAAATATGACATCCTTAATAGTATAACTACCACTGGATCGATACCCCTGCCTATGACCTGTTAGTCCCTGAGGCTATCACCAGCCTAGTTGCCAGTACTTAGGTAATGGCATGAAAATACGGATATTATGTTATTTAAATTTGCTGTTACAAAATTTTGGAAATAATTCTAAATTAAAGGAACATATCACCCTCATGAAAAGCTCGGATTCCTTGCCCGGCTCTGCATGGCTATACATTTTGTCTTTTCTTTATCAATAAGCTCTTCATTTTTCTTCATACGTTTTAGATTGTTCAAATATTTTGGCCTCAAGCTTCACTGAAGAAACAGTTATTGTCGAAATGCGTATCTGGTCGAAAAATTGGTACCGTTAATGTTACTACAACTGGGTCGATACCTCTGATATCTGTTAGTCCCTGAGGGTATCACTAGCTTAGTAGCTATTACTTCGGTAATGGCATGAAAATAGTTATTGTGTAAATAAAATTTGCTTTTATAAAATTTTGGAAATGATTTTAAATTAAGGAATATATTTCCCTAGTACAAAGCTCTATGTTTTTTTTCACACATTGTTGTCATTGTGATAGAGTTTTGTGCGACTGTCATACAAGTGAGGGATTTAGCTAGCTATAAAACCAGGTTTAATCCACCATTTTCTACACATGAAAATGCCTGTACCAAGTCAGGAATATGACAGTTGTTATCCATTCGTTTGATGTGTTTGAGCTTTTGATTTTGCCATTTGATTAGGGACTTTACGTTTTCCTCGGACTTCGGTATTTTTGTTATTTTACTTTTTGCTATACCTTTTGTCCTTTTTTGTTTGTAAGCTATTCATCTTTTAAATAAGTTTCGGATTTTTCATATATTTTGACCTCGAGCATCACTGAAGAGACATGTATTGTCGAAATGCGCATCTGGTGTAAATAAAACTAGTACCGTTAATGGTATAACTACCATTTTTTTTGTACCCTCCCCTTTTTTCCAAAAAAATTGTTATCCCCCTTCCTTTAAATCCAAGGACAGATATGTTCCAATTGTCGTAACCTCAATCCCGTCTCCTTTTCAAGAATATGACCTATCGACTTAGACTTATCACTGGGGTTTGTACTTACATAAGCAACACAACAGGTGCCACATGTGGAGCAAGATCTGCTTACCCTTCGAGAGCACCTGAGATTACCCCCAGTTTTTGGTAGGGTTTGTGTTGCTCAGTCTTTAGTTTTTTATGTTGTGTTTTGTGTACTGTTTGTCTGTTTGTCTTTTTATTTTTTTAGCCATGGCACTTATTTTTTACTTATAAGTTTGAACGTCAATTTAGTATCTTTTAACCTCTCTTTCAGTAAAATTTCAAGTAGAAGAAGAAGAAAAACAATAATTCTCCTAAACTTCATTGAAGAGACTTAAAAGAGATCTAAAAGCATTTAATTTGATGCTTTACTCACATCTATAGAAGGGGGATTATTTCTATTGTGTATTTTTAAAATGTCTTCAGAACACTTTATGTTTTCATTGATGACCCAAGATAATCTGATGACTTGTACAAGATCATTGAATGTTAGGTTTCTGTTTCAAATGCTTACTTGTTAGTTTCTCTTAAGATACTTGAACTTAGTGGACATTAACAAATGAAAAAAACATAATTTTTTAAAATTTTATTTTATTTTGACATTCATAGTCATCACCATAAATATATTCTAATTTCATCTACATATATCATAAATAAATATAAATATCACAGTTTGCTTGTTGGCAGTTTGAATCAGATCTGTAAAAGTTAAGTTACTAAAAATGAATGATATGAAATATTTCCTTCAATAGTCTGAAATTGTTTCAATCTTCCTATTTTGCAGTCAATAAAAATCTAGACATATTTAAAATATTATGTTCTTCAATTGGTGATAATTTTAACCAAATTGCTTCGGAAAGTTAACAGTAGTCAATGAAATTGTTATTACAAATATCTTTGAATGTAGATAACTGCCTTTTAACTGTATGGACCATATCACTTCACACAAAAAGATAATAGCAATCAATTACATCGTTAAAATTTCCTAGCTTACAGTTGTAATTGACAACATATATGTACAACTTGATAATTCACATAACGGAAGATTCCAAACTAAACTCTTGTCATTATAAATGAAAACTTCTTACAACAAAATTATTTAAATTCGGTATCAAAGGTAAAGAGATTTTTTTTAAAGTAATCACAGAGTCAAATACAGTTTCTACTGATCCCTTATAGGAACAAAAAATTGCCTGTCCAGCTTGAGCATAGGAAAATCAAAATTTACACATTAAAATATTTTGGAACTGCAATACATTACTTTACCTGTGTTTTTTTTTAAATGTCTTCAAGAATATAAATCTTAGTTGAAATGTAAAAATTGTTATTCTCAAGACAGAAACAAAAAATTCAAAAAATCAAAACGTCCCTTTGTCTTTCAAATAGCCATGACATTTTAGCCCCTTGAGGAACAGTAGAAATCCCTAAAATTATAAGCGCTGCAATCAAACCACCTTCTTCAGCAAATGCCCTATTCTACTGCAAATAATCAGATATGTCTCATTTAATTTGCAGAAGAAAAGAAAACTGTAATACACTAATATGCACCATTATGAGTATGTGTATCAGAGTAAATAACACTTATCACTTGCAGAGAAATCTTTCAAGTTTAGTTGGGAAATCTTACTTGAAGAGAATAGAGAATGGAAATGGGAATGTGCCAAAGGGACTTCAATGCAGCGACGGGCTTCAGCTGGTCCCTCTGGTTGAATGTTTATATCTTCAAAAATTAAAATAAATTGCTTCGCTGAGCGGAGCTGTATACGACCATGAGATGTCCAACCCTGAAAAGTTGGGCCAAAATGGACAAAATATTCATGCTTGATACAGGTCTGAATTTGGATTGTAATTAAATTTTGACACATAACAGGTTTCTGACACAGAATAACTGTAGTCAAAGAACTTCAAATTGGTAATATGATTTGAATTTATTCAATTTTTGCTTTTGTACAATACACTATGCAAATTGACCCCCAAAAAAAAATGTTACCCGTTTTTTGCATTTGTGCAATACACTATGCTGTTGAATATTAACCCCAAAAAAATATTTGAAGAAATTTTCTTTAATTTCTGAAATCTGAAATGAGAAAATTGTCCCCTCCAATTTTTTTCACCTGCCCCTTTCCTTATTCCAAAAAATTATTCTTTCCCTCAAGTTATGGTCAGTATCTCAGACAATCATCATTTCTTAATACATAATTTACAAGCAGTGTAAGGCAGGTAATCAAACATTGTTTTTCAAATTGATTTGGATTTTGATTTGGATTACCTCCTTACACTCCTTTAAATTGTCTCAATTGTCCTTTAACCAGAAAACCCTTGTTTTTCCCCTTTTTGCCCCTAATTCCTAAATGGCTTGAGCCATAACCCCCAAAGTCAATCATAACCATCCCTTTGTAGTATGGAAACTTGTGGTATAATTTCAGAGATTCATACACTTTAACACAAGTTATTGTCTGAAACTACAAAATGCTTATTTGGGCCCCTTTTTGGCCCCTAATTCCTAAACAGTTGGGACCATAACCCCAAAATCAATCCCAACCTTCCTTTAGTGGTTATAAACGTTGTGTTAAAATTTTATTGATTTTTATTTACTTAATATACTAAAGTTATTATCCAGAAACCATCTGTCTTCTGACGACGCTGACAACGACGACAACGACAACGTGATACCAATATACGACCAAAAATTTTTAATTTTTGCGGTCGTATAAAATTTGCATGTAGTTACTTCTACAAGTGTTTACAAAGGGGCTTTGTTTATTGAAAAGGGTGGATAATATGTAAAAAGACGAAAAAAGAAAGGCAAAACAGCTAGTTTAAAAATATATCATTTTGAAGAAGTCTTTAACTTCATCATTTGTTTTAGGCACTTGTAATAGTAAGAGATCTAATAAGTTTCTTAGACAACAGAGCATTATTAGCAAAAACCTAAACAACCTATAAATTAATTTGATATTATACATATGCAATACCAAAATGCCCCTTAACTATAAGTAGCATTAATTTTAAATGTCTCCTCATTTTTGTCATCCTCATCGTTAATAAACACCATGACCTCAGATGCTCCGGTTTTCATTACTGGGGCAAAGCGTAATCCTATTGTGTGTTCTGCTCCACCTTCGACTTCAATTCGTGTTTCTTTAAACTGTAACAATTCCGGCTCATTTGTGAGTAGAATAAATGTCTTTTTGTGAGGGTAAGGATTGGTATAAGTTATTCTCTTACTACTTCCCTTTCCTCCTCCCACTGGTAATGAAAGATCAAACACCCGTGAAATCATCGGAGATCGACAGGTTACACAAATCAACCAATTTCTGATCAACTGGTGGTATTCAATATCTACTACATTCAGATGGAAGATTTTAATGCCCTCGTTTAATGGACGGACTGCTACACTGAGTTCATGGACGGCACCCGCAGCTAACATAAATTGTTCATTTGGATACAGCTGCATTTCTTGATCATTAGATGAGAAACATCTAACAAGACGAGATGACTGTGTTCCCTGAAATGAAAATATGTTGTTTTCAAATTTTAGGTTACACAATAGTATAAAGCAAGTGCTGACCTGTAAAAACTGTAGATACATATGTCAGTGGATCTTTATTCAATGTGTGTCATTTCTTATGATTTTAAACATTAAAAAAAAAAACCATTGGAATTTAAAGATTACTTAATCTCAGAGGTTTGAATTTATCTTGAATCAAGGCAATTGAAAACATGTAACATATTGCTTACTTATGTTTTGAGACAACTGTATGCTTTTACGTGTCTATAATCACATAAATTGAATATCTGTGAAAAGTTATCAATGACTTTAGCACATATATAAGCATTCTATAACACTTAAAGACTTCACATTAAATTGATAGGGTTCAAACTTGGATAAAATCTAACAAATCATTTTAGGATAATATATAAATAAAAGATGTGGTATGCTTGCCAATGAGACAACTATCCATCAGAGACCAAATGAAGTAGATGTAAACGTAAGCAAGTTTTTAATTCTTTTGAGTATCATGCATTGAGTATCAGATAAAATATCTTATGGTAAAAAATAAACTACATTACATTTGAAAATAAAATCACTTTTTTTGTTTCAAATCTGGGAATCTTCATACTTCAAGCATTACCCTCCTAAGGTAGCAAACACATAATTTTAATCATGTGACAAGTACATGATTTCAATATTTATTTCAATCTTACCTGAGTAGTAATGAGAATCTTGATGTTTGTCCCTCCACACAGGAAACATCTACTCTCTGTAGAGAATGGGCGTAGACTTGCCAAACCTGGATAGGCTTAGACATAAAGGCATCAGTGAAAATGGCTATATAAAATCTCTTAATCTGCGGAGAAGCACCCATTGCTACCTGAAAAATTTTATGAGAATTTTATGAATAAGACAATTACTTTTACTTTTCAGGGGTTCAAATTATTGTGGGTCTGAGGTCTGAACCTGTCTTTTATGGAGCTCCAGGGAAATCGACCTTATGCAAGTGCACATATACATGTACATTTTTTGAATGATATTGGAACATTAATTACAAAATAAAAGACCACCCATTCTTTATACTGATGCTTTATACAGAACCTTTGACTTTCTTAAGGCGGACTTTTCACTTGAAAATTTAAATGGTCCTGGACCCTTCATTATTAAGAGAAAATTTGATCCCTTGATTTGCATTTACTATCTAAAAAGACATGCAAAAACAATTATAGATATGAGCTATGGTGTACCTTTAGATATACATCAAGTGGTTCTCCTGGTTGTGTAGCTTTACATTCTGTTATTATATTAGGATCACTGCACCTAACAAACAGCTGATTCAGTCCTCGACCTCCTACAGGCACTCCTGAAATAAATATATCATAAGAATATAGTATCTGATAAAAAAGAGACAGGTTAGGGAGGGTTTGGCACCAGCAAACATGTTTAACCCTGCAACATTCTGTATGTGCCTGTCCCAAAGTCAGGATCCTGCAATACAGTGGTTGTTGTTTCTTGCTGTATATCATATTTGCTTTTGTTTATTCTTTTGTACATAGATCAGGCCCTTAGTTTTACGTTTGAATTGTTTTATAGCTATGTGGTATGGGTTTTTGTCATTGTTGAAGGTCGTACAGTGACCTATTGTTGTAAACTTTTTACACATTTGGCCTCTGGTTATATTAACAAGAGAGTAGAGGCTGTGTTGTTATAATGGCGATTCGTTATCTAATCATCACTATAATCTTACCAGGTAAGGAATCCATAGGTATTCTAATGGACCTTTTAGGAATGTTTGTTCTGGACTATGGAATCTGAAGGTCTGGTCTATAACATGAGGTATAGGTTGGACTTTTAATGACATGATAGATACTGACTTGCCATCTTCTCCATTAAAATGTACCTATAAAGAAAATCAAACTGTCAACTTGTAATTTAGGCCAACCCCTAAAAAAATTGCTCCAGTAGGTTTGAAGACCAAAGACCAAAAATTCTCAAAATGAACTCACATTCTCAAAATCAGCAATCAAGATATAGAACTGTGAAAGTAACGACTGTGGTTGTCTCAATATAATATCTGCATGTTATTTTGCTATTTTGGTAATTTGGTTTTGATCACAAATCTTTGAAAGTCTCAGTTAAATCTGTTCACAGCACTATGTGCCTCACCGACTTTATTAGTGGTGGAGTCATAAAATTATATTGAAAATGTGATAAAAACTTCATTATTTTGTAATGTCAGTTTTGTAAATAGCCAAGTCAAAATGAATGAAATGATAAAAAATTCTTGATTGATATATTGTATTTAAAGTGTATTTAAGGATATTGTACTTCAGATCATGTACATCTGAAAAACCTATGAAAGACATGTAATTTTGTTTAAATAAATGGGGAATGTGTCCATGGGACACAGATGATGCCCCTGCTTGCATATAACGTTATAAAGGGACATAACTCAAGAACGGTAAAAGTGATGCTACCCAAATTTGTACTTGATCTGAGTTTTGTGGTAATAAGCATTGTGTATAAGTTTCATAACATTTGGTTGAGGCAAACTTAAGTTAGAGAACGGAAATGAAAAATTCATCAATTTTTCTATTTGTAAAGGGGCATAACTCTAGAAAGGTAAAAGTGACGCCACCCAAATTCAAACTTGATCTGTGTTTTGTGGTAATAAGCATTGTGTATAAGTTTCATAACATTTGGTTGAGGCAAACTAAAGTTAGAGAACAGAAACCAATTTCGGGATGTACGGATGTACAGACGGACAAGGGTAAAACTTAATGCCCCCTCCGCTACGGCGGGGGCATAACAAGAAATGTCTTTGGAATGGTAAAATATATTCTATATGAGAAAAAGATAAGAAAGACATTATTTTAAAACAATTCGGATTGATTGACTGATAACAATTGTTAAGTAAATACCCTAATTAGACTTTCTTTCAAACTATCCTCTGATTTTTCAATCTTCTTTTCATTTTTTTTGAATGGATCAACTGGTCCCTGAAAATAATAAACAGGAATCAAACATATATTTATGTATATTTGTTGAAATAAACTCTATATACATTCATTCCAGATGAAACCACTGGAAGAGAGACAACTCTTGCATTGTGCTATTTGAATAAATTACTGATACACAAATGTGTCTAAAAATATATTTCATATATAGATATAAGAAGATGTGGTATGAGTGCCAATGAAACAACTCTCATCCAAGTCAAAATTTATAAAAGTAAACCATTATAGGTCAAATAATTCTTCAACACGGAGCCCTTTTGAACAGGCTAAATGTGCCCCAAAATCTAGTTAAAACCATTCAAACGGAAAACCAGGTCTAATCTATATAAAAACCCAAAATCTATGAACCACATCAACAAACGACCTACAGAACATCAGATTCCTGACTTTGCAAACAATTCCATTATACTTTGGTACCAAATGGAAGATGACTACCCAGTCAACAAACTGACATATTGTCCTCATTTTGCAATAATTTTTTGTTAAACCTCTTTTGTATAATATTCTTTACAATGATTGAAAATGAACAAAAGATAACAATTAACTCAGTTTACTGAACTGCAAGAGATGTTTCTATACATCTCTACTAAGTTGCTTAATCATGCTTTTAAGAGGACTTACTCTTGATAATGGAATATCTAGAAGAACATTTCATATGCTGAACACTGAAATACTGAATAGCCAAAATTGATAGAAAAATGCAAGATCCATATTTTTGGAAAAAGGGCTTCAGGCTGTTCCATTTAAACATACATGGCATGATGGCACCAAAACATACATGGCACCCAGGTAAGGCATTTTAAAAATGGGTAACCATCTATGGATGAAATTGGAGAATTTCTCTTTTCACTATACAAAACACGCGCCCAAAGTGGACATTTCAAAGTGCCTTCCCTTGGTCCCATATGTATTTATGGAACCGTCCTTATCACTACTTTCCCTTTATAAAGACCCTCTTTTTGCACACAACCATACAGTTTAATATACATACCTGTGGGTGAACAGTATGATCAGCCTTAAATGACAGATATTTAAATGGAATATACATACCTGTGGGTGAACAGTATGATCAGCCTTAAATGACAGATATTTAAATGGAATATACACAGTCTCCTTTGGTCTGAGGAATATACATACCTGTGGGTGAACAGTATGATCAGCCTTAAATGACAGATATTTAAATGGAATATACACAGTCTCCTTTGGCCTGAGGAAGATCTCTGCAAACTGAGATTTACTTTGTTTGGTAAACATTCCTTCCTCTAATGGTGACTGTAAACCATTCAGTTGTTTGAAGTATCTCCATTCCTAGCATCTGTGATTACACTGTCAACAGAAAAGATGTTTAATAATAATAAAAATATTTTTATTTCAAGAGGGTAAGCTCAATTAGTACAAATACTATTCTCCCTTGAGATCCTCACAATGCATCACACAAAATTTTACATAACCAATATAACATTATAAATTATACAGAAGAAATTGTTAATATAAATTATATTCATTTAATTATTCCTGGATTATCCAGTAAAAACTTAAAACAGTATTTATATTTGACATGTGTCTCAGTGCTTCTGGAAGTTCATTCCATATAGTTGGACCAGAAAATGCAAAAGACCTTTTAAATGTGTTCGTTCTTGCCTTCGGTATACTCAGTTCAGAGGTTTTTACTATGATAAAAGCACTACATCTAACTTATATTCGTCATTAGTTCTACTATTATAATTTTAATCCTGCATATGTATTGAACAGACATCTGTATATTGTTGAAGTTATTATTTTGACTGCTAGATGTCTTTTGGTTTTCTGTGTCATTGGGTTGGTGTCTCACATGTGTATATATACTGGTATCTCCTTTTATTACATTCAATTTTATCAAACAAACAAATTGTACAAATAAACAATTACACTTACTGTAAATACTTGTCATCAAACTCCACAGTAAAAGTTTGTTGAACATTGTAAGGATTTTCAGTACAAACTCAAAGAATTCTGTACTACCAAACGCTGGATTGATCACATGATCTGTAGTGATAGCCTGACTGAGCATGTTCAAGATTCCGTCCTTCTTACTTTGCATACGGTAAATCTCAAGTGTCTTAAAATCTCTCATCCTCTCCTGCTTCTCTGTTTTATAACTCTGGGAATATAAAAAATAAAAACCGTTTTATTCCAAATCAAACCTTTTTCACCATGTTCAGGAATAACATGTTTGTGTAAGATATACTGTATTTCTTATAGGTTATCAATTTTATGTTGTGCTATAACACCACTGTCTAAAATAAGGGGGAGGGTTGAGCGCTTGCAAATATGTTTAACCCCATCACATTCTGTATGTGCCTGTCCCAAGTCAGGAGCCAGTAATTTTGTGGTTGTAGTTGGGTCGCTGTCTATCATATTTGTTTTTCATTCATCCCTAGATGTGACAATAACTTTAAGGTACAGATGGACAGAAAGACACACAGATCAGTGGTTAGAGATGAAGCAGTATACCACCCTCTTCTGGAGCAAGGGAAATGATAAATATCAAGTTAAATTTCATTTTGGTCAATCAGCCCAATCTGAGGGTGAAATAGCACTAAAATGTTACTGGAAATATTATTAATTATAAACAACATAATAATAAGTATTTACCATAACAGTATTAAACTTATTATCTATTCCCTCCTTCTGTCTGACGGCCTCCATACGTGATAACTTTCTCAATTTCTCTGAGTCTCCTTCACGATTATTGTCCCTCTCAGGAATAACTTGGTCCTGATGTGAGTGAAGCAGGGCTGCTACTTCTCTGTTACTTTCTGTAATGTGATGAGCTCTGGCTACCTTCTTCTTTGGTGTTATACCTAAATGGGAAAAAAAAACCAACTTTCTAAACATATGTTGTCGTTCAGTAAATTGTGCAAAATCATACTTAGTAATTAAAATAATGATAAAACTCTTCATATGGCATTTTGCTGTTCATTTATACCCTTTCTGGTTACAGATCTTTATGTATTCACATATTTGTTATTTTTGCAACTTTTTGCCCTGAGAGTGGGTTTGTGTTCCTCAATCTTTAATTTTGTGCAATGGCTTACTTATTCAAACATACATGGTACCAAGGGAAGGCATTTTGAAAATGGGGTGACCAGAGGCAATTTTAGAATTTCATGAATAAAGAAATATACTCTGTATGTTTCTTAACCCCTGCACAAAAAGTAAAAATTGATCAGAAGTGGCAATTATTAGAAGCAGCTTTTAATTGTGTAAATCAATTGTAATATATGACCTGCCTCGGATAGAAATCAACCTTATGCAAAAGAATATCAATATATATACATCTGTTAACCTATTTCGTGTTGAAAAAATACCTAAGGAAAGTCTGTAGCTGCTATTAGAAAATCTACAAATCAGACCAAAATTCATCTTTTATTTCGCATGTTTCGTATTTGAATGTTCTGAAATAAATCAAAGTCTTGTACATGTATTCGTGCACTTGCATAAAGTTGATTTCTATCCGACGTAGCTCATATCTTATGACTTGATCAATCTTACAAGTGTTAATTTTCATAATTTGTGTCTAATACTGTTGTACATGTAATTTCATAAGTTTAGTCATAAAAAATACAAAAATTACAACAACAAAAAAAGTATTTGACATCCACCCATAAAAAGTAAAATAACAAAAATACAGAACTCCAAGGAAAATTCAAAACAAAAAGTCCCTTATCAAATGGCAAAATCAAAAGCTCAAACACATCAAACGAATGGAAAACAACTGTCATATTCCTTATGTAGGAAATATTGAGGTTTTGAAATACCTTCCCTGGATCCTATGTATGTTTTAATGGAAACCCTGATGTATTTTTGGACTGTTATTGTCATTTTTTCTATTCATCAACTTTAGATTTTTCATTGTCTCCTTGAAATCTACTTTTTTCCTTGATAACAGTATATTCAAAATGTGCATATAACACAGCAAAATCAGACATTTGATTTCTTTCAGGTTCTTATATTATTTTCAAACTTTTTTTTTATATTAAAATGAACTTTCTGTCAAATAAACCTATAGCACAATATATTTATCACAATTTCAACTGTATTCACCGGCTCTGTGTGATGAATGTGATATCTAAAGGCAAATTACATGTGAAAAGTTGGTAGTAAATGATTGGAATAGAGTTTTATGATTTCGTCAAGTCATCATAAACACACCTATGGTTTCATTACATATATGCCTTTCATTCAGAATTCTGTCCATCTAAAAGATCTGGACTTACAGTCATAAAACTTTACTGACTTCTTGGAGTACAAAGATTGTGCTCGAAACACCAAATCCAGTATTCTGATTGGTTGATTTCTGAGTCCGAGTACAATAATCGTATTTGACATTTAAATGACTATTAGCCATGGACTTTCAACATGAAACCAGACTGGTATGCTTCAAAAACTTTATCATAATACTTTTTTTTAAACATATCAAGACTTTTGAGGCTAAAAACCTATAAAATATTTGTTAGTTAATCTTCCTGTAATGATCTCTTCTTTCTTTCAATTCATACATTTTAAGCAACCAATATAATAACAATTGTGTTTATTTACCTGTATAATTAGTATTTAGACTGTATTATTTACCTGTATAATTAGTATTTAGACTATTATTTACCTGTATAATTAGTATTTAGACTGTACTATTTACCTGTATAATTAGTATTTAGACTGCCACCAGGATAAGCAATGTTACCTGCTGTATTTGAAATGACTTTGGTAGATTTACTGGACACTGTAAATAGTATATATATAGAGAGACTAGCTATAAGGTTATAGAAAACTATACTACATTTAGATATTACATTCTGCCATAGATTATCTGCATTTTAACACAGCCTCTCTCTTGGACAATCTAAGACAGCCTCTCTCTTTGACAATCTTAGGCTAGACTTTGTTACATTTAAGACAGATGGTATTATCAAAGTAGAGATAGATGAAAGTAAAAGTAATTATGTCATAAATGACAGATCATTGAAGATATGGTTCAATAAACTGATTCAAAACTCAACTGGTTGCCAAATGATTGAAAGTTGGGGTTAGTTGAAATGATAAATGCCATATCATATTCTAAATATCAACTATACATTAAAAACAGGAATTAGGAAATACTTTTGTACCAATAATGAATATACTATTTCATCCAATGGTATTTGTGCAAATCTAAACTGATCTTTTTTTTAATTCTATACAGTTGTGCAGTAAGTTGTCAAACAGTTTTTTTTTTAATTTTACACAAATTTTGGTTGGATTTTGGTTTTATGTGATTTATTTATATTAGATATTGACCAAAATAAGTATCATGGCCAAAAAAGTTTTGCATTTTAAAAAACAATCTTTTTTAGGGGTCATATACCACCGGTGCAAAGATGAATATCCCAAAAACTGGGAGTTGAGATATGTTTCAAAATATATATTTTTTTCTTCCAGTAAACTGAAAAGTCCATAACAAGGCTTTAAATATGGGATTAAACTTTGTATGAAGAACAACAAGACATGTATACTTTAGGAAGTGTATGGTTTCATATTATGGGATATAATTAAGGTTAAAATGTTATAAAAATTCAGAAAAAATTATTTCAAGATCTGATCATCAGGTATGAAATGGGATTGGCAGCTTCATTTTTATAACACATTGAGACAACATTAGTTTACAAACAGATATATAAAATAGAGTGAAATAAAGATGATCAATATTGTCTAAAACTAAAAGACAGAGAAATTATTTTATCTATAAATCTACACAACACTAGACTAATGGATATAAAACAAAAATTATTAATGTAGTAATATAGAGCCTCACCCTGCTGTGTTTTTGTTAACATGCCATCTATAAATGAAATTTAGGATTTAACATTATGGGAACAATATCATGAATTATTTTGACTTGAATTTTTGAATTTTATACCAATTTTTTAAATTTCTGTTTTCAAATCTAATTTACATTTTTTTATTTCTTGAATATTGATCACAGTATATTAAAAATATCAATACATGTGTCTATTACAAATCATTGCTGGAAAACTAGTTGGTTTACAGCCTCATTGACGTATGAATAACAGTAGTTGCTGGGAAAGTTTATGCAAGACAAAAACCCAAAATCACAAATTTACCAAAAATGGTTTATTTTTCCAGCCTTTTATAGTCGACTATACGGTAGGGTTTTTCTCATTGTTGAATGCCGCACAGTTGCCTATAATTGCTTACATCCACTTCATTTGAACTTTAGTGGATAGTTGTCTCATTGGCAATCATACTACATCTCTTTTTTTTAAATATTATACCAGATAGTTCAATCAAAAGAAAATAAATACAAACCCATTAAGTTGGCTTTAGGGTCAGAATAATGTCCAACATTAGCCATCCTAAAATGCAGTTTTCCTTTCATCATGGACTGTATCCCTAATGGCTGAGCACCTTGACTCTGGGTACCAGCTATAAGATTGGGGTCATCATATTCCATCATTACTACATCAAGTTCAAAGGTTGACTGAACAGCTTCATGTCCACTTCTACATAAATACTGAAAAATAAATTAAAACTCAAAGCATCAATTAAATGATATTGATATAATCCATAAATTATATAAAGAAAAGCATACAAACTCTCATATGACATATACAGTCATTACTTTTATCTTGGAAAAAATATTTAATGTACATTCAGAAATTAAAGTGATATTTTCAATAGCATGATCAGTGCAAAATATCTAACTGAGTTCTGATCCCATTATTTTAAAGGTTTTTTATTCTTATCCTTTCAATAACCAATACAGAACTAATTCTAATGAGGGAACCCTGTCCCATTCATCTAATTCTAATGAGGGAACCCTGTCCCATTCATCTAATTCTAATGAGGGAACCCTGTCCCATTCATCTAATTATAGCTTACATATATTATAAAATGCAATTCTCAATTTTTACAATTAGCTATAGTATAACTAAGAGATAATGACCAGCCTCATATTGAACATCTATAGAATATCTACTACTCTGAGAGTCATTATAAAGAACCATTCCTTGTGAGTAATTCCCCATTCTTTACATTGAAGAGTATATATATCATGAGAGACACTGAAGAACCACTCACAAGAATCACCATTCTTTACATCGAAGGATATATATATATCATGAGAGGCAAAGAAGCAGAACCAACCCTTATGAGGGAATCCCAAGTCCAAAAATCTTTAAAAATACCTACCATGAGAGGTACTGAAGCAGAACCAATCCTCATCAGTGAGTCTCCATCCCAGACATCAATATGTAATCTCTGTCTGTATAGATGAGATAAAAGCAAACTGACTTCTCCTAGCTTCATGGACATTGGATCCATATAGTACTTAACCTAAAATATCAAATGCACATATAATTACACTTCAGGTTTTTAAGTATATCTTATCACGAAATGATCTATAATGAAATGCACATATAATTACACTTGAGGTTTTAAGTATATCTTATCACGAAATGATCTATAATGAAATGCACATATAATTACACTTGAGGTTTTAAGTATATCTTATCACGAAATGATCTATAATGAAATGCACATATAATTACACTTGAGGTTTTAAGTATATCTTATCACGAAATGATCTATAATGAAATGCACATATAATTACACTTGAGGTTTTAAGTATATCTTATCACGAAATGATCTATAATGAAATGCACATATAATTACACTTCAGGTTTTTAAGTATATCTTATCACGAAATGATCTATAATCATCTGTATCTTATCCATTAATTATGCTTGAAAATGTAATGATTCAGACTACTACTCTAAAATTTGAAGTCAGCAAATCATTTCATTCCTTTAATTTTGCAGTAAAGATAAACACAGTATATCTTTGAAAGTTTCTGTTCAATTCATTCATTACTATTTCTTTATTCAGAGTAAATAAGAGCTTGAAATACCATATATCTGGTTATTTCAGCTCACTGTTTTGGCTGGCCTTAGATGGGAATGTAAAAACTTACCTGTGTTCATAATTCTCATTTCATGGCCTTGAACAATGCATTTAAATGAACAGTGAAATCTTGGTGTAGGGTAAAGTTTGTTGAAAAAAGTCTACACGAAGAATTAAACACACACAAATATGGTATTGTTTAAACACTATTTTGTTGATGACCATGTGTTGACCTTTAGATGGCTTTTAGTTTTTGTGTTGTTGGGTTACTGTATTCTTTTATTTATATTTTTCCTTATTTATATATAATAAAATGCATACCTCTAGTCCAGGAGGTCCATTACTTAGAGCTCCATCTTTCTCTAATCTCTGCAGTATAAATGGCATGGACAATGGATCTGAAGACAGGTCATTCTGGGGTTTTGCTAACAACAGTCTGTAACATAAACATACACATACTGTTTTTTGTCTCAGTTAAAAAAAAAAACATGTACAATGTTTAAAGTTAGATGTAGAATAAAGTTCTGATGAGATATTTTTTAAAGTATTAAAAATTAAGCCAATCTTCTACCTACAGTCCTCAGGGTTCACCACAGAATGAAAATCAAGGGTGGGGAGAAAGTTCATCAAATCAGAGATTTTGTGTTGCGTTGTCGAATCGATTCCTTGTGCATAAATTATTAATTATATGCCTTAGAAAATGAAAGGATATGGAGTAAATGTACATGGGACAAAATCGCACACAATACATAGAAAACATAGAAAATTATCAATGAACAGGGCTTTTATTCCTGTTCTTCATCTTGACAGTTGATGTAGGGTCTTCAACAATGAACAAATCATTCATACCCTACAACAAGGTCAAGACAGCCCCTAGCTTACATGTATTTGTCATATATATAGCTAATTTGGAAAGGGGTCTCACATACATTTTGTAGTTGGTCCCATTAGTGGTCACCACACTTGTAGGAACATATTAAACAGGGAGAGTAAACACCTGATGTGGCTTCCCAGATTGCAGGAATATGGAATATTCTGACAAAATATTCAGTCACAGCTAGAATTTCAAAGTCATTGCAACCAAATTAAGCCTAGCAGTTTATAAAATCATATTTGTATAAATGTAGAATCTTATTAAATTAACTCCTTCTTTTCCAATACAATTATGTAAAGGAATTATATATCCAGTTTTACTCTTTTTTACTTTAAATGAGTTTTAAGATAATGAAACTCCTATCCCAGTCTTACTGTCTAAAAATAACCTGACAATGTTTGTCTGTTATTTAGGGTTTCCCAGTATTTTCCCACCAAAAGATCATGTGACATGGTTGTCAACAAAAGGACCATGTGGTCAGGAATTCATTTGTTTTCTGGATTACTGCTTTTATCAATCTAGTTAGGATATAAACATTCCATTTAAGGTACAGTCAAACATATGCATTTATAGTTTGCAAACAATTTTACTTTTCAAATTGAAGAAACTGGGTCATGATGGTTCATTGGTTGTTACCTTATTCAACCACGCGAGACCATGTAAATAATATACTCGTAATCAGCTGTCAGTGTACATCCCTTGAGGCAATGTTCACAACAATTAACAATAATTAGATTTCTTAATTGCCACTGACATGATAATTGGATTAGGGATATCTGAAATTTAACTTCAATCTATTGAATTTCAAGTGTGGCGGACAATAAAATAAGAGTGGCGCTGGGAATTTTAAAGTGGAGCTGGAAATTTTATCGTGGCGCACCCCACGCTTAAATAGGTTGTGGTGATCCCTGGTCATAGTCTATTGTTCATTCAAATCTCTCTATAGTGCATAAAACAGATCTTTTCTGATATAGGCTTTGTATTTAACTGAAAATAAATTTTAAAAGGATATAAAATATAACATTTAGCTCAGTTAATTGCCAGTCTTTGTAAGGATCTGGCAATTTAGAAAATTTTCAAAACATGACTGAAAAAAAACCCGCTGACCTAACCATCTCACTTTGAAGTTAACCTCATCCTGAGTTAGAAATGGTAGGTCTTTTGTATCTGTGTGTCTGGTAATTCGACAAATCTCTAGATAACTTTTTGTTAAAATGATGGCAAATTACAGAGTAAGCTCCACTTAATTGTTAATTTCTAGTGCATTAGGGATGCATTAGCACTAGTTCAACCAAATTATATATGTAAATACCAGAACAGGAAAAGGAAACAAATGTGATATTCGTGCACAATTATACATTTTGAACTTATATTAGTGTCAACTTGAGTGGGTTTTTTGTTTGTCATGTTTTCACCATGCAGATTTGGCACTTAACAATATAACCTTCTGTTTTGACATTAGAAGGCATACAACTCACTATTCTTACTACCCTTCTGTACTGACCTGTGGACATTAACAGAAAGCATGTAGTCTTAATTTTTTGTATCTTACCTGCATACACCTGTAGAAACCTAAAGACATATATACTATTTACCTTTCTGTGGTAACTTGTGGACACCTGTAGAAACCTAAAGACATATATACTATTTACCTTTCTGTGGTAACTTGTGGACACCTGTAGAAACCTAAAGACATATATACTATTTACCTTTCCGTGGTAACTTGTGGACACCTGTAGAATTGGAAAGTAAAGAATACTGTCCCGGCATGTTTGTTTTTCTCTTGGATGTCACTGCCATATCTACAATAAATATTTGTCTGTTCTTAAGTTTTATTAAAAATTTGTTTTGGAATATATAGTTGAAAAGGTGTTTTATCTTTATGACCTTATATGAAGCTAAATTGACAAGCTGTGACTTACTTTTTTTCAGTACTAGAAAATAAATGATTATATAACTTTCAAAATGTATCTCCCGATATCTGCCTTTGTTGTAAATAGATTTTAGTACATTAAAACTGCCCCTACTCAATGTACACTCATCCAGTGAAAGTCCAATCCCTCCAACCTTCATTCTGGTTAATCCACTTTGAAGCACCTATCTTTTTGATTTATTAATTTGTGATCAGTCTGAATATGCATGAAATATTAACCCCTGTAAATAAAGAAACAATAATCTACGTCAATTTCACACAAATTCTATTTTACACAGAACTTGCAATTCAGTGGTCAAAAAGTCCCATACTAGAACGGAAAAATATCACACATACTAACAAACAGCTAAGAAGTTAGAGACAACCAAAGATATTTTCCCCTTGTGGAGAGGGGTAAGAAGTGTGAAACAATGATTTCTTGTTTACGATACTTCCAGAAAGTTAACAACTATGAGATATCCTCTGCTGTATACTTATTTGTACAAAGATAAAACCTATGTGACAATTCCTGCTTCATACTTACTTGGAGAAGGCTAAGAACTGGAAGATAATTTCATTACATTGTAGTGTATCTTGCTCCTCTTTGACTAAGTCTATCTGTACTGGTACATTAGGATCTATAACTTCTGGTGGCTCCTTATTACGATCCAGAATGGGATGGAAACCAGCTGAGTAAAGTCTGGCATAGGCTGCTCTAGACAGTCCTTGGGCTCTAAAATAAATAAATATAAAGATGAAACAGTAAAATATACAATCCCAAATACTTGTCTACTCCTCAAACTAAAATCGAGCATACATGCAGACAAAGAGATCTCTTCTGAATCAGACTTTCAAAGAAAAGACAAGAATGGCTAAGCCTTTTATTTAGCATTAAAAATAATATGAACAAACTGTATTAAAATTTAATTGTATGGAACAGTTTAATTTAATTTTTTACTCTACCTTAAATTTTTTTGAGATGAGAATTAGTAATTTGGTTAATAGAATAACAGAACAATTCAAACTTATCTGTTGATAAAATCAAAACAAATTTAACCACATGGACATAGGCTAAATGTGAATGAGGTCTCTTACTGCATGATTCACTTTTAGCAGGCATTTTAAAGTTAACATTTTTTTCATTTTCACATTTTAGAATGAATAAACTGCTTCACCGAGCGCAGCTGGATACAACCGCAGAGGTCCAACCCTGAACAGTTAAGGCAAAAATGGACACAATATTCAAGCTTGATACAGGTCTGAATTTGGATTGTAATTAAATATTTGACACATTATAGGTTTCTGACACAGAATAAATGTACAGTGCTTAAAAGTGGCATTAAAACACCAAAAAATCAAATCAATCAGAATAAATGTAGCCAAAGAACTTGAAATTGGTTGTATGATTTGATTTTATATTCAATTGAAGATACACTGTGCTGTTGCACAATACTTAGTAAATCTGTTTTCAGACAATATACAAAGAATTAGCAAAATAAATTGTGACCCCCAATTTTTTTCTTTGGAAAATTGACAATTTCTTAAATCTTGAGGAAAAAAATTGACCCCCCCAAAAAATTTTTTTTTTACCCCCTCCAAAAAAAAAAAAATTTGAAGAGAATTTTCTTTTTGAGGAAAAAATTGCCCCCTCAAAAAAAAAATTTCCAAAAAAAAGTTAATTTTGAAGAAATTTTCTTTTTGTAAAATGTGGTACAAATTAAGAGACATCCATACACTTAAACACAAGTTATTGTCTGAAAACAAGAAAAATGCTTGTTTTAGACCCTTTTTGGCCCCTAATTCCTGAATGGTTTGGGCAATTACCCCCAAAATGAATCCCAACCTTCTACTTGTGGTATTGAACCTTGTGGTACAATTTCAGAGCAATCAAAATACTTATACACAAGTTATTGTCCTGAAACTAGAAAAACTAGATATCATTGAGATGGGAGCCATATCTGTGGGCCTCGCTGTGAATAATGTGTGGTAAAAAATTTGTATCTTTATCATTGGACATGGGGTTGTCAACTGAAACCAAAGTTTTTGACCTTGACCTTTGACCTAGGAAGTTGTACATAAATCATGACACACCCTCTGGTGTTGGTTTATATACATGTCAAGTATAAATTTTGAAATCATAACGGTTCTCAAGATATAGAGCGGACACAATCTTTACCTTACCATAGGACATGGGGTTGTCAACTCAAACCAAATTTTTGACCTTGACCTTTGACCTAGGAAGTTGTACATACATTATGACACACCCTCTGGTGTTGGTTTTTATACATGTCAAGTATAAACTTTGAAATCATAACAGTTCTCTAGATATAGAGCGGACACAATTTGTTACGGATGGATGGACGGACAGACGAACGGACGGACAGACTGATCACTATAGGGCGTCCGCCATTCAGAGGGTCCCATATAAAATTGAGAATGGAAAAAAGCTTGTTTTGGCCCCTTTTTGGCCCCTAATACCATCACCCCCAAAAACAATCCCTGCCTTCATTTTGTGGTATTGAACCTTTTGGTTAAATTTCATAGAGATCCATACACTTAAACTAAAGTTATTGTTGTCCGGAAACCAAATATCTTCGGACGACAACGACGCGATACCAATATATGACAGCAAAAATTTTTGCGGTCGTATAAAAACATTAGAGGTAACTGATGTCATTTGAAATATGGTAAATGAATACTGTAAACAGACTTATTTTATTTCATGTTTAGATCTTTCTAGTCTCTTTATTAGCAATTTATTGTTGCAATTTATAATTTTCATGATTCCAAATTTTACATATTTCTAATGATTTATATTCCTGTTAGTTTTCTAATCACGAAAGTTCTGAAAAAATTTGCTCACGAAAATAAGTTGATTTACAGTATAACACGACTAAACAGCTAATATTACCTGTCTGGCTGTGGAAGAGGCATCATTATAGGAGTATGTGTAGGACGGAATACCTGCTCACTTATTTCTGGATGAGGTGGTGGGATTGATGGCTGAAAAAATACATATAAACATCTTAAATCACATTACTAAAATTATAAATATCTATGTATGATTATTTAAACAGTATAAAAATTATTTTATAAACATATGTGAACAATTATGTGAATCTACTAAAACTTCTGTCTAAGCCAAAAGATTGCAAGACTGAAAAAGAATTATCTATTGTTGAATATCTTTTTGAACTCTAAATGTCTTTTTAATTTTTTGTTGTTGGGTTGCTGTCTCAGTAATGTTTCTACACCTTTCCTTTTATTTCAATCCTTGACTGCATGAAAACAAAAAATGAAACATCAAATCAGATAAAATGGTTTGAAGCCAATGTATATCTTTCTGATGTGAAGACAAGAATAATGACCACTAGGTGTGTTGACGAGTTGTCATTGATTTTACCCGAAATCTACTTTAAAATCTAAATATAAGAATTCTAATGCAGTTGTCTGTATATCATACTGAATAAATTCTTAAACAACAGACACTGCATCTTTCAAATTATAACCTGAAATTATTCATATCAATCAAAAACTAGATGTGTCGGAACGACACGAATGGCCCCGTCTCAAAAAGTTGAAAAATCTGCAATTTCAACAACACATGTGGGCACAAGCATGCATGGATAGTATCAAGCTCTCAAGACCAATACTAGTTAACTGTTTGATGAAAAATTTCCTTGATCAAAGAGTAATTAAATTTCAGCAAACAGGAAGTGGATGTACTGCAGATCTAACAAGATGTGTTGAAATGACATGAAAATCAGCATAGCAGAACGAAACATAAACTTGATCTGTAACTCATCATGGTAGTCTCACATATCAAAAATCAGCGCAAAATCTGAAGGCGTATACAAAAAGTCTGTATAACTGTGATTTTCAACAATTTTCAAAGTTCTAAACCCTTAATTTCAGCAAAATTAGCGGAGCGAAACAAAACTTAAACTTGATCTGTAACTCATCATGGTTAACTCACATACCAAAAATCAGCCCAATATCTGAAGGCATTTAGAAAAAAGTCCGTATAACTGTGATTTTCAACAATTTATCAAAGTCCAAAGCCCGTAATTTCGCAAAAATTAGCGGAGCGGAGCGAACGAAACTTAAACTTGATCTGTAACTCATCATGGTTAACTCACATGCCAAAAATCAGCCCAATATCTGAAGGCGTTTAGAAAAAAGTCCGTATAACTGTGATTTTCAACAATTTATCAAAGTCCAAAGCCCGTAATTTCGCAAAATTAGCAGAGCGGAACGAAACTTAAACTTGATCTGTAACTCATCATGGTAAACTCACATACCAAAACCAGCCCAATATCTGAAGGCGTTTAGAAAAAATGCTGTATAATGGTTTGTTGCAGAATGACGGAATGACGAATGACAGAATGACGGAATGATGGAATGACGGATAAGGGTAAAACTATATGGCCCCGACAACTTTGTTGCGGGGCCATAAAGATAAACATCTTTTTAATTTTCCATTGTTTTTTTTTAAATGAAATCTGCTAATTATATACTTGTATAACAAAAAGTACTGTCATTGAAATGACCAGACCCTGAACTGACTTGTATGTGACTTTAGAAGTAATGTTGAATACCAACCTGTCTGTGACTAATATCATAGGCTGGGCCTTGCATCATTGGCATATATGTATGGGGTGCCATTCCATACATTGGTGGCATCTGTGGCATCTGTGGTTGATAACCTTGAGGGTAGTATGTCTGTGGCATCTGGATTTGTGGCACCTGTAGGGAGTGAGGTCCAGCAAATGATCTATAAGATAATAAGTGTTTCTAAATAAGTCATCATACATGTAGATGTTGTTTATCATTTGAAACTAAATGGAATTAGGCAAAACATTCAACAAGTCAACCAAAAACTTTTGTAATTAGAACAACTTTTCTTAATTTGATTAGTAATTTATTCAAATGATGTATATTGTTTAATAAAAAAGACAAAATTAAATCTTTGTTTTTATAAATGCACTCTATCAATTTGAGTGAAATATATATGCATCGTACAGCCTAACTTATCTCTTAGAACCCAGTATAACATTTTCTGATTTGCGTTTATGGGTTTCTAGCTCCATTTCATATCTTTTTTATTTATATGAAGATAAATTCAATATTAGTTCAAAAATAATTTTGGTAGGAAAAGTGTCATATTTTCTTCAAATTTTACTAGCTGTAAATAAACTTTTACTATACAACCTTGCTATATATTAGAATCTTTTTCACCTTTTTACCTTCAGCATGTTAGAACTTATTTTACCTTAATTCAGCATGTTTAAAGATCCCAGCATTGTACAGATTGCTTTACATGCCTTTTGTTGAGTTGTACATGATGTGCTCACAAGATAAAAGATTTATCAAATGAGAATAGGTGAAAGGAGTAAGTTCGGTAAGGGTCATATTTGGCCCCGATTATTAAGTTTAATGTTTCAAGATAATAAATGTTTTAAAGTGATAAAAAGACATGTGAGAAAGTTGAATAGAACTTTTTTTGTCAAAGTTTTAGTATTAAAGCGTTGAATTTTACATCCAAAATAGGTCAATAAACTGTTAACACAGAGATATGTCTCGCCTATTTGTTATTTTGATAATGCAAATGTTGAAATTAAAATAGCAATACTTTAACATGTAAGTTATGCAAATATTCAAAGTCAATGAACCATGACTGAAGGTACAGGGCTAAACAATCTCCATGGAAATGAGATGTGCCAATGCTAATACAACTGCAAACCAAATACCATTGACTTTTCATAAGTCGTTCCCTTTAAACACAAACATTAACTTGTAATCTATGTAAAAGTTTCAAAGTCAATGAACCATAATTAGGGGGTGGGGTTATATAATCTCCATGGAAATGAAACTTGCAAATGCCAATACATTTGCATACTGAATATCATTGACTTAACATTAGTGGTTCATCTTAAACTGACCTAATCACAAATTAATACATGTAAACTAAGCAAAAGTTTCAAAGTCAATAGACCATGACTGAGGGGTAAGGACCAAATATTCTCCATGGAAATGAGATGTGCTAATGCTTATACAACTGCATACCAATTATCATTGACCTACCAATAACGGTTCCCTTAAACTGACCTAATCACAAACTAATACATGAAAACTAAGCAAAAGTTTCAAAGTCAATAGACCATGAATGAGGGGGCAGGGCCAAATAATCTCCATGGAAATGAGATATGCCAATGCTTATACAACTGCATACCAAATATCATTGACCTACCACTAGTGGTTCCCCGTAAACTGACCTAATCACAAACTAATACATGTAAACTAAGCAAAGTTTCAAAGTCAATAGACCTTGACTGAGGGGGCGGGGCCAAATAATCTCCATGGTAATGAGATGTGCCAATGCTAATACAACTGCATACCAAATATCACTGACCTACCACTAGTGGTTCACCATGAACTAGACCTAATCACAAACTAATACATTGTTGATGCCGCCGCCGCCGGAAACAGCATACCTATGTCTCGCTTTTTGACTCCGAGATTTTTTCGAAATTTGACCAAATCGTCCAGATTTCAAACAAATTAAGGCCTAGGAAACATAGAGCGCAGGTGTCGACAAACTAAATATTCAAGTCAGATATGTAAAATGTGAAAACAAACATTTTGTTAAAAAAGCTTTTTTGTCGATGCATGCGCTCTACTTTCCTGTCCAAAAAATCATTGGAAATTTACCCATTTTCATTGAATTTTGTTGAAAATCGAAATGAGTGCTATTTGAGACGTCATGAATAGAACGCAAGTACGTAAATTTTCAACAAAAAGACATATTTTCTATCTAGTCATTGTATTAGCTATGATTCATTGTGATATTGGTCAATAAATCCTAATTTGAAATTGCAGCTAGTTTTAGGGTGTTATCGAACCTACTCCTTTACCAGGTAAACAACTAATGATATCTACTGATGATGGCATGAAGTCTATCAATGAATATGTGAAAAATTAAATGAAATGTGAAAATGAAATGATAAAAGTCCATAGCATTGTTTATACACTAAATGAATATGTAAATAAATAACTGCTTCGCTGAGCGCAACTGGATACGCCCGCAGAGGTCCAACCCTGAACAGTTGGGGCAAAAATGGACACAATATTCAAGCTTGATACAGGTCTGAATTCGGATTGTAATTAAATATTTGACATATTATAGGTTTCTGAATAAATATAGTCAAAGAACTTGAAATTGATTATATGAATTGAATTTATATTCAATTCAAGATTTCTTGCTGTTGTGCAATACACTATGCTGTTGCGCAATACTTAGTAAATCTGTTGTCAGACTATAAACAAATAAAATTTATAAAATTATTACATCAATAGATATAAACAATTCACCAAAGTTTTATAAGAATTGCTGAAAGCATTTTGAGTTATTGTCTGAAAACTGGAAAATCCCCTTTTTAATGAATAAAACCCCATAACTCGAAATGTAAAATCTAAAATTTATAAAATTCTAAAGGAGCTTACATCAATAGATATCAACAATTCATCAAAGTTTCATGAGAACTGCTGAAAGCATTTTGAGTTATTGTCAGAAAACTGGAAAATCCCCTTTTTTATGAATAAAACCCGTAACTTGGAAACGTAAAATCTAAAATTTATAAAAATCAAAAGGGAGCTCATGTCAATAGATATAAACAATTAACCAAAATTTCTTGCAAGTTGGTGATAGCATTCTTCAGTTTTTGTCCGAAAACTGGAAAATCCCCCTTTTTTTAATGAATAAAACCCCATAACTCGAAACATAAAATCTAAAATTTATAAAAATGAAAGGAGCTCACGTCAATAGATATAAACAATTCACCAAAGTTTTATGCAAATTAGTTAAAGCGTTTTGAGTTAGTGTCCGACATGTTGACGACAGACAGACAGACGGACGGACGGACAACGGTATACCATAATACGTCCGTAAACGGGCGTATAAAAATGATAAAGTTCTTATACTCAAATTATGAAATATCATACTAACTACCAAAAATTCAATGAAAAGTTACATCAGAGTAATACAAATATCTTATAATGGAATTAATGAAAAATAGATGACATTGTTTCGATTTATCAAATAACATCCACCATCAAACTAAGATACCAATGAACAATGTTTATGAATGGCATGCATGATGTATGGTGTAGATTCAGTGTGTAATTTCTACACATAATGTACACATACAATTAGTGTGGTGTGTAATTACTGCCAGATCAATCTGAAATCATCAATGGTTTCAACGATAAGTTTATATGGTTTTAACTTTTAAATTATAGTTTGTAGTTATATAAATACCAACCCATCAGTGATAAATGAGCTTCAAAATTTATGTAAGACATTGTTGAATATTTTCTATTTTTAATAAATATATAATTTAAATACTTAATTTGACCATTATAAACACCTCACCAAAATTCCAGAATAACCCTTGAAACACGTACCATTGTGAGTAGGGCAGACACTAAGTGTGACAAATACACATGTAAAAGGACCATACATTAAATAAATAAACAATGATAAAGGTGAAAGCATGAACGGTGAGGGATGCGTGAACAACAAACAAGAGCCTTCTCATGTGAAGTAAATGTCAACACCTTACAAAGGTAACACATGTGTATGTACATGCACAAACCTTACAAATGTAAAACACACATGAACATGTACAGAGTTAATGACTTGGCTGTACACAGAACTGTGAGGCATAAAATTGCATTTTCTGTGTTTATACGATAATGAGTGATTAAGTGTATGTGTAAGCTAGCATGTGAAATGATGTGTTTTTAACATAATGGAGATGAGATTGTCAAAAGTTGATCCATGGTCAACACTAATGAGGTTTTGCCAGAATTATTTATTGGGAATAGAAAGAAATATAATTACTTCCCCTTATTAACAAGTTATTAAGTTTTGTCATGAACATTAACTGAATACTTTTCTTTGTACTAAAACAAATGAATGTTTTTATTTCTACCACTTTTTTCTATCAAAACCTCAAAAAATAAAACTATTTCACAAAATTGTTGATTTCTTATTGGAACCGGGAGTATTCTAAATAATTCTGACATAAGGTTAAAAAAAACATTTGTTGAGCAACATCAGACAACTCTGTTACATGCTTGTGAAAGAATTTGTTTGTGAGGAGGGAGGTCATCTTACTCTCCGAGATGTGATCCTTTTGTTGTATCACTGGACCAACTTGTATGTCTACCCCCACTGTAAATGATTCATAAGATTTTACAAAATAAATAAAAATAATCTGTCAATTTTCAAATAAAATGTTCTCATTATATGCCATGACAGTCTTTTCATACCCGTATTTTTATCCTTAATTTAAAAATTTTCCTTAAATTATTTTTAAAAAAAATTCCAATAGACTACTGATAAGGACACATGTGAGTATTGTGTCTTCTGAAACTAAATATCAAAGCCAAACTTATGCTATATGATAAGTAAATAAAAAAAAACCTTATGTAAAACAACATTTACCTGAAATTCATTTTCACTGTATCCAAAACTTTCCTTCTTTGTATTCAACAATTAATTTAACATAATAAAACTTCCCACATAATACTTTTCCAAATTTAAACTTTTATTGACAAACTGTCACATGTAAACAAATATACCTGTACAAGTTTAACATAATTAGCTTAAGTGATCACAACTTCCAAAACTTTTTTAGTTATTTTTAATTCTAGCAAAATAAAAATAAACAATTAACAAACTGATTTTATTTACATGAATCATCATACATAATCCAGCTTTCAGCCAGTAAAATGTTAAAAATAAAAAGCTGCTATAAACAAAACTCTCCATTGATTTAGACCTTGTTGCCTGAAGAATTAGTTCCTGGTTTCACATTAAAATATTTAAATTATTTGTTTTTCATTGATATTCCACCACCACATTGTTTCAGAAGCTTAATTTTACTTATTCCTCTCATTTGATGCATGTAAGTATATCTTGCATGCAAAATGCAATTTATGGTTAACATAAAAAAACATGCATTTAAAATAGCAAAAATGTTAATGTATTTTGTTTATATCTAGCAATGCAAGTAAACACAAAGTTCTATGTCTGCTATAAAGAGTCTGTTCATTCAATTATATTTTTGATTCACTATTCTATTATTTTCACTTTTTTAATTATTTTTTTTCTTTCTTCTTATTTTTTACGGGGTGGCAAAATATCATTCTATATATTGAATGAACAAACTACACAACAAACATACACACAAACAACCTTACCCTTTCCTTCCTTTTTCTTCCCTAAATTTACAGGATAAACTATACAATATTCCATTTTAATTTCTCTGACTGATGTATATACAATTGAAATGTTAAATTTTGTAAAATGCCCAAACAAATTTTTTAAACAAAAACCTTTATCATGCCTAATTTATCAATAAATTTTGTCTACTATAAATGGTTTTACAATGGTAAAAAAAGCCATGACTTAAACCTCATTGTATGGTTAAATCAAGCTGCATATTTCTTGCTTGAGGCTGTGAATATACCAATATCTAATCCTTTTGTTGCACCTTTAACTTATATACAGAAACTAAGTAAAACAAAACATCACTTCCAAACACTAGATACATATGTACTACCCATGCTAATCTGATTAATAAATGTCATTCACCAAATGATAATGCATCTATTCAATAAAGCCATTGGACTGAAAAGGAACTTTGCATCTCCTGGTTGAAATATACATTTTCTTATTGCTTCTTTGAGTGTTTCTTATCAAATGTTTCATGTATTATGCTGAAGATAACTTACCACTTCTAGCGAGACAACTGACTATGTCAGGAAGGGGCACGTTTTGTACTTTTTTGTGTGAGGAACAGAAGTAAATAATGAATTTTGATACAAACAATGTATTACGTTTAATAGGGTTTCAATTTTCATAAATATTGTCACCAGGAAAAATTTGTTGTATGTTCTCTAATCAGACCTCATTGTTTTCCAATTTATAATTTTGTTTTTGCACTGACTTCACAACAATGTAATGGAGATACTTTATCAGTTATGAGTTATCTCCCTTATTGATATTATGAATATTTTTTCTAACCTATTAAGCCAAGTATTTCAAACTAAATATCTACAGGAGACTTAAGCTTACTCTTTAGGTATTTAAGCAATGAGGTGTCCTGATTCTTACAGAATTATTCTTTTATTTATACATTTCAGCTACAAGTCAAGTTTTTGTTTAGGAATTCTATAAATGAGAATGTGTTTTTTTTTCTACTTTATAATACTTCTAGATTATTTTTTGTCCTGTCTTATACAAATTGATAGTATCGTATTTTAAAATTTATTGCTGGAAAAAACTGAGAAAAATCTTTTAAAAGTTCCTTGTGACAATACAAATGGTGATTTATACTCTGGACTATTATTCTAATTTCAATTTCTAGAAGAAAATAACTCGTAGCTGTTACTTCTACATAGTATAAATTCAATGTGAGTCAAATAGTTCATCACTAAACAGAGAGTGATTAATATAATATGCTTTGATTCCAAACTATAATGAAATGCAGTAACTAACTAACCAATGGTAACCAATGAAGTAACTAACTAACCAATGGTAACCAATACATTAACCTCATGAAAAATGATATTCCATGCAAAGTAATAAAATATACATGGGAAAAACAAACAACTTTACCCTGGCCAAAATCTGTATAAAAATACATTTCAAGTTATTTTTATTTACTGATTACTGTTCCAGTGTTCTTAAATTCTGATCTTATTCTGGTTTATAATTCTAAATATATATACCATAAAATTATAATTCTTTTGATATAACATTAACTTTTACTGTACAGCTGTTGTAAACATTTTTTTTACCTAATAGCAAAGTCAACCTTAGCCAGATTTAGCACATGTTTTAAATTTTTGAAGAACTTAAACTTTGTAATTGACTTGGCCGTCAAACTGCTTTAATTTGAGCACAACAAATGACTCTTATGTATATAAAACATGCATCTGGCGTGAATCCCAGAGAGTAAAAGTAAATTTTAAAAGTCTTGTCATTGACAAAGTCCTAGCATTGTCAAATGCATAATTTCACTGCATGTACTTTAAAAATAATGGGCTGAAATGCATTAAAAGAAACCTACTTCACTCTCCCTGATGGTGGCTTCTTGCCGCTATCTGGACTGGGTAATGCCTCACTTCCATCGTCACTTCTCACTGACGGCATAGACCCTGGTAAAAAGTGTGGGGCTCCCATGGGCACCTGCAAGGACTGGCCATCCTGTTGAAAATATAAACTATATGTACATGATAATTTCTATTCATTGATGATTTTCGTTTAATTCATACCTGCCAACCTCTGAAACCTTCAAAGAGGGAGATCTCCTCAGCTATGACAACTGAGGGGGAGATTTTGCACTAACGACATTTTCAAGTTAAATATATGACCTGTTTACTTATTCATCTACAAAACACCAATGAGAGTTAATAAATATACTTTATTTCTTCAATTCATGGTTATAATATATCAGGGCTCACACTACTTCAGAATCATAGGGAGAAGTGACTTCTCTTTTTGAAACTGATAGGGAGAAGTGGTGAGATTTGAAAGAGAAGTGCTCATTCGCTCGCGGCGCTACAATGTTTTATAAAGGGCCATATGTATCTTATTTTCTTTTTATATTGTTCAATTCATATATATCTGAGTATACAATAAAGTAACAGTTCAAATTCAAAGTTGTTTAAGTTTATCATATCTAATTGCACAATTATATTAGTCCTCTTTTCAGAAACTACCAACTAAATATCTAGCATTAAAAGATTTTTTTTATATCAAAAAGAAAAGAAAGTATAACAATGAATTACAATTCAATTAAAAACTATTCTGTTTATCATGTTAATGAAATTCAGTGTTTCTCATTAAAAGATATATAAATTTAACAAAGTTAAGCTGGTACATAATATATTTTTATTAGTGTAATAGTCCCAGAGTGAAGCAACTTTAATCAATAAATTGAAACAATGCATATACACGGAAATATATACATTAATCAAGCAGATCTAACCAAAAGTCTGTTAATGCGTGTGGAATGCGTAAATCTTCTGTCCGTTGTGCCATTTGTGCGTCCGTAGTTATTATTTCGGTCATAGCTGGTCCGTTTCTGATGAATCCCGCCTCCTATCCGTAGTTCGTACTAATATTTCAATGGCGAACGAAGAATATTTACAAAAATAACGATGTTTGACAAGCTATTTGGAAAGGAATATGACGTTTTTAATGCAATAAATGGATTATACATTTACTGAAGGCAACTTTCATCACGTTCTTATGAAGTAACAAACTTATTTTGCCGAAAATTAGAATGATTTGATGTACGCTCTCGAGTAACAAGTACCGGACGTGATAAAAAATTGTCTTAATGAAATAACATGCAACAAACTGTAAATTCAATGCTTTAACTTCTTTTCTAAAGAAAATAAATCGTTTATGTCTTTTAATTTCTTTACTTATAAATGAAAAATTGATGTTTCATCGACTTGGTAAAAATTGAAAATTGCCAATGACGAAAGCGACTGAAAGCGAGTATGGTGAACAACAGGGCGACTAGATTACGCTTTTGACGGTTGGGCAAAGCGAAGTGACGGACGCGAAAGCGACTTTATTGCCCCAGTCGCCTGCTAGCGTGAGCCCTGATATATACAAGGTGTTTTGTTTTTTACCTTTTTCAATACCTCTGAGTCTCATAACTCATAACATTCCATATTTTGATTTTGTTGTGAGTCTGACACTAAGCATGCTTTCAAACGTCGTACAAACCACCAGAAGAAACCGAAAAGTTGATTGAACATGATGTGCAAAATGAAGATTCATTGCTGAGTGAACTTGGTCGTAAAAATTGAAAATCTTTCATTCAATCTGCTTGACATTTCGATTTGCAGTTTTCTATTTCTTCTTTTTACACTGACGATTGGTCCAGACAAAGACCTCTATCTTGTTGGAGTTGACATAGCAGAAATGAATTTGGATTACTTATAAATCGATCGCAAAAATACTGACCAAAGTTTTCAAATGATCGCGATTGTTTATTTTTCTATTGACAGAGAATTACCAGGGTCATTCCAGGTAAAATATCCGAGCGGAGATTTTATACTCCTGCTCAAAACGGGAGGGTTGGCAGGTATGTAATTCAATTTCTATGGATGATCATAATCAAAAATAAGAATATTATGAAATTCAAAGCATTTATCAAAATGTAATTACCAACACAGAATAAATTGTATCATATATATAATCACAATTTAAAGAATTCTGAGAATTGAACAGCAACAATTAAGCATTGATAATTCATTTCTGGTATTTAAGGCAAATCTGGGCTGCATTCAAAATTGTAGGCGCCATATGCATATAGGGCTATATAGATTTTAACTACTAAACTTATAGCTATCCGAGTGCTAAATAGATCAAGATGGCCAATAATATTCATTCTATCTAGAGACTTTAAAGTAATGTCAGATAGGTTATTACTTATGATGTCATTTTGATAAGATAGCTACGTAACATATTGTTCAACATGGAAAGATATCTAGGAGATAGCGTCTATGCTATTAAATGTAACCAGATTTATCTTAAAACTGCAATACCAACCATTGAACATTTCCAGTAGAAGTTAATAGATCCACCAGCATGTTTTCCAGCATCAGCGTCTTGCATTTTAGTATCAGGTAGTTTATATGTTAGATCATCGTTGGGATTAGGGACAGGTCCACCCATCAATGATATACTAATATTCTCCTGGTTAGGATGTAGGAACGGATTCCAGGCACACCAACGTAGTGCTACAATACGAGAATTTCCTCTGCTGAGGCTACTATACATCTGAAAGAAAACAATGGAGAGGTGAAGGTGAAGGTTAATATTTATTTTAACTGACTGTGTGAAACTTTTTGTTTATTTGTTAAAGTATTCAAGATCAGCTCATCTACATGTATAAGTATTATTGCAATAAGGGTTTTCACAGAATTTCAATTTACAATTTCTCTCTATTAATTAACCTGTTGGCAAGGTTTCATTTTTGCAATCAATTTCTGATCCTAGTTCTGATCTTCAGTAAAGGTAAACTTTAGGCAATGAGAACATTTTTGCAATGTAATTTTAATTGCCAAAATTAGGGGTTGCATTAATGTTATTTATTCTTTAGGAAATTTTGTTGCTTTGATAAAAATTGAATTGGCTAACAACAATTTGAGACTTGGAGCAATTTATATCTTGACATATTTGATTGACACCTGTTTATTGATGAAGTTTGTCCTACATCACCTTTTATTCATAGCTATTGATGGATAAAACTTATTCGTTACTGAATTACCTTTCTTTCCTCCTGAGAGATAGGTTCACCAATAACATACTCCAATGTAAAAACCAGTGACAACATAGGATCTTCTAATAACTCAGAAATCTCTAATCTGTTCTTTAACACAAGCATTGTACCTTGACCATGTTGACTGCAAATGAAATTATCATAATGAATAACAATACACAATTGTACACAATGATTACAGTTCATCACAATGACATTCTTCATGTGAGATACACAACTAGTAGGGTGCCCAGTGTCCAATAAGTCCTCTAGTTAAAAGAGTTTAATGTTAACAGATAACACACAGCTATTTTTGTTTGCAAATCATAGGATAATCATTACATTTTACAATCATGATTGTCGTCGTAAGTTCCCATGGTCACGATTTTCTAAATTTGTGTTTTTACAGGGTACCCCCAGATACTGCATTGTACAGGAAATCTTTTACATGAAAAATAAAATTATTACGCTCTTTGTTGGTTGTTAAATAATACTTATAATATAGTTTATACATTAAATATATCATATAACAAAAGCGGAAATTTTTTAAGTGATTTTAGTATAATTATTTCAGCATTTTAGTCAGACTAAAAATTTACCCTAAATTTACCACATTTTCATCGAAGGCAAAATTATTACATGTATCATCACGATAATTTTTGCTCTGATTAAAGCAATAAGACACAGTGCATATGTGTGTCAAATTTCATGTGTGAAATAAAAGTAGTTTCGAAAAAAATTAGCAATTAAAAACACAAATTAAGTCAACATTTTGGCATAGATTAAACACGGATTATCCCGTGACATCAATCATTTTGTTGCTTACCCTATTAAGTCATTAACAAGGAGGGTAATCAATCAATACATTTCTCATTTTTGCTTGTTAATGTAGGGTTGATTTATTTGTTTTGAATAGCCAGCTAACTTTGTAAATTGTTATTTTCTTCGGAGGAATATGTTACTTTCAACTATTTATTGAAAAGATATGCTTGTTATAATTGTAGTATAAGAATCAAATCGGTCGGTTTCGTAACACATCCAGAATATGGCACATCAAGTCTATGTAATGGTCTTGCATGATGTTTTGGACCTAAACCCACCTTGGTGTGAAAGACAACAAAAATGTATCACCAATTCCTGCTATAAATTATACACCAGCAGAAACAAATGCAATAATTTCATAGCTGAATTGGCAATAGGTTTGTTCGAGCAAACCACTGAAGCCCACTGACCTATATGTGCCAAGCTGACAGCAGGAAACTTTTTTTCCAGATTGACAATTTTTTTTCATCTGTTACCACGCATTCTTAATTTTAACGCGGCTTTGCTGTGCGAAAATTTATTTTCACTTTTGTTCACATTTATATCCTTAAATATCCTGCATTTCATGTTGCAGAGTATTCATTTTCATCCAGTCTTGTGCAAAGTCACTGATTTTCAGTTCATACCAGGTCAAATTATTGATTTTCAAAATCCTCCTCCCTTCCCTCCTTTCGAAATCAAATGGTCGGTCCCTTACTGAAAGCTAATGAAAGGATGCGATCAATTTATAGTCTATATATCCAGGTCATTTATAGCCGACCATTCAGTATGGGTTTTCTCATTATTGAAGGCTGTACGGTTGCCAATAACTGCTTACTTCCACATCTCCTTATTTTTATATTATACAAGTATTACATAAAATTAACATTATCAATGTTCCATGCAAATGAGGTAAATGAGGTAAAGACAGATGAACTCAGTCACAAAGACATGTACACTTTGCTACCATTCTATTCACCAAATTTATTTTACCCACTACTTCATGTACTTAAGTATCTGAGATAAGGATTTGACCACTAAAACTTAACCTTGTTCACTGATCCATGAAAAGTTGACCTTGCAAGGATATATCAGTAACCAAATATTGTTATCCTAGAACTCATGATAAAAGAGATGCGAAGGATACCAAAGGGACACAAGTGAGACATTCACATGACCAAAAAAAAACCCAGTTTTTTAGCAGTCACTAAACCATGAAAATGAGGTCAAGGAAAATAATTATATGACAGACGGGAACTTCGTAACACAATGGATCTAGATACAAAGTATGGTTCATCCCATTCCTGTACCCTCTGAAATATAAAGATATACAAATAGTTTACGATGTTGCCGCCTTCACCATCAGATTGTATGCTGTATGCCTCGCATTCTGCAACTTGCCTCGAATGTGATTTAAAAAAACAAGTTACAACTGAAATTAGCTCTCTTATCTAAACCTGGTCAGTGGACTTTCAACTTAACAGTCGACAATGAAACGTAATAGCTACTGCTAGATTAGGCAAATTTTCTATGTTGTTTCAATCTGATTAAAATTCTGAACTATCTTAACTCACGTGCTCATATACATAAACTCATATGAGTATAACGAAATCAGAGATCTATATTTTAATTAGATTGATGTTGTTACAACCCTCTTTTTGTAGATAATCTTTAACTTCATGTCAATTGTAGGCTAATCTATGCTCAATAAGGCATATAATAGAAAAACAAATGAGATGGGGTATCCATCCAAGACACAAAATCAGTAAATGCACAACAAAAAAACATTCAAAAAGCAAATGAACAGAGCTTTTATTGCTGTTCTTCATCTCAAAGTCACAGTGAGACCTCATCAGAGTAAGATAGATTGATTAACCTGTTCGTTACTGTCACTTTGTTTTCATAACTTTGAGGACAACCCTCCCCCTTTTTCTCCGTTTGCAGTCTTTCTTATTTCTATAAAGCATAGATATACTCAGACTTGCTAATTCAATTCATTATACGTTAATATTACACCAGTTTTGGAACTAAGTACAATTTTATGTGCTTCCACACTCACCAAAAGAAAACTGGATATTTTCCTAGACAATCATTACCAACACCTTCTATCAAAAGAAGGAAAAATAACATTTTGGGAGGACAACTTATACATGTTAATATCTAAAAAACATCTCATAAGATCACTTGTATTGAATCTTATGAAAAAAATTCTGAATTTGGAAATTTTAATAGGTCAAGGTCAGTTGTTTAACAGCTGAATGAAAATTGTAAATGTGCACCCTATAAGTACAAATGTCAATCTCGAACCATATTTGGCAACAGAAATATCAAATTAGTCCTAAATATAGAAACTATAGTTATAACCATTTGAATTATTCAAATTTATTTTGCTATAAACGCATATATGTAGGGGCAACCAGCTGTTTAAATTTGACTCTGCGTTTTCCTTGAAATTTAAGCTTTGACCTTTGACCCAAATTAAGAAATCGTGACCACTGTAGACGACGACATCAATATTTCAATGAGGCTTGTTCTCCTCTTTCCAATGATATCAAATACAGCCGTGTATTATTCCGTTTACCCAAATCGATAAAATTTGTTGACTGGGCACCCTACTAAAGTACAAGTATTTATTGGGAACCATATATTTTCTGTCCTAAATTTTGTCTTCTGACATTTGTAATAAGACTGCTTTTCTATTTTAAAAACATATAAACTGGGGTTGAAAGGAAATACAGAATATTTTTTCTGAGGGCTATTGCATATATAACTTATCCTTTGAAGGAAATTTGTGTATGTTGATAGGGATATGAGAAAACTGACATTTCTGCTCTTTAGATGTCAAATATTTAATCTCTGAAATGTTTGAAATAAACAGATGTGGTAGGATTGCCAATATGACAACAATCCAATGTACAGAACACTGTTTGAGATATATATTACACCGACAAATGTACTGTGGCTTTTTTGTGGACATATATTTTTTAATCCTATTGGACATATTTCAATAAGTTTTTTTATGCAAATCAAATTAAAACATTTATTCAATCTACCATACCTAACTGCCCCATTTAATGATCTGACTGAAGTTGACATGTATTTCTGACTTCTTCTCATGCTAGGACTAGCCTGTGGTTTTAGTACTTTGTTCCCCTCACTCCATACATCTAAGTGATGTAGCTCTGGTTTAGACAAATAACACCAACCATTGTGTACCCCTATCTGTTAAATAATAATGTAGATAATATTTTAGGTGTTATATCAAGTCCTCAAGACCAACATTTTATCTGGTTGTATATTTTATGCAACTCAAAAATTTTGCAGTTTATTAATACTGTATGACATAAAGTATACCTGCAAGGTTTAAATTTTCACAAATTAAAGCACAATTCCACCATGTTCATGATCTTGCCTTAACACTATTTGAAACAAATCTGACTGATTTAAAGGTAAAACACAAAAGTCTTCATAAAAGAATATTTTCTTGAACAAAATGATAGTAAACTAACAGGAACAGTACATACATGTTAACATGATATAAATAAACAAGATCAGTGTTAACAAAATTTGTATGTGCATCCGTCACCAATACACAAATATAAGGTTTTCCGTCCCTAGTCACCAGTACACAATATAAAATCCCTAGTCACCAGTACACAAATATAAGGTTTTCAATACTGTAAATTAAGGTTTTCAGACAGTACACAAATATAAGGTTTCACATCCCTAGTGACAATATAAGTTTTCAGTCACCAGTACACAAATGCCAAAAGTACATAAATATAAGGTTTTCACATCCCTAGTCATCAGGTTTTGACCAGTACACAAATATATACTGTAAAACAATATTGCTTTTATTCAAAGTTTCAGGAGTGATTTATCTTCATAAGTTTTTGCAATCATGTTAATTAGATTTAGCACTATTGTCAGTTGTCAAGGGTTGGAATAATAGATGTATGCATTAATTTCTGAATTTACAGTACTTTCTTACTAAAGAATATTTGAGACATCATAATGTAAAAGTTGCAGCTGTTCCTTTCTAAAATAAATTTCTGTGTAATGAATTTTCAAGCTGGTGGATTCTACTTTTTTTAAGCATTCAAAATTGATATTTGATGTCACAAATTTTAAAATGTCTTCATGTGCACCATATCTCATGTGGAATAAACAAAAAAGAAGGTATTACCAAAAGTCTCCTTTCTACAATGGATACATTTGTTCCTGTTTGACGATTTTCTCTGTGTCTCGATCTTCACTCAACAAGGCACATAATTCATCTTCAAACTTCTCTACAGATGGCGGGAGGTGAATGTTCAATGCTTCAATAGTAGCTATAACCTGTCTATGTAGCTTTGCTTTCTTCATTCTGTCTTTTCCTGTTAGTATACATAGTTATAGTGATGGATTTGTTCATATTTACAAACAGAAATTGAGTACATGAATAATAGTAATGTTTCTGCCCTGGAAGACAAAACTGGTTAAATTTCTTCCCTTCAAAAAATCTTCTTTAAAGAAGGTTAAGATACCAGGGTTTCAGCTAGGATTTTGAGGGCTTTAGTCACTTTTGCGCAAGATGAAAATCCACCTTATTTTGGGTAACAGCAAGGGATCAAGGATGTATATCATACTAGCTATATATTTATGCCCAAGTCCTTCAAGGACTATGATCTTTGAAGGCCTTAGGATTGCTAGTGTAGGCAGTTATTGCATGAATTGACTACTGTAATTCTAAAATATGAAGATTAGAACAGGTATCCAGAAATATAGTTCACAATTCCACTGCAGTTATTTTCAGGGGACACTTCTGATCAACAAAAGTTGGGTGCCTCTTTTTTTTAAACCACAGCCTGACAGAGTACAAATGAACTTGTAGTTGTAATGACTATTTCACTGAATAAATCCTAGTAAATACGTTTAAATCGATATTCGGAATTCATTTCTTTAAAGCTGGATACAAGGATTTGTGTCAATAATTATTGGAACAATTCTAATGACTGTAAATTGAAAATTAATCGAGAATAGATCATGTTTACTTTCGATTTTTAAACGAAATGAAAAAGGGAAGTGAAAGGTGGATGATAATTTCAGAACGAAACCGGATTCACCTACGGATTGTTTTAGTGGTAAACAAAAAGAGGAAATGATCATTTATCAAATTTAGTTGCTAAGTAAGAAATATATTTGTCTCTCTCATTTAATTTGATACTAATAATTTCGTATTTTACGCTTTAGTGTCTAAATATTTATATGAATACTTTTACCCATGCACAGTACGTAGTAAAGGAAGCACCTGTTTGCAAGTGAAAATATTTCTGAACGTTTTGAATAAAGTTCTATCTTTTGAATCGAAAGTTGGTGAAAGTTTTTGATGAAAAGTTATATGACGAAAATACATTCATATGACGAAACTATAACAAACTGGGATCGTTATAGAAATATTGAAATTAAAATGCAAATTGTCCGGGGGGAAATCAATTTTGTTCAAATGACGAAAATACCATAAACGAACTGCAAATTGTGGTCGTTTGAGAAATGTTGAAAATGAAATGCTGACTGATTTAACTGGAATAGAATATTATGATGGGCAATTATCAGGTTTAATAATAATTAACGGATTAGTGACCCATCTGATGGCTATAAGCGGATTACTTGTCATCACAACTTTTAACACCTTTTGTAAACGTTAATTAGCTGTGGGTCATAAACTTATCAAAAACATGAAGACAGGTAGAATTAGAGTAATTTAATGGGAAAATATTTTTACATGTTCCAAATTTAAATGACAAAATTTATACGAAATACTTTCGTCATTTTGAAAACCGTTTCGTAAAATATGAAAATGACTAGCGCTAGCAAAATCACTGAAGATACAATGTTAAAAGTAACAGAATTTTCTTGATCTCAGAATTTTAATAATTATGGACATTACCATTCACTTGTTTTGATACATAAGCATTAATGGAGTATGTTTGAAAAACCCCAATGAGGCTCCATATTCCTAGATCAAATTTAAATTAGGACTAAATGACCATCACAACAATGTATCATAGTTAAAATATTGACTAGACAGGAAATAGTACTGTTGTTTTCAAAATTTATGTCACAGTGTTCTTTTAATGATATCAAAATTATCATCAATTTTTTCTCTGTAAAATTCAATGTAAATAGTCCAATCTCCATTGGTTTTTAGAACTGAAAACACATAATGCATTTGTTGACGAAAAAAACTTGAACACTTAAAATGTCTGTTTATTTCAATTATAGTTCAGTTAAAATGATGTTTTGTAAATGGTTAATGAAAAACGGATTAAGAACAGTGATAAACTTAAGATTTTCTCTTTTACTGACATTTGTCATATTGTGTTTGATCCATTATGAATTTTGGAACAAACAGTTTACCAGAAATATTATGAAATATTTTTGTGACCTGAAACATACAGTATAAATAAATTGTTCTATAAACATACCTGGAGTATTACCATCCTGAAGTCCTGGTATGACATCGTTGTTACCCACAATTACATTTTCTGGCATTACAGACATGGAATATAACATGGCTTTGTGTGTGGCTATCGTACATTGTAATACACAGTCTGGTATAGGCTTCAATAAATTGTTTTCTGAAGAAGAAAAAAAGTCCATATTAAATAAATAAATCAAAGTGGTCACAAAGTCTTTCAAACTATTATCTATTATGGTAAATATATCCAATGATTAATGTTTTTTCATAAAACAAGATGTTTCCGTAAGACACAATACTATTGACTGCAGACTAATTGTTAAATGGACCTTTCTACATATGAAATGTTGATCTCAAACTTAAATTTTGCATAAAGATGGTCCACTAGATCTGTAAGTCATAATAATACCCTAATGTACTAAAAACCAGATCAAGATCTGCAGGCATACACAAAAAGTATGGACAAGTACAATTTTCACAGGGAGCTCCAGGGATGAAAATTGAACCATGGAGGAAAGTTCATCCAGAAAAACAATCCTGAGTGTTGAGATCATGCTCGCAAATCAAAACTAAATGTTTTTTTAATTTTAGTTCATTTATATGTTTTGGAGTTTAGTTTAATGTCCATTTTCACTGAACTAGTACACATTTTTGTTTAGGGGCCAGCAGAAGCCCGCCTCCGGGTGCTGGATTTCTCGCTGTGTTGAGACCCATTGGTGGCCTTTGGCTGTTTTCTGCTCTTAGTTTGGGTTGAACATTGTCTCTTTGACACATTCCCCATTTCCATTCTCAATTTTAAATTGATATGCTCATTCATCCATTTTCAAATGATTTTTTTATAAAGGCTAGAGAAACCTTGGTTAGTAAATAAATGGACAAGTTCTATATATAGTATTAACTTTAATAGGATCAATCTTTAAGAGCATGCATTTTTCAGAGTTTCACATAGTTGAAACATCTGAAAATTTTTAAAAGAAATTACTATCCATTTTCGTTTATTTTCTACCACAACTGTACTTTCATTCTAATTGCTTCTTAGAAATTGCTGCCTAATTTAAACTTTACTTCAGCTTTTTCTTTTTCCTAAATTTTGTTAGGATTTAAAAATTATGGTGGTTTTTCTCACTGTCAAATTCAATTAAGAAGTCACAAACCAGGACTGACGATTTTTTCAGCATCAACAACACGAAGTTTCATACCCGTTTTTGTATAACGTTGAATAAAGATTTGTGGGGGGCAATAGTTTAAAACTGTCATGGTTTTGACGACCTCAATCATTGTTCAGAATATCTTTCTAAAATAATTGCCACCCATCAAATTTAGATAGAAGTGCCTTCCAACCCACCATACCATAAAGTCTGGAACAGCCCTTAGTTGACGGTCCATAAAAATAGAGAGATGTGATTGGATTAAAGTTTGACAATTAATCATCTAGAACCCAAGCACACAAAGTGTTTTTTCTCTCCCTATTGTAGTGTAGCTCTGTGTACTTTATCAACTTTTATGTACCATGAAGTACAGAGTACATTTTATGTCATTGATTCAGTAAATATTACCTTCTAATGGTTCCTCCATAAAATACAAAGCTCTAGGTGAACCATAATATATTTGAATCCTATAAAATAAAATATAAAATTAAAGAAATCCAAATCATTTCCCAGAAGAAATGTATATGACTGCATGTTCCTCTCTAGATGTATTTCTGTATTGTTTGATTGCTGTCAAATTGACATTTACTACACTACTCCTTTTATTCATATCGATTCCAATTTTCTGTATCAGTTTTTTTATAATACCTGTATATTATCATAAGAGCTGATATATCAAAAAAAAGTTATGAAATTTGATGTAATATAATGAATTGATCAGTTTTATTATTTGAGTTTTAACCTTTTGAAAGAAAATGTCTAATTTTACGGCTAATTATTCTACTGTCATGGAAATTTCAAACAAAGAGAAACTGCTATGTAAAATTGATACATTGATATGCAAAATTTAAAAATTTATAGACAGTGCAAAACTGATGCTATTGCTATCAGTGATATTGGATATTACACAAATAACAAAATCAACTGCAGCTAAATATGATAGTTTATAAGACCTTGTAATACATGTAGCAATGTAGATATCAAATGTTTGAAAGAAATAGAATTCTTATGTTCTTTACAAACATTTACTTTTTCACTTTGGAATTTGGTGTTTAGGGCATAACTCCTACAAAGTTCCAGCATGCCTTTGTCTCGCTTCGGGGAAACATTTTGACAACAAAATAAAAAGTTTCTAAAACCAGCTTATGCTAAATTTTGCCATATGCACAATAAAAGTGTGTCATCTTATGTCAAAGTTATTAAAAGTTTTATCCATTAGTTTTAAAACTATCTTTAGAATGAAATTACTTTTTTTCTTTTATTTTCAATGAATTTTCAAAATCATATAAGCCAAATAATGTACTTTCTTCTTTAAAAAACCCATAATCAATGTTAAGAAAAAAAGCATTTTAGTTTTGAATGTCTGATTTCATAACTTTTTAACTAATTATTACAAAACTAATTACATTTAAATGTAGATATCCTCAAAGGATTCAATTTTGATGGAAGTCACTCCGCAGTTAATAATAAATTAAACACAATTTTAACAGTTCATATCAATAATATATAACTTCCATCTCTCTGATTAAACATTTATCATTACTCGTCCTTTGAGACAGAAAAGTACAAATTATAATCAAAATTCTCTTTTAAATCACAAGCAAATCTCAATCAATATTTTTGATCATTAATTTTTTTCTTTTTTTTCTCGTCATAACTTTAAGTCACGGGAATTTTTTCTTTTTATCTTTTCAAGCTTTCAACATTTTTTTTATAAATGAATAATCAATCTGAAACAATATTTAAAAATAGAAATCAATAGTAGATTCATACTAGTTACGGAATGAAGTTAAGCACATGAAAACAATTTTATGCACTTTTATATTCCAGTGATAGCTATAACATCCAGATATTCAAGTTGTCTATACTAAACACTGTAGTCAGTAAATAAGTTTAGAAAGAATGGAGATTTAAACAGAACAACCCGTAAAACTCACTACTGACATATACTGTTAAGTACCTTATATTAATCCACTGACATCTTAAAACTAGTTTTTACTGTGCTACATGGTTAGGTTACTGTCTTGTCAAAGAACATATATAGGAAGTGGTTGTATCATCAATATTACTGTGGATTCATTTTTATTCATGGATATCAATTTTCGTGGATTTCAAAGTTATAGGTGAAACAAGAATTTTTAAAATGTTAAATGTAGTGTAAATTTTCAATAAGTTTGTATGCAGACTGGCAAAAGCAAGAAATCCAATATTCACAAAAATCAAATTTTTCCTCAAAAACGAAAATCTGTAGCCACGAAAATCTGTACCCACGAAAATAAATGAATCCACATTATATTTTTGTCATTTATAATATGAATGTTTTTTATCATTCATTCACACTTTAAACAGTTCTATTATCTTACTTTTGTACAGGAACTGTACTGGATCTGGAAGAATCTGGCAGCTCTTCATCTGTTTTGAATATCCTAACAATAGTCCAACCACAGGGGTTGTACTTCATGTTGCCATTCTGGTCCATCGTTATTGAGATGACCTCTACAATTGCCATGACACCTATACTGTTGATTGAGGTGTGGAAGTATACATTCTGTTGATACAAAAAAAAACCTATTTAAAAACTTATTTCAAATCACATTTCAAAACACAATTCAAAACATATTTCACAATTTATTTCAAAACCTTTTACAAATTTCATAATGTATTTCAAAATGTCTTTCATAATATATTTCTAAACTGATTTTAAAACTTATTTAATAATTTATTTCATACAGCCATATACACAAATAATCTTTCAGACAGATCTAAGATTCCGATTCAGTTAACTCAGTGAAAAAATCTCGCACACGGAGCTGGGCTTCAGCTGGCCCCTAACCAATAATGTATACATTATACTAGTTCAGCGAGGTGGACGCCACACTAAACTCCTAAACATACAAACAAACCAAACTTGTAAATTTTTGTGTCCTGGTATGTTCACAATATGCCACCAACATCTACATTATGTAATAATATATATAAGCTATTATTTCATGCTTATACTTTTTGACCGCATACTATTAAAATGCATAAATAAATCACCAAAAAAAATGCATTTGATTAAAACATGATGAAACTTTTATTTGTTTGTTTGTTGTTTGTAAATCTCCAACTCAGTTGACTCCAATTTCAGTAGGCTAAAAAGTCCCAACTAATACATACCTGATTATACTTTAACCTGGGTTTGTTTTCACCTCCTCCCTGAGCCGTGTGGAGTGGACCCAGCCACTGTCGTCCAAGAAAATTTTTATAGGTGGCATCATACAGACTAACTCTCACTTGATATTCAGGCTGTTTTCCTACATCAAGCTGTCAATACAAATACAATAATGTAGGGGTCAATCATAGCTGACATAATAATAGTTCTATAGTTATCAATTACAATCTTTTCAAAAAGGTATACTGAAAATTTAACAAAAACATCAGATGATTATCTGTCTACTGGAAACCTTTTCTCTCAAATGTTGATTTTGTTCACCTTATCTATGATATACAGCACTTGTTAACCATCTTTCTAAGAATATATATACAGGACTTTAAAAAAAAGTGTAACCCAAGGAGTACATACATGTATGCATTGTAATTCAAAGATAAAGAGATGTGGTAAGATTGCAAATTCATGAGACAACTTATTTCTACCAAAGACCAACAGATAAGGACATTTCCATTATCAGTATAAAATCTTTATGTTTATAGTGTTTGAATATCAACTTCATAACAGGTCTATAGTGGCATAGGTTATATAGTGGCATAGGGTTACATATCATGTATGGCCATATGAAATATTCTCTACTTTATCTGATATTAGAAATATTCAATGATATCTCATATTCATTGGTATTGCAACCTAGAATGTTGGACAGAATTGCTCCTTAATGTCGCTTCAACTATAAGGTATTTAAAGACATTACTAAATAAGTTATAAAACTTGTTTCTCTATTTTTTTCACTATTTTCACATTTCCCAACCGATTGTGAAACAAGAATGTGTCCATAGTACACCAATGCCCCACTCGCACTATTATTTTCTATGTTCAGTGGACCGTGAAAATGGGGGAAAATCTCTAATTTGGCATTAAAATTAGAAAGATCATATCATAGGGAACATGTATTCTAAGTTTCAAGTTGATTGGACTTCAACTTCATCAAAAACTACCTTGACCAAAAACTTTAACCTGAAGCGGGACGAAAGGACGGACGGACGAACGGACGGACGCACAGACAAGAAAACATAATGCCCCTCTACTATCGTAGGTGGGGCATTAAACTGTTCTCCTCATTAGTGAAATAACTGTTCTCTGCAAATGATTGGTCGAAATTTAATTATGACGTCAAATTTTCTTGGTTTCTTCTGAATTTCCTATTGTGACATCATGAAAAAAGGCGACCATGTCTAATGACGTCATATATAAAGAACACAAACATATTTTATTGTTCAGAAACTAAACAAATGGATGAGACATATAGATTCCACCACCGCAACAAGTGTGTTACCATATTTCTCCACTCGAGACAGTTAAACTTTAATTATTTAAAAAGTTCGGCAAGCCTCGCACTTTTAATATTATAATTTAACTGTCTCGAGTGGAGAAATATCGTAACACACTTGTTGCGGTGGTGGAATCTATATGTCTCATCCGTTTGTTTAGTTTCTGAACAATAAAATATGTTTATTAAACTATGAGTTAACAGATGACTGTTGACCAATGTAACTTCATATGATTTTATCTGAGCTATCCCTATCTAGACCACCTATACGATTCAAGGTCTCTAACTGTTAATGAGATACAAGAGACACTAAACAAAATCCTGTTTAATGTAAGATTCTAATATATATGACGTCCCTATTTCGCTTTGTAAACAAAGCCGTGTTTTAAGTAGCACAAAATATGTTTGACACATGCTCACAAACTAACTATTTACATTCTCCTTATTTCCATCTTTATCCTAATAAAGCTGCTCACATAAAATTATATTTTATAGTGTTATTAAAACAACATATAATTACCTTGCTTTTAGTTTTTAAACTTATTAAATATGAAAATGTAATGTACATACTCGATGGGGAGGAAACAGGAACAGCCATACTTTTTTAAGGCATTTTTGTACGCTTCGACCTATGAAAATATCGTATTTGTCCAATTAGAAAATTTATGTCAATAATTATTTTTACCATATTTTACACCTTGCTAACGCTCAGTGTAAAATATCGACAAATATAATGCCTACCCATGTTAAAATGAGTATAGAGCATGACATGACGGAATTATTTCTTAACCACATACTGGACTTAGAAATGTCAAAAAACATATAAATAAATAAAAAATTACCATGCATGACTTGATATTTTCTGTTATAACTTTGATAAATGAACAGATTATGGTCTCATTTACCGACAAAACTCATAAATTAAGGTATAATTTTCACAATAGTCAAAAGGTTGAAATCAAGTCTTGAAATGTATTTTCTTATCATTTACAATATTTGACATGAATGATATGTTCAATTTCATGTTTTACTACTTTACAATAAGAATGATTAACTAGAGGCTTTAACGAGCCTGTCAACAATAGACACTCCAACATTGTGGACCAGAATATAATTCATGACTAAAATCTCTTTCTTCCTTTATGTAATTGACTAACAATAACTTCAATAATGAGTGGGCTCGTGATTTTGGCTGTATTGACTTATTTGTAGATCTGGTTTTGCTGATCATTTTGCGATTAAAAGTTTCTGTCTATCTATTATATGTTTCAAGATAATAGGCGAAAAAAGGCAAAATTCATTATTTAACGGCAATAACTCCTATAAGAAGATGTCTGACAGTTATGATGTAAATGGACAATAGGTACACATGTATATCTCAACATTCTGAACATTTCTAACCCTGTCAGATTTTCTCAATTTTGTCGGTTTAAAAAAAAACAAAACTCCCATTTTACCCCCATGTTTTATTTTTAGCCATGTCAGTCATATTGGCCAGTAGGCAGGAAGATTTTTGTAAAATTTCACAGACAACAGCGACAGAAGACTGACGATAGACACCAAGTGATGAGAAGAGCTTTTTTGACCTTTACAAATGTAACTTTGAGATAACAACCGTATGTATAAATGTGAAAAACTCCTTATAGATAAATGTGAACCACTAACCTTATGGGTAAATGTGAAACAACAGCATTATGGGTAATGTGAGACAAAAACCTTATGGGAAATGTGAAACACTCCTTATGGATAAATGTGAACCACTAACCTTATGGGTAAATGTGAGAAAACAGCATTATGGGTAATGTGAGACAAGAAACTAATGTATAAATGTGAAACACTCCTTATGGATAAATGTGAAACACGTAACCTAATGGGTGAATGTGAGACAAGAACCTTATGTATAAATGTGAAACACTTAACCTAATGGGTAAATGTGAGACAACAACCTTATGGTTGGTGTAAAACACCACCCTAATATGGGCAGACAAGTAAAAAAAAAATACATCATTTTTTTTTATCTGCGACTGATAATAACACTCATGTAGAAGTTTGAAAACTTGGCTTACCTTAATTTGATAAGGGGGAGTTAATCCATGTATTTGCCTCAATGATATAACAATTGGTATGTTGTCACAATCAGCATGTTTATCTACAGTCGGATCATGCTGTTTCCACAGAAAGTTATGTCTTTGTGGTAAACTTCTATGTAAGGTCAAGTATTTCATATTACATTTAATTCTATGGAATGTCAGCCTACAGAATGATCAATCAGTTCTCCACTGTAAGTCCTTTAATATGTTGCCTATATCTAGGACGAATACTATTTGTCCCAGTCTATATTTTTACAAATTTGCAAAATTTTCCTACTTAAAACACTAATATTTCTCAACACTGAATATATGTATATTCCTATGCATTATTAATATCAAAATTCTCTGTAATGTATTTTTCTGCACAAACAGAAACATTATCAGCCAGTTAGAATATTATTTCATGTATAATTTTCTTACAGCTTTTACCTTTCTAATATCATATTTATCAAGCTTATAAGATATATCCTGTACAATCCATCAGGTTACCGAATCAATAATTCACAAAGTCACTTTCATTTGAAGTACATTTTCTCTAAACGTCTGATATAACCACAAACTTGTATCACACTATGTATTCAATAAAATCCCTAAGTTATTAAAAATTTTAAACTTCTTGTCCTTTCACCTAATAAATTTTATGATTACTTTCGACTAATACAACACGAAAATTCAGTTTTCTAGTGAATGGCCATAAATAACTGTTCTGGATGATATCCTTCCAGTAGATAAATGAATATATAATACTATCAATATAGACTGTGTATATTTCAGTATCTGTATCATAATAATTGTCATTTTTATCCAATATTTGAAGTCTTTAAATTACAGCATTCAAAAATAAAATTGATGATTTTGATTTTTTTTTCAATAATTGGATTTTTTGGGGTTTCTAAAACTTCAACAATATCAGATGTTTCTACACAAGATCATCACAATAGCGCAATTAGTTTTGTAATGACAGTCACTTTAGAATCAAATTTCAATGGTAAATATTATCTTTAAACATGTTTTATATACATTTGTATATTTAATATTTCATCTACAAAATTCTTTTAACCCATAAATGGTGTAAAGGTGAAAAATATATGCAGGTAAGCGTTCTTATTTATATCATTTTAAATATTTATAGTTGATCAATTAACCAAAACTATTGAGATTAAAATATTTTTAAAATTTAACGTGACATTTAAATGTTTTCGCTGATCCTGCTTATTTGATATTGTAAATATGTACTTAAATGGAAAAAAGCATCCCAAAATGAATAACTTCAAATGCAATTTTCTGTAAATTCACAAAAATTGACACAAAATAATTTCTCCTGTTAGGCACTTGAAATTAAATATTAAATCAAAAAGATGAAAATTAGTAAGCACACAGAACAATTTTCATCCCACATGTTAACTATTGGTACTGCTAAATCACAATATAATAATCAATGACAGGTGATAGATCTATATATAGTATAAACTTTCATGTAATGACAAAGTAGAAGACAAATTATCTCAGATAAAACATCAACATGATCTAACTATTGATTTTCACATCATAGACACAGAGGTGTTGATGAACACTGATAATTAAAAAATGACTGGAAATTTCCCATCCAGATCACATTACATGTGTAAAGTTCAAATAAATTTGTTAATGTTATGCAAGGCATTCTTATTTTCCAGTTCTAAGTACAAGTAAATGTATGAATGCATTTGTGAATACTGTATTATAAATTTCATGCCCTTTAGAGGTGATTCAAAACCTAGGCTTTTTTAAATACAACAATTTGATGCTATTTATATATCAACCTCTTTATTTTTTGTCAACTTTGATCATTCATGTAATATGACATGACTTTAAGTTCTATTTAAAGATAATTAAACGATCAAAATCTGCCGATAATACCATGGTAAACAGTCAATATTTATCACCTGATCAAGTCACAAAAATTTATAGGCCCTCCGGTTTTTAACCTAATCAATCTGTAAGTTGTAATTAAAATTCATAATAAATTAAGTATAAAATTTTAAAAGAGGCGTTTAACTAACCACAAACAAATATTTATATTAATCACAATAGGCATGATAGGGTATGATAAGGCTATTTTATTGGGCCCTTGAATTCATAAACCATAAAGTATTATTCATCTATCAAATAACATTAATATACTTCCAATGTTTACAAGGTTTTACTCTGTTGGTTATCAGTATATATACTTTGAATTTTGTAAGTACATTTATCTATTTAAATGTTAAAACCTCCAACTTCTTGCATTTAATAGTCAGGGGTATGACTTAAACAATTATTTGATTATCACAATTATTTTAGTGATTTGAAAATTTCAGTAATCATAAAAAGAAGATGTGGTATGACTGCAAATGAGACAACTCTACACAAGAGACTAAATGACTCAGAATTAGGGGTGGGGTTATATAATCTCCATGGAAATGAAACTTGCAAATGCCAATACATTATTGACTTAACATTAGGTGGTTCATCTTAAATGGACCTAATCACAAACTAATACATATGTAAACTATGCAAAAGTTTCAAAGTCAATAGACCATGACTGAGGGTGGGCCAAATATTCTCCATGGAAATGAGATGTGCTAATGCTTATACAACTGCATACCAATTAACATTGGCCTACCACTAACAGTCCCCCTTAAACTGACTTGATCACAAACTAATACATGAAAACTAAGCAAAAGTTTCAAAGTCAAAAGACCATGACTGAGGGGGCTGGGCCAAATATTCTCCATGGAAATGAGATATGCCAATGATTATACAACTGCATACCAAATATCATTGACCTACCACTAGTGGTTCCCCATAAACTGACCTAATCACAAACCTAAGCAAAGTTTAGAAGTCAATAGACCATGACTGAGGGGGTAGGGCCTAATAATTTCCATGATCATGAGATGTGCTAATGCTAATACAACTGCATACCAAATATCATTGACCTACCACTAGTGGTTCACCATAAACTAGACCTAATTACAAACTAATACATTGTTGACGCCGCTGCCGCCGGAAACAGCATGTAATGTTAATTGGAAAAAAACAAAATTTCCTTCTAGATACTAGCATTTGATCATAAACAAGCTTCTGTCCAAGTTTGGTACAAATCCAAAATAGTATAAGAAAGTTATTAAAATTTTAAAAAGTTTAACCACAGAGTGAATGTGTTGTTTCCTGGCAGAAAATCTTAGTCCATTTAAAAGTAAATACGGAAAAAATGGATTTACTTTTTTACAAAATTTCCTTCTAGATACTAGCTTTTGATCATATACAAGCTTCTGTCCAAGTTTGGTACAAATCTAGGATAGTTTAAGAAAGTTATTAAAATTTGAAAAACTTTAACCACAGAGTGAATGTAATGTTAACTGGCAGAAAAACTAAGTCCATTTATGAGTAAAATACAGATAAACAAGATTTTTTTTTCCAAAATTTACTTCTGGATACTATCTTATGATCATAAACAAGCTTCTGTCCAAGTTTGGTTGAAATGCAGGATAGTTTAAGAAAGTTATTAATTAAAATTTGAAAAACTTTAACCACAGAGTGAATATTTGTGGATGCCGCCTACGGAATGTAGGATCGCTATGTCTCGCTTTTGCGACATAAGTCGCAGGCTCGACAAAAATGAGGATGTGCTATCCCGTTTGAAATAATTTTCAACAGGTACAACCAAACTTCAAAACCAAATCTTTATATCTATGGAAGAATTTAGTAAAGGTTTTTATTTGCCTATTTAAGTGATTTTAATGTTTTCTTTGATCTTGAAATACAGAATTTATAAATTTTCCACAGAGAAATTTTTCTTTAATTTGCTGACATATAGATTGATCAATTATAAATCCCTTTCTCTCATACCATAAGTTATTTTTTATTTGCGATTTGATGACAAAATGAGCAAGATCAATTTTCACTGTGTACTATGTTGTATGTTGGCTGATTTGGAAAATACACACAAAAAATCACCTCACTGTACTTAGATGTAGTAAACAACATAAACTTGATTGACAGACCTAGAATCGATAACAAATAAATATGAGTACTACAAAATAAAATACACATAACTCGAAGAACATTCAAGGAAGGTACATGTACATTATGTTTAAAATCTAAGGTTTTGATAATTTTAGTGATGGTATTACAGAATTTTTAAGCAAATTTATGCAAAATGCAAAATATAGATGTTAAAGTTATCTATTTCTATTAATGTATTTCACATTATGTGCAAAATGCTTGGGTTTGACCAAAAAATCAATAGATTGTCATTAATTTACAATATTTTTTACATTATGGACATGTCATTGATTGACAATATGGACATGTCATTAGTTTACATTATGGACATGTCATTGATTGACATTATGGACATGTCATTAGTTTACATTATGGACATGTCATTGATTGCTGTTTTGTTAAAAGGTATGACAGGAAAACAGAGATCTATTGATCAAGACAAAAGACTATTCTTTAGGTAATGTTATTCCACCTTTGTGGGGGAAAGAGTTTATATATTAATTTTGTGTTTACTAGATAATTAACAATTACTGTAAATTCAGAAATTATTGCGAGGTTTTTATTATTGCGAAAACGAAAAACGCGACAGAGTTGTAAACGCAATAATTCAAACTCGCATTTTGAAATTTGTTATATGAATTAAAGAGGATTTTTCTCAAAATCGTAAAAATTAAAATCGCATTTAAGTCTTAAATGACAAAATCGCAATAATAAATGCACGCAATAATTTCTGAATTAACAGTAATACAATAAAATGTATAAATATTTTAAGAGCCATAAATTTTGGAATATGCTGGGAAATTTTCGTGTTACCTAAGCTGCCATGAACAAAGCAAAAACACCAATATAGTAAACCTATATTGCATATGCTATCCCAGAAACACAGACCAAATTACGAAAATTTTATTTTGACCAATGAACCATAAAAATTAGGTCACGGTCAAATGAATCATTCCACATAACATGTACACATGCAATCATTCCATAACCAAATACTAGTTGACCTATTGTGTAAGTAAATTGATAAAGGACTTTCCGTTTTGAATTTTCCTTGGAGTTCGGTATTTTTGTTATTTTACTTTTTGCCTTCAGTATATGAAAAACAAACATAACCATGAAAACTTTACAATGACTTATGAACCATGAAAATGAGGTCATGGTCAGATGAAGCCTGCCAGACAGACATGTACACCTGACAATCATTCCACACACCAAAAAAAGTTGACCTAATGATTAAAGTATTTGACAAACAGACTTAACATTGACTAATAAACCATGAAATCAGGTCAAGGTCAGATGAATCTTGTCAGACAGACATATACACCTTACAATCATTCTATACACCACATATAGTTGACCTATTGCTTATTAAGTATCTGACAAACTGACCAATTCAATCAGAAAAAATTAACATTTACCAATGAACCAAAAAGGAGGTAGGGGTCATGTGAACCCTGTCTGACGTACATGTAGAACTTGCAAGGAGCCCATGCCCATACACCAAATATAGTTATCCTATTACTCTTAAAAAGTGAGAAATTCACATGACAAAAAAAAAAAACCAAAACATTATGAACCATAAAATAAGGTGAAGGACGTACAATGGACAGACGAAAACTTCGTAACATAAGACATCTGCATAGAAGATATGAAGCATCCAGGTCTTCTATAATATAACTTTGACATCACCATCCAATTAGAGGATTAAGCTCCTGTGTAGGGTGTTAAATAACCCCATAAACACACAAGTTTGCATGATATCTCAAATAGTGCAAGAGGGGCATATAAAGTGTTTTTTTAGGTTATTTTTTACTTCTGGCTTTATGTGGCAAGAAAATTCTGATATCATCTAACAAGACTGTATGTATTAAATATATTTGTACTGGTATCATTATATACATAATGCTAAATATTATATAAGTGTACAAAGGGAGATAACCTCAGTGTTGCTTCGATTTCAAATGTAACTTTTGTTGTTGAAATTATATTCAATGTGTTTTCTCTCTCTCCATCTTGTCTAGTCATGTTTGTAATCATTCCCTGATTAAATGCACCCATAGTTGGTTCAGTAAAAGTACTGTATTTTATCATGAACAACTTCATATATTAAAATTATATATAATACAAAAAAGGAGATGTGGTATGATTGCCAATGAGACAAATATCCAAAAAAAATATCACATGTATAAGAGGAGTATAATTAGTGGAAATCAAGATATGTTAAAATTTTAATTTATTTAATCTTTTCTTAATTTGAATAAAAATTAAATGAAGAGATATTGATATAATATAAATCAATGTTTTTGCTTTATTCATTTAATTATTTGTTTTATCACTATTTTTAAATATGAATATGTATATACAAATACAAATACAACTTATCATAAATATCAACTTGCCATTCTTCATTAACAAAGAACTTTCATAATTTTCCAATATAAACGTATCAAAATTTTTATGAAAATCATTTCATTACCTTTTTAGATATTTCAGAAATAAAACTTAATAGGAAATAATTGAAATGGGATGAAGTAATTAAAATAGTTGACATGTAATTATATGTCACTGTCAGACCACACAGTTATGCTTTGATGATTTTTATTACTTTTTTACCTGCAATCAATAAGCCATAAAATCCTCCCAGATGGGAGTAAGTACTGGGAGTATTTTGGGAGAGAAATCTGTGTTTCACAGTGTGACACTGTGTTACACCTGGCAGAATCAGTGTTAGGAGTATGAGAATCAGTCCTCTCTGTGTGTACTGTAATAAATTCTAATGTCCACTTTGCTTGCTGGGCTATTGACACTACCATATATTGCAATTATTTATGAATTTTTAAGAATGTACCGGTAATCGATATGAGTGTAAGCATTATACTTGACATTGTGTTGGACACACAAACTGTCATGTGAATCCATTTAATTGCCTCCACAAGCTTAGGGTCTTCTCAGTGAACAGCTTTAACCTCCTAAGACAAAAAAAACATCAACCTAATCACCCTTAATTGCCTCTCTATTCTTTTTTAAAGGGGGTTGTGATAAAGGTAATTTATTTATTTTTTCTTGATCATAAGCAACAAATTAATGTGATATGAGAGTAAAAAAATAGCACATTGATTGTTTTTCTGCCGAAATACATAGCATCTCTTACATATCTTAACCAGGTAGGGGAAACCTTTTAAATGGGACATAGTTCCCTAAATGAGTAACTATCCCGCTAATGAGGGATACTTTTCTTGTGTTAAATTTTTTTTAATTGACATTTATACATTTATGAATAAAATGCTCCACAGGGCGCAGCTTGATACGACCGCAGAGGTCGAACCCTGAACAGTTGGGGCAAGTATGGACACAACATTCAAGCTTGATACAGCTCTGAATTTGGATTGTGATTAAATATTTGACACAGCATAGGTTTCTGACACAGAATGAATGTGGTCTAAGAACTTAAAAATTTTGAAATTGGACATTCACCTATTATAGTCCAATATCCAAAATCTAAATACATGGTTAGATTCAGCATATCAAAGAACCCCAAGAGTTCAATTTTTGATGAAATGATGAAATCAAACAAAGTTTAATTTTGGACCCTTTTGACCTCAATGTGGACAAAGTTGATAACGGGGCCCAAAAATCAAAAATCTAAATACATGGTTAGATTCAGCATATCAAAGAACCCCATATATTCAATTTTGTTGAAATCAAACAAAGTTTAATTTTGGACCCGATTTGGACCAACTTGAAAACTGGGCCCTTAATCAAAATCTAAATACATGTTTAGATTCAGCATATCAAAGAACCCTAAGAATTCAATTTTGTTAAAATCAAACTAAGTTTAATTTTGGACCCTTTGGACCTTCATGTAGACCAATTTTAAACGGAACCAAAATTAAGAATCTAAATACACGGTTTGATTCGGCATATCAAAGAACCCCAATAATTCATTTTTGATGAAATCAAACAAAGTTTAATTTTGGACCCTTTGGACCTCAATGTGGACCAATTTAAAAGCGGGCCCAAAATCCAAAAACTTAATACACGGTAAGATTCAGCATATTAAAGAACCCCAATAATTCAAGAATAAAACCCATTGAAATTGGTCAAGAAATAAGCAATTTATACAAAGTATCTTCTTTTTCACAATACTGTGCAATTGACTATTTCTTGCAATTGCGCAATACTGTGCAATTGAATATTTCTTGCTATTGCACAATACTGTACAATTGACAATTTCTTGCTATTGCGCAATATTGTGCTATTGGATATTTCTTGCTATTGCGCAATACTGTGCAATTGAAGATTTCTTGCTATTGCGCAATACTGTGCAATTGAAAATTTCTTGCTATTGCACAATACTTATTATATAATAATTTACACATCCTGTTTGGTGTGTATCTCCTGCCATATCATTATTATTTGCTTTCAAATATAAATCAGAAATAACCAACTTAAAATGGAAAATTTTAAAGAAAAAAAAGGAAAAAAGGAAAAATTAGGAAAAAAATCCCCTCCCAAATTTTTGAACCCCTTATGATTCATCACCCCAAACTCAATCCCAGCCTTCCTTTGAGGTATGGTACCTAGCAGTACAATTTCAGAGAGATCCATACACTTGAACACAAGTTATTGTCTGGAAACTAGAAAAATGCTTATTTTTGGCCCCTAATTCCTAAACGTTTCGGGCAATTACCCCCAAAATCAATCCCAGCCTTCCCTTTGTGATATGGAACCTTGTGGTACAATTTCAGAGAGATCCATACACTTACACACAAGTTATTGTCTGGAAGTTACAAAAATACTTATTTTTGGCCCCTTTTTGGCCCCTAATTCCTTAACTGTTGGTACCACACTACAAAAGTCAAAAAGTCTGAAAAGACCAGTTTTTGTCTCAATTTGCATGAATTTTTACTCGACATTCTTAATTTGTCTAAATAATTTTTTAAAATTCTTGACATAGTATGAATTTGTCTAAGACGGTTCTTGATTTTTCTTGACGTGTCTTGACAGTATGAACATTGTCTTAAAATTTCTCGACACTTTCTATCTTAAATTTTTCTCGATCTGTCTTGACATATTCTTGACATTCTTAATAATGTCTGAATATGTCTCGACATATTCTTGACAGTCTAAATAATGTCTGAATATGTCTCGACACATTCTTGACAGTCTTAAATATGTCTTGACACTATCTCAACAGTATAAATTTGGCCTGAAATGTGAACAGACTTATTCTGCACTGTTTATGACATTCTATTGCTGTTATTTACTCCTTTTATTATGGCTAAACTAAACTTTGAAGAATCAAGGATCAATTTGGTATAGTAAGATAACCTTTTGGTGCAACTAAGTTGGAATACCCTGAATAATTCCCATGTAGTTTAATTTTGATTTATTTTAATTAAACATTTAATTAATTGTTTTCACTTGGAATATAAGTCAAAGTTACTAACAAACAGCATTTAGATTTTTGCCGTTCAAAACTGCCAGTCAAATTTGCTTTACTAAAATAGGTCTTATAGGCAGTTTTAAAATGTGACCATGTGTCTCTTTTGGACCCCAGAATTCATCTTTTGGGTTTATGTGGATAAAAAGAGGGGGCTTTCGTTTAGGTCAAAGAATTTGTTCCTATCTTGATTCAAAACCTTATTCATTTTTAGAACAACCCAAAAACATTTTTATTCAAATTTTAGTGTTGAATTTTATAATTTTTATCAAAAATAAATATTTGTGATAACTCCTTCCTGAAAAGAAAACGAATGTTTAGAACTATATTGTGCATGTCTGTTTGAGATCCATTTCATAAGAAATATAGAAATCATTGATGGAACCCATCATAAATACATTTTTATTATTCCTGGAGTAGATAAAAATTTTTTTAATATTTGGGAATTATTCAATTTGTTTTATGTTAAAATAATTAACTTCATAATTTTGATGAAAAAATCCATTTTAATTCAATTTTTTCATCAAAATGATGATTTTCATTTTCATCTATCAACAAACTTTTTAAATTGTAGTGGCATGTTCGGTCAACTGATAAGTTGTATGGCTGATTACAGGTAAAGCAGTAATTTCTATTTGACAGTTGCGTGTACTCTTGGGTGTGGAATACCTTAATTTTATGGGGAACATCCTGTCCATGTGTAATATACTTAATATATATATTCCAACAGATGACATTACACAAATTTTCTTCTGTTAAATGAATGATTTGTATATCATCATAATTTGCTATTTATATAAACCACATTTTGGTATAATAATTATTTACCATATCAACATTGAATATTATGAATGTAGAATGAAATATGTCTACAGTATGATTGGTTTTAATCATTTAATTTATAAGATTTAGGAACCAAAATTTGTAATTATTTAAAACCCACATTCAAATTGTTTTATATCAACACACCATCATTTGAATTATTTTATACTTTAGATTTCTGATAGCCATATTTGCATTTGTAAAAATATTTATATACCCAAATTTTCAATTATTTTACATGCCCAACTTTTATTTTTGTTGTAAGAAGTGTAACTTGGAACAACAGTATATCATATAAAGAGAAATAAAGATTAAAGTTATATCATGAATATTGGTCATGATTTGTAAAACTCAGAACTGTCAAGTAAATTTAAGACATAATTCAAAATGTTCAGAATGTGTCAAGCCATACTGAGAAAAAATAAGAATGTCGAGAATATGTCGAGAAATATCAAGACAGTATTCAAATGTCAAGAATTTGTCAAGAAATTTTAAGACCATATTCAGAATGTCGAGAATATGTCGAGCAAATTTCATACAAAATTAATATAAATGAGAATTTGTCAAGAAAAATTAAGACACGAGTCATACTTTTGGAGAATGTCGAGTAAAAGTTCATGCAAATCAAGACAAAAACTGGTCTTTTCAGACTTTTAGACTTTTGTAGTGCCATTACCCCCAAAATCAATCCCAACCTTCCTTTTGTGGTATTGAACCTTATGGTAAAATTTCATAGAGATCCATTCACCATTTTTAAATTTGTTCCATTTTAAGTTAAATGACTTAATTAAGAAAATTTCATTTTAGAACTTTCAAATCCAAATTATTACTCAATTGAGCATGTTGACTTATGGTTTGTTTCTCATTTTGGAACCAGTTCCCAATTTGCCAGGTTGACTTGTCCTGAAACCTGTTATCTGGTTTTCTGAAAATTTGATTTTTTTTGCTGAATACATGCATATTTTTTTCAAACATCACTGAATCCCTTCTTTCAATATTGACAACTTCAGTATGTACACTAAACAGATTTATTCTGCTGAACTGACTTTAAATAAAGCTAATACTAACAATGAACACTGCCCTTTCCTGGATCTTGATATCTATATCTTTAACGGGAAGCTTAACACCAAATTTATGATAAAAGAGATGATTTTTCATTTCCTATTTTTAATTATCCATTTTTAGATGGTGACGTTCACTTGTCACCATCTTATGGTGTTTATATATCTCAACTTGTTCAATTCTCTCTTGTATGTAACAACGTAATTTGATCTTAATGAAAGAAACCTCTGTATTACTGAAAAATTACCTCAAAAGCTAACCAAACCATTAAACAGACTTATTCAGAAGGGATATAGTTACGATACTGTTGTCTGGTCATTAAAGATGGCATATTTTGGTATTAATATTGATTCACTCAAAGGGTCTTTGCATCGGAAATAAACACATTTATTCTATAAACTGTTAACAGAGATAGGTCTCACTTTTTGTAATTTTGATAATGCAAATGTTGAAATTGAAACAGTAATACTTCAACAATCACATGTAAGTTATGCAAATATTCAAAGTCAATGAACCATGACTGAAGGTACATGGCTAAACATCTCCATGGAAATGAGATATGCCAATGCTAATACAACTGCATACCAAATACCATTGACTTATGACAAGTCATTCCCTTTTAACACACCTAAACACAAACATTAACTTGTAAACTATGTAATTTTGCTTAGTTTCTTTTGTTACCTATTCTGACATTGGATAAGGATTTAGACTTCTTTTAAACTGATTTTTACTATGAGTATTGCTGTGTGTTTGTTTATTCTGCATTGGCTAGAGGTATGGGGGTTTGAAATCTTACAAAACATGTTTAACCCTGCAGCATTTTTGCGTTCTGTCCCAAGTCAGGAGCCTCCATTTTTTTTAATTTTAGTTCATTTTCATTGAACTAGTACACATTTTTGTTTAGGGACCAGCTGAAGCACGTCTCCGGATGCGGGATTTTCTAGCTGTGTTTCTAGCTGTGTTGAAGACCAATTGGTGGCCTTCAGCTGTTTTCTGCTTTTTGGTCCGGTTGTTGTCTCTTTGACATGTACACATTCCCCATTTCCATTCTCAATTTTGTTTCAAAATTAAAAACAAAAAAATATTACATTGTCATTGAATTGCAAAACATATGCATGTCAATTACTAAATATATAAAACAAAACTTTGTTGTCAAATTAAGAAATTTTAATCATGTTAACTAGGAAAAAATAGAATGAATCATGTACTGATTTCCTAACATGCTCCTCAAGTGGTACAGCAGTGTACATGTGTCACAGTGTGATCATATGTACTGGGTTTTGAACAAATGATTCAGGTTGGTTGTACCATGTGTAAGGTGCCAATTGGACTGATACATTAACTAATGTCTTATAAATATATATATTTTAAACAGAATAGATAATGTTGTTTTACAATGCACAGTGATCATGCCCGCTGCTGGATAACTCGGACTAAAACAAAATCGGCCTATCACAAAAACGGACTATAACAAACTCGGCCTACCATTATTTATATGCAGAAATATATTGAACAAACTCGGACTACGATTTGTAGATTGTTTTTCGGTTTTTTTCACCTCAATAAAAATTAACTTCATATATAAAATTATATACTAATTTATGAGATTATGATAAATATTTTGAAAAAAATTATATAGAAATGTATTAAAATAAACTTAGATCCATCATATTAAATATGTGTTATATGAGTTGAATTTGATATGTTTGAATGGGGATAATTAACTTCTATTTGAAATATTATTGTGATTTTCTCGTTTATTATTTTTATTGACAAAAGATGTTTTAATGATTGGTGTGTGTGCGTATTTGTATTGTGTTTAATCCTTGGTGTTCATAATTAGTATACAAACAAAGAGAAATTTGATTGACAGTGAATGGCTTCTTAACAATTTCACTAATCTGTAATTCTTTATTAATTGATTCGCCAATTGAAAAGTAATTGTATTTAAATGGTCACATCAAACAGATACAATGTTTTTAGAAAGGCAAGCCGAGGCAAACATTTATTATACATATATCTAAAAATAGATTCATAATTTAATTCTATTTTAGGTTGGCACACAAGGATCAACTCCGACATCGGAAAGCTAATGCCGCTTTCACGTCTTGGTACCGGCGCTTCATCGGAAGCCAAGCTTGTTGCTCTAACTGTCCGCTTGGTTTCTGAAGAACAGGTCATCAGGAACCAACGCATCCGCTACAAGGAGCTGGAAGGTCGTCTTCATCAGCTGGCCCCTAAACAAATATGACAGACCTTTCTTGGTATTCCTAATTATTGGAAGATTTTATATAGACAAAAAAAGTATACCTAAAACGACAAAGTTATTTTTCATTTACCTGTATATATTATGAAAACCGGTTTTTTCAAAAGTGATTATTTTCTAAGGGTTTAATATTTCATGTAGTGTTTTGCCATGGCTTTATTTGGACTTGTTTGTTTGCTTTTGGCCTTGAATGTTTGTCCCTAATATTTTATTAACTATGTATTTACTTTCAGGTATCACAGATCGAATTTATTCGCTCATAGTGTGTTAATTTACGTTTTGATTGAGTTAAGCCTTCCAATTGATGTTTTATCGTGTGTTTTCTATGTTGTGATGTTATACTATTGTTTCAGAAAAAGGGAGAAGGTTTGGTACCATTAAAACGTTTAATCCCGCTGCAAATGTTTGCACCTGTCCTAAGTCAGGAATCTGATGTACAGTAGTTGTCGTTTGTTTATGTAATTTATACGTGTTTCTCGTTTTTCGTTTTTTATATAGACTAGACCGTTGGTTTTACCGTTTGAATGGTTTTACACTAGTACTTTTGGGGCCCTTTATAGCTTGTTGTTCGGTGTGAGCCAAGGCTCCGTGTTGAAGGCCGTACATTGACCTATAATGGTTTACTTTTATAAATTGTTATTTGGATGGAGAGTTGTCTCATTGGCACTCACACCACATCTTCCTATATCTATATATACTAGTTCAGTGATAATTGACGTCATACTAAACTCCAAATTATACACAAGAAACTAAAAGTAAAAATAATACAAGACTAACAAAGGCCAGAGGCTCCTGACTTGGGACAGGCGCAAAAATGCGGCGGGTTAAACATGTTTATGAGATCTCAACCTCCCCTATACCTCTAGCCAATGTAGAAAAGTAAACGCATAACAATACGCACATTAAAAGTCAGTTAAAGAGAAGTCCGAGTCCGATGTCAGAAGATGTAACAAAAGAAAATAAACAAAATGACAATAATACATAAATAACAACAGACTACTAGCAGTTAACTGACATGCCAGCTCCAGACCTCAATTAAACTGATTGAAAGATTATGTCTTTTATTCGTATGTAATTCAATATTTTTGAATGACGAAATCTTGTTATGTTTGTTGACATCTGCTGAAATAAAATTTGTAAATCTCATGTTTTCTTTATTAAATAGTATTACATTGTACAGATAAATCACACTGAGATTCAACCAAACAAAGTATGATCAGAAACATACAATTCACTGCACTATCTTATAATCACATAAGATTTGTAATCAAACAAAAAAAAAGGAACCTGAAAACATCAGTTATACACAAGCTGTTACTGCGAAAATACTGGATATTGGATATTTAGTTAATCACAATTTCATGAAATTACAGGTAGTTTTGTTCTCACTTGGGTGATTAAATAGGTGTCAATAGTACATGTGCCAGTTGTTAGTTTAAATTATGGTGATTAAAAGGTGTCAACGATACACGTGGCATGATGTCATATTTCCAGTTGAATCAATTAAGATATACATATATGATAAATTATTTTGAGAGGAAATTATTACAAATAATAATACAGAAAAGACAAATCAGTGTTAGATTTTCATTATTAAATGAATGTATTCTTACTTTTCTTTTATACATATCTTGTTAACGTAATTTATATTACTCGCTTCTAAAATGTTCAAAATAAATTATTTAATTAATTGTAAATCATAATTAATTTCAAATTAAGTATTGATAATTAATTTCCAATAAAACAACATCAAACATCAAACATCATACTTACATTCTTCTAGTAGTCCGAGTTTGGTATAGTCCGAGTTTGTTATAGTCCGATTTTGGGAGGCCGATTATGTTATAGGCCGAGTTTGTTATAGTCCGATTTTGTCATAGGCCGAGATATCATGGCAACTTGAAAGATGAATTAAGGTGGCAAAGCTTAACTCAGTCATATGTGTCAATACATTTTCATTGACTTTAAACAATTTTAACATTCATTTTTCGATTCGATAATATTAGTCCTTGTCACAACTGTATCATGTATGTCTAGATCTGTACTCAAAGACATTGATAAATCAACTAGTACTGAGAAAGCATGACAATCCAGATTTGTGCATCACTGGTAACACAAAATTCTGAAATGTAATTATTCCTCTTTTGCCACCAAGCGATAACAGTAATGTTATCAGGAATTCTTTGTAAGCATGCTGGAGTTGTCTCCCTTTGGTCTTGGTTTAAAAATAATACAGCTCTACAAGTTTTACATGTTTTACAAACCTGCATATAATTTACATTGTGAGCAGGTATAATATCTACTTCAAACAAGTGTTTTAGCAGATTATACATCTAATTCAAAATATTCATGTGAAGATTTCCCGAAATATTACAATAGTTTGTTTTCTCAAAACAAGCTAGGACGTGAAATAACTGAATAACGACACTGCGTTTCGGTATACTTACTCGATGAGAAAGCCCTTCTATAGACTTCAGTCCAATGCAAAATGGTGTAGATATATCGTGCGCTGTGTGGACACGATCGAAAGCAGGTGGAAGGTGAACATTTTTCTCAAACAAGTCTTTCCACTGCCTTGCTGCAGAAACTACCGCCATGATGTAAACAAAAATGTCGCTTTCTAAAGTACAAAACTATTTCCGGATACAACTCCTATTGAGTTCCGTAAAACGATTCACAGCAAATAAATGAACATAACTTTTCTATTTTGTATATTATTTATATGTATGTTATACTAAAATGATTTATACTTTATCTTTAAAAGCAACAAAATACAAAACTTCAAATCGTAAACTTAATGAAAATAAGGAATCTACCCTTTCCGTTTTTTGTCTTTTCCGAGTTTGTGTTTACCTGAATTTTGTAGAATCACTATTTGTAAACTCCTCGTTGGATTTATGTGGTTTGTATAGGATAGATCGATCCTGAGATTTGTGTGTAGTTTGTTGTGGACTTTTTCTGTTGGTCATGGTGTTGAAGAATCACGGTGTAGAATGGTAACGGACTTATCGGGTTTTTTTCGGCGTTTCCGCACTAATCGGGTTCGGCAACGGACTTATCGCGTTTTCAGATGACAACATTTGGCGTAAGTGGTTATTTCTTTCAACTTGTATTAAAGCAGAATTGATATTTCCAAATAAGCTTGATGTCACAGAATGGGGAAATTATTTACCCGAACTTGAAAACAAACATTTTTCATGGAAAGATGTCTAATTGAAGCGTGTTTTAAGCATGCTGTTTTCTTTTCCAAGTAAATTTTTGGTTATTATTCATTAAATGTAGACATTTTCCTTTCGAACTATTTCATGCACTATTAAGGTCTTAAATGATGGTTAATTTGAAAATTAGTGGCACCGGACTTTTGTGTTATTAGCACGGACTTTTTGTGCGCAAATGAATATGGAGACTCCTATCTTCTCAGTCAGTCTATGTGTTTACTTCGCCTGGGTTAATCACCTCTTACATTATACATTAATCACACATCACGCAATGATATATTTTATTAATCCACAAACAAATGTGTGAAATTCTATCAGTATCTCGTCCTCATAGCAGGAATTTAAGGTTTCTAGTCCATATAATTATGACGTCTGGGAAGGCAATTCTAAATTTTTGCCTTAACGCCCTTTTGCGACGATGTAAGGCGTCAAAGAAAGAAAAAATATAATAAATAGCCTTTCAAGACGTCATAATTATGGTACGGCCTTCAACAATGACATAGCAGTAAAAGGCCCCGAAATGACAATGTAAAACAATTCAAACGAGAACTTTTAACGGCCTTATTTATATAAAAAAAAATGAACGAAAATCAAATGTGTAACACATAAACAAACGACAACATGCACTGAATTACAGGCTCCTGACTTGGGGCAGGCACATACATACATAATGTAGCGGGGTTAAACATCACAGTTAGCGGGATCCCAACCCTCCCCCTAACCTGGGACAGTGGTAGAACAGTCCAACATAAGAATGAACTATAAAAATCAGTTGAAAAAGGCTCAACTCATCAGATGGACAAAAATACAAGTGGACGTGGCCGGGTACTTGTACATCCCAACAACCAAAAGACACTAGGAACAGATCTGCGAGTACTCGCATTTAACTGACAACTAGTTCAAAGCCACTAACAACTAATACAACAATCATGCATCTAAGACTTAATGGGTTAATAATTTAGGTTGTCACAGTTATTCACCCGCTCCATCAACAATTGTTTTTCATGACTGAAACATAAAGCTTCACTCATACATGCATCATTATGAATACGTCGAAGAAGACTTGGTATGAATATATATATTTAGATATATAAATCATGTAACGTAAAATAGGCTAAAATTGAATTGAGTGTTGCTGATTGTTTTAACATCCTTCCCTTGGCCTTGCATTTAAACGAGAGACATTAATATTAACCTGCCTTTTCTATTACGCGGAATGAATGTGTCTTTTGAAACATCCATCAATAGACCTGCACATGTTAATCTGGGAAAGAGCAGAAATAAAAGCCTTATTCCTTGACCATTTGTGTTTTGTTTGGCATTGCATATGATATTACCCCATACCGTGTACTTTTACTCAATGTCCCTTTATTTTCTATCATAATGTAAAAATCAAGATTGAAAAACACTTGTCCGTGATAAGTTCCAGACTTGTATATTCTAGCATAAGATGTCAAATGGGTTTTTTAAAATCTTTTATTTTTCATTTCCCAAACAAACAAAAATTTTTTACCCTGTTAAAACAATAAAAACACAAAAGTCCTTTGCTCAATAAACCCCAAAGTTCCTTGCCAAAAACACGTCATTTTAGGAAACCCGATTAGTCCGCTGCCAAGCAATTTTGAAAAAGCTTTAATATATGATATTTTTGTTTTGAATGCACACAAGTGGTTCTAATATGTATTTTGCATGAAATAAAGGAGCACAAAAAGTCCACATTCTAATAATACTGTGTATTTGAACGGAAACCACACCACTAGTAGCTGTGTTCGGCCGGTTGTCTTGTTTAGTGTGGAGCTCTTTGATAAAGTCAAGAGTGGTACCAAGCAAAATGAAAATTTTGCAAACTTAGATCATCGGTGCCTTCCGTGATCATATAAACATAAACACTAACGACTTCTTTTCGTCTATTTGGCTCATTTTGTGTCACACTGTCTGGAAACAAAACGCGATAAGTCAGTTGCCGAACCCGATTAGTGCGGAAACGCCGACAAAAACCCGATAAGTCCATTACCATTCTACACCGTGAGAATACCTTTTACATAAAAAAAATAATCTGAAATGTGTTATTTTTATATAATTGTCAAATTATGAAGACAAACATAAATCATGTAGCTCTTGTCCAAATAATTATGACTTCTTGAAAGGCTATTTTGCATTGGGTCTCAAAGGTCTGCTTAAAATTCTTTCTCAAAGTCCAGATGAAAAATATGACTTCGGCTTAATGACTTGGTCTAGAAGGAAGGCATATCACAGCAAAAAATTAAAATAGCCTTTCAAGGGGCGCCTATAAAGTTCTAAGGAAAAAGAAACGAAAAGAAAAGAATCAAAATGAAATGGCAAAGAAACAAAACGAAATCAACGAAAAAACAAACGAAAATTAAATAAAACGAAACAAACTATAAATTTATCGAATATATCACAATAACGAAACGAAATATATGTATTCTCTCCTTTTTTTGCATTTACAGTCTTATAATTGGCCTTAGTTTGGATAATTAATAAGACGCATTTGATGAGTGATGAATTAGTGTTTAGCATCAGTGACAAATATTACATGCATATCGGAATACACGTTATGGTGTTTATGGTGTAAAATTCATTTGATTTATATTTCACTCATAAGGGTTCAATGGCAGGCTTTCGAATTCTATTTGCATATCTGGCCAAAAAGGTCACCATCACTTTCCGTGAGTCTGTCCATTCAGGTAAATTTGACATGTTAGAGATGATTTTTCATTTCCTATTGTTAATTATCCATTTTAAGATGGTGACGTTCCTTGTCACCATCTTATGATGTTTATATATTTCAACTGCATACCAAATACCATTGACTTATTATAAGTCGTTCCCTTTAAACATACCTAAACACAAACATTAACTTGTAAACTATGTAAAAGTTTCAAAGTCAATGAACCACGATGAAGTGGAGGGGCCATATAATTTCCATGGAAATGAGCAGACTGATTACCAAATTATATATACCATTGACTTAACATAAACTGTTCATCTTAAACTGATCTAATCACAAACTAATACATGTAACTAAGCAAAAGTTTCAAAGTCAATAGACCTTGACTGATGGGGCAGGTCCAAATATTCTCTATGGGAATGAGATGTACTAATGCTTATACAACTGCATACCAATTAACATTGGCCTACCACTTATGGTTCCCCTTGAACTGACCTAATCACAAACTAATACATGTAAACTAAGCAAAAGTTTCAAAGTCAATAGACTGAGGGGCAGAGTCAAATACTGGGAAATAGTCTCCACGGAAATGAAAATGCCAACGCTTATACAACTACATACCAAATATCATTGACTTACCACTAGTGGTTCCTAAAACTGACCTAATCACAAACTAATACATGTAAACTAAGCAAAAGTTTCAAAGTCAATAGACTGAGGGGCAGAGCCAAATACTGGGAAATAGTCTCCATGGAAATAAAAATGCCAATGCTTATACAACTGCATACCAAATATCATTGACCTACCACTAGTGGTTCCCTATAAACTGACCTAATCACAAACTAATACATGTAAACTAAGCAAAAGTTTCAAAGTCAATAGACCATGACTGAGGGGGCAGGGCCAAATAATCTCCACGGAAATGAGATGTGCCAATGCTAATACAACTGCATACCAAATATCATTGACCTACCACTAGTGGTTCACCATAAACTAGACCTAATCACAAACTAATACATTGTTGCCGCAGCCGCCGCCGGAAACAGCATACCTATGTCTCGCTTTTTGACTAATACAAGGCGAGACAAAAACCAGTTTTTGGCATGATACGGGTTATGTTCTTCTCATATATTTTATGATGGTATGATACTAAACCCCTAACGGGAGGGATTGTGCTTGATTTTCGTATGAAGAGGACATAATCTTTCAATCAGTTTAATTGAGGTCTGGAGCTAGCATGTCAGTAACTGCTAGTAGTCCTTTGTTAATTTATGTATCATTGTCATTTTGCTTAGTTTCTTTTGTTACCTATTATGACATTGGACTCAGACTTCTTTTAAACTGATTTTCACTGTGCATATTGCTGTGTGTTTGTTTATTCTACATTGGTTAGAGGTATAGGGAGGTTGAGATCTTACAAAACATGTTTAACCCCATAGCAGTTTTGCGCCTGTCCCAAGTCAGGAGCCTCTGGCCTTTGTTAGTCTTGTATGTTTTTAATTTTAGTTCATTTACATGTATATGTTTTGGAGTTTAGTGTGAAGTCCATTTTCATTGAACTAGTACACATTTTGTTTAGGGGCCAGCTAAAGCAGGCCTCCGGTGCTGGGTTTTCTAGCTGTGTTGAAGACTTATTGGTGACCTTGGCTGTTTTCTGCTCTTTGGTCAATTGCAACATATGTCCATTACTAAATATATGAAACAAAACTTTGTGGTCAAATCAAGAAATTTTAATCATGTTAAGTTAACTAGGAAAAAATAGAATGAATCATGTACTGACTTCCTGACACGCTCCTCAAGTGGTACCTCAGTGTACATGTGTCACAGTGTGATCATATGTATTGGGTTTTGAACAAATGATTCAGGTTGGTTGTACCATGTGTACGGTGCCAATTAATTGATGTCTTATAAATATATATATTTTAAACAGAATAAATAATGTTGTTTTACAATGCATGCCAACTTGAAAGATGAATTTTAGCGGCAAAGCTTAACTCAGTCATCAGTCAGAGCTCAGACATAAATAAGTCTAAATCTGCTTTTGACTCATAGAGGTCTAAATTAGACAATTTCAAGATTTGCCTCCCTTTAACTTAAGACAAATTATGACTTCAATAAGTCAATTAGTGTTAAGCAAGAAATATTTGACCTAAATTAAAAGAGTTGCAAATATGGACTCCTACCAGTCAATAAGTTACAAAAATTGGTCAACTTCAAGACCCATGCATATTTATAAAAAGGTCATGCATCTACATGAAATTATGATAACATTGAAACCAATGCTTTGTCTTCTAAGGAAAAATATGCATGAGAATCTAAAAAATCGGAGATAATGTTTATTTACTTTACAATGCAACCATCTGTTATCACACAAAATGAGGAAAATAATCTATGTTTAGTAAAAATGTTCAATAAGATAATTAAATATAGATAGTTCAGGTCCAATGTGAACTCTCACACAGGTTAAGGATGTCATAGGTGGTGCACTTTGGCCACCAATTAAAATTAAGTCTTTTCATAAACATAAATAGACCTAAACAAGTCTGTCATTTTCTGACTTAAATAAGTCTGAAAATGAAAGTACATTTTTATAATAAATACATTTTTGACTTATGTAAGTCAAAAACAAAAATCGACTTGTTTATGTCTGAGCTCTGACTGGTCATATGTGTCACTACATTTTCATTGACTCTAAACAATTTTAACATTCATTTTCCATTTGATAATATTAGTCCTTATCACAACTGTATGTCTAGATTAGTAGATCTGTACCAGGCCATAATCTTGCCGTGAAATGACAATTTAAGTCGCCAAAGAATATTGAAAATCACTAAAACTCATGGGCCGACTGACTCCACAGCGAAGTCAAATCACTATCAAAATTGGTAAAGGGAGACAACTTGTGATTTACAAGTCACACAGGTGAAAAAAATGGCGACTAACAAGGAAAATCTAAATTTTAAAGCGACCCAGGACTAATACTGTCAACGATCAAGTTAAATAAATACAACAGCGACTTTGAACATCCTCGGATATAAGATTCAAATCTATTCAAACGGAAAACTGACCGTCTGTTTAAGTTATCATTGTACGATGATTTTCATCTGAGGATGTTGTGTAATCACTCAGCTGATTTGTTTTATTTTTATTTAATCTGAGTCGATCAATTGTACTATTCGGTAGGTTAAGGGTAGGAATTAAGAGTAGATTTATTTTATTCATTGAATCAAAATTGAAATACATGTATAAAAGGTAGAAAGACAGCTGATGGATAATGTGATTGCAAATGTGCGACCCTAGACCAGCTTGTAATCAGCAGTGGATTTTTTTCACAACCATTTCGTTGATCAATGTTGATATGGACGATATTTTAAAAAATGATAGAAATTAGCTCTTTATCGGTTAATTAATATGCAATAAGAATCTCAATTAACAACTAACATGATGTCCTGGACATTCAATAATGTTTTACAAAATAATGACAAGTGGTGATATAAATTAAATTCCCAGTCATGTGAAATTCATCAGGTAAACTGGGAGTCATATTTTCTGGACTTTTAAAATAAATTGAGGCAGATGCACATGAATTTAATGCATCATAATATAACTAGGCTACTCCCTCATGTCTCAAGTAGCAAATTTTATTTAGACTTAAGTTCAAGTTGACAGTACAAATGGTATCAATAAATAAATAACAACTATATTGTCTAAACCTTTTATTAAGAACTTTCTATATATACATTTTGTACAATAACATGAAAACTGCAAGTATATTTTTATTGCATCTATAACAATTTCCTTAGTGATAAGCACGAAAACATTATGCAACGAAGCGGTAATGGAATCTCACTTCTCCAAGAAATTGACCACTTCTCCTTCTCTCTCATGGAAGGAGAAGTCACTTCTCCTCTCAAAATCCTAGATTAGGCCCTGTGTACTCAATGACAATGATAAACCAACTAGTACTGAGAAAGCATGACAATCTGGATTTTGTGCATCACTAGTAACAAAAATTCTGAAATGTAATTATTCCTCTTTTGCCACCAAGCGATAACAGTAATGTTATCAGGAATTCTTTAATAAGCACGCTGGAGTTGTCTCCCTTTGGTCTTGGTTCAAAATAATACAGCTCTACAAGTTTTACATGTTTTACAAACCTGCATATAATTTACATTGTGAGCAGGTATAATATCTACTTCAAACAAGTGTTTTAGCAGGTAATACATCTAATTCAATATATTAATGTTAAGATTTTCCGAAATATTACAATAGTTTTTTTTTTCTCAAAACAAGCTAGGACGTGAAATAACTGAATAACGACAGTGCGTTTCGGTATACTTACTCGATGAGAAAGCCCTTCTATAGACTTCAGTCCAATGCAAAATGGTGTAGATATATCGTGCGCTGTGTGAACACGATCGAAAGCAGGTGGAAGGTGAACATTTTTCTCAAACAATTCTTTCCACTGCCTTGCTGCAGAAACTACCGCCATGATGTAAACAAAAATGTCGCTCACTAAAGTACAAAACTATTTCCGGATACAACTCCTATTGAGTTCCGTAAAACGATTCACAGTAAATAAATGAACATAACTTATCTATTTTGTATATTATTTATATGTATATTTTACTAAAATGATTTATAATTTATCTTTAAAAGCTCTCCATCCAAATAACAATTTATAAAAGTAAACCATTATAGGTCAATGTACGGCCTTCAACACGGAGCCTTGGCTCACACCGAACAAAAAGGGCCCCAAAATTACTAGTGTAAAACCATTCAAACAGGAAAACCAACGGTCTAGTCTATATCAAAAACGAGAAACGAGAAACACGTATAAATTACATAAACAAACGACAACTACTGTACATCAGATTCCTGACTTAGGACAGGTGCAAACATTTGCAGCGGGATTAAACGTTTCAATGGTACCAAACCTTCTCCCTTTTTCTGAAACAATAGTATAACATCACAACATACAAAAACACACGATAAAATATCAATTGGAAGGCTTAACTCAATCAAAAAACGTAAATTAACACACTATGAACGAATAAATTCGATCTGTGATACCTGAAAGTAAATACAAAGTTAATAAAATATTAGGGACAAACATTCAAGGCCAAAAAGCAAACAAACAAGTCCAAACAAAGCCTTGTTGTTGGTTTTTTGGATGATTTCGTTTCTTTTTGTTTTGTTTTGTTTCATTTCATTTTGTTTTAGTTCGTTAGGTTTCTATTTCGCTAAACTTCATAGGCACCCCCTTTCAAGACGTCATAGTTATTTGGACTAAAACAGGTCAGAATGCAAAAAAATAATCAAATCTATGGTATAATAATATTGTATGTATTTATGTGTAGTATCTATGTCGGTTATAAAAACTTGAACAAGCTTATGTTTGTAATGTTATCTGTCATAATTAAAGTTGATGAGGCTCCTGTTGGTAACTTGCTGTTGATTTATTTGATTTTATTAATCACATTGATTAAGTTAAGTGACTAAAAGTAGTGCATGTGGTCCACAGATAATTGTTGATTTATCAGTCAGGGGAATTACTGAAATAAGTGATTTATAAAATCACTTATTTAAGTAGCAAATTCGAAATTTTGTCACAAATTGTAATTTTGTAGTTTTACCAAAATTTTAAACACATAATTTTAGATTATATCTTATTATTAGTAAAATTGAAAAAAAAGAACCTTTTGCTTCTTTTAAGCCATTGATGCAATCATCATGATCATTTAGCTTTAAATTCTATTATTTGAAAAAATGCTATAATGAAGGCTTTACATAATGAACTGATACTTTCTTCTTAACAGATTTTTCCCAGCAGTGGGAGTATTTTTCCTGTAAAATTCAAGGTTTCATCTTACAGATTATGTAATAAAATTTTACTGTTCGCAATCAAAATTTCACTGTTTGGGGGTGTTGAAATTAGTGGGGGTTATTTAAATAACAATAATTAAGGAAGTGATTTTTGTCGAGCCTGCGACTTTTGTCGCAGAAAGCTCGACATAGGGATAGTGATCCGGCGGCGGAGGCGTTAGCTAACTTCTTAAAACCTTTATATTTTAGAAGATGGAAGACCTGGATGCTTCATACTTTGTATATAGATGCCTCATGTTACGAAGTTTCCGTCAGTCACATGTCCAATGTCCTTGACCCCATTTTCATGGTTCAGTGACTACTTGAAAAAAAAGTTAAGATTTTTTGTAATTTTAAATTCTCTCTTATTATAAGTAATAGGATACTGTAAATTCAGAAATTATTGCGAAAAATGCGACAGGGTTATAATCGCAATAATTGAAATTCGCATTTTTATTTTTTTTTATAGGAATTAAACAGGATTTTGTCGATATCGCAAAAATTAAAATCGCATTTTAGTCTAAGTTGACAAAATCGCAATAATAAATGCACGCAATAATTTCTGAATTTACAGTAACTATATTTAGTATGTGCGTACCTTGGAAGGTCCTCATGCCCGTCAGACAGTTTTCACTTGACCTAGACCTCATTTCATGGATCAGTGAACAAGGTTAAGTTTTGGTGGTCAAGTCCATATCTCAAATACTATAAGCAATAGGTCTAGTATCTTCGGTGTATGGAAGGACTGTAAGGTGTACATGTCCAACTGGCAGGTGTCATCTGACCTTGACCTCATTTTCATGGTTCAGTGGTTATAGTTAAGTTTTTGTGTTTTGGTCTGTTTTTCTTATACTGTATGCAATAGGTCTACTATATTTGGTGTATGGAATGATTGTAAGGTGTACATGTCTAGCTGGCAGGTGTCATCTGACCTTGACCTCATTTTCATGGTTCAGTGGTCAAAGTTTAGTTTTTGATTTTTGGTTTTTTTTTTCTAATACTATATGCAATAGGTCAACTATATTTGGTGTATGGAAATATTTTATGATCTATATGTCAGTCGCGCAGGTTTTATTTGACCATGACCTCATTTTCACGGTTCATTGCTCAGTGTTAAGTTTTTGTGTTTTGGTCTGTTTTTCTTAAACTATAAGCAATAGGTCAACTATATTTGTTGTATGGAAGAATTGTTAGCTGTACATGTCTGCCTGGCATGGTTCATCTGACCTTGACCTCAATTTCATGGTTCATTGGTCAATGTTTAGTTTTTTTGGTTAATGTTTAGTTTATGTGACAATTGTAATAAAGCTTTATATTTAGGACTATCAACATAATATCAATGATTAGTAAAGAAGGCGAGACATTTCAGCGTGTGCACTCTTGTTTGGAAGAAAATAGAGGTATGATACTTAAACAAGTGATTTTAATGTCATTATCCCAGATTTAGTACAAGGTCATCACCTGACATGACTGGTCATCCTATCAACACAGATGTTGGTTCTGATAATTTTAGCAACATAATTAGTCCCTGGATCATTAGTATTGTATATTTTAAACTACAATAAAATTAAATCACTTAGTCTAGTGATTTATTTGTACTAATCACTCATTTAAGTAAGTCCCCTGACTGTTTATACAAATCAATTAGACATGTTAAATTCTACACAAAATTTTACAACAAACAGGACCATTTTTTGTTCCCTATTGTTAATTTTCCTTTTTTGGACGGTGTTGTTCCTTTACCAATGTTTAGCACCATCTTACCTTGTTAATATATCACAACTTGTTTGCTATGCCCATGTCTGTTGTGACATTTTGGATTTCAATGAATGTAATCTATGTATTACTGGTAAATAATTAAGTCAGGGATTTCGTTACCACAAATTACTTAAGACCTTTACAAGTTCTTCAATAGATACAAAGATTTGGTTTGGAAGTTTGGCTGTACCTGTAGAAAACTTATTTCAAACGGAATAGCAAGCTCATCCTAATTTTTACTGAGATGTTTTTTACCAAGCCCAGAAATTAAGACATGATCCGAGTATATACTTATTGATCCTTTGAATAAACTAGGCATGATACTAAACCCCTAATGGGAGAGATTGTGCTTGATTTTCATATGATGAAGACATAATCTTTCAATCAGCTTAATTGAGGTCTGGAGCTGGCATGTCAGTTACTGCTAGTAGTCCTTTGATAATTTATGTTGATCATTGTACATGTCATTTTGCTTAGTTTCTTCTCTTGTTCTCGTTCCAATATATATGTTTATTATTTGTCACTAGACGTTAAACACCAATTTGTCACTACATGTATCATCAAAATGCTTTCAATCTTATATTAACAATCTATTCTAAGTCTTTAATGCAAAAGGAGAAAATATATATTTCATGTCGTTATTATAATATATTTGATTGATTTTGATTTGATTTTGTTTTATTTCTTTTCGTTTCGTTGAATCCTGTTTTGTTTTGTTTGTTTTTGGATGATTTTGTTTGTTTTGATTTGTTTTGTTTCATTTTGTTTTATTTTGTTTTGTTATGTTTCTATTTCGCTAAACTTCATAGGCACCCTCTTTCAAGACGTCATCATTAAGTTATTTGGACTAATACAGGTCAAAATGAAAAAAAATATCAGTCTATGGTATAATAATATTGTGCATGTATTGTGTGTATTTATGTATAGTATCTATGTCTTTATAAAACTCTAACCAGCTTATGTTTGTAATGTTATATGTCATATTTAAAGTTGATGAGGCTCCTGTTGGTAACTTGCTGTTGATTTATTTGATTTAATTAATCATACTGATTAAGTTAAGTGTCTAAAAGTAGTGCATGGTCCACAGATAGTTGTTGATTTATTTGATTTCATTAATCATATTGATTAAGTTAAGTGACTAAAAGTAGTGTATGTGGTCAACAAGATAATTGTTGATTTAAAATATCATGTTTATACAAATCAATTAGGCGTTAAATTCTACACAAAATTTTACAACAAACAGGACCATTTTGTCGAGCCTGCAACTTTTTATGCAAAAGCGAGACATAGTGATCCTACATTCCGTCATTGTCGTCGCTGGCGTCCACAAATATTCACTCTGTGGTTAATAGATATAAGAAGATGTGGTATAAGTGCCAATGAGACAACTCTCCATCCAAGTCAAAATTTATAAATGTAAACCATTATAGGTCAAAGTACGGTCTTCAACACGAGCCTAGGCTCACCCAGAACAGTAAGCTATAAAGGGCCCCAAAATTACTAGTGTAAAACCATTCAAGCGGAAAACCAACGGTCTAATCTATATAAAACGAGAAGCGAAACACTTATGAACCACATCAACAAACGACAACTACTGAACATCAGATTCCTGACTTAGGACAGGTGCAAACAAATGCAGCGGGTTTAAACGTTTTAATGGTACCAAACCTTCACCCTTTTTCTGAAACAATAGTGTAACATCACAACATAGAAAGACACACTATAAAATAAAGTTTTGAAATTTTAATAACTTAAACTATCCTGGTTTCTACCAAACTTGGACAGAAGCTTGTTTATGATCTTCAGATAGTATCCAGAAGTAAATTTTGTAAAAAATCCTGTTTTTCTGTATTTTACTTATAAATGGACTTAGTTTTCTCCCAGTTAACATTACATTCACTCTGTGGTTAAAGTTTTTGAAATTTTAATAACTATCTCAAACTATCCTGGATTTCTACCAAACTTTGACAGAAACTTGTTTATGATCATTAGATAGTATCCAGAAGTAAATTTTGTAAAAAAAAATCCTATTTATCTGTATTTTACTTATAAATGGACTTAGTTTTTCTTCCGTTAACATTACATTCACTCTCTGTGGTTAAAGTTTTAAAAATGTTAATAGCTTTCTTAAACTATCCTGGATTTGTACTAAACTTGGACAGAAGCTTGTTTATGATCAAAGTTAGTATCCAGAAGGAAATTTTGAAAAATTTATTTCCTGTTTTTCCGTATATAACATATAAATGGACTTAGTTTTTCTTCCGTTAACATTACATATAGTCTGTAGTTAAAGTTTTAAAACACTTATTAAATTCATAAACCATTCTGGATTTTACCAAACTTGGACAGAAGCTTCTTACAATCAAAAGATAGAATCTATAGGAAAATTTTAATAATTTTTCCTTTACCAATGTTTAGCACCATCTTACCTTGTTAATATATCACAACTTGTTTGCTATGCCCATGTCTGTTGTGATATTTTGGATTTCAATGAATGTAATCTATGTATTACTGGTAAATTATTAAGTCAGGGATTTCGTTACCACAAATTACTTAAGACCTTTACAAGTTCTTCCATAGATACAAAGATTTGGTTTGGAAGTTTGGCTGTACCTGTAGAAAACTTATTTCAAACGGAATAGCTCATCCTAATTTTTACTGAGATGTTTTTTACCAAGCCCAGAAATTTAGACATGATCCGGGTATATACTTATTGATCCTTTGAATAAACTAGGCATGATACTAAACCCCTAATGGGAGGGATTGTGCTTGATTTTCATATGATGAAGACATAATCTTTCAATCAGCTTAATTGAGGTCTGGAGCTGGCATGTCAGTTACTGCTAGTAGTCCTTTGATAATTTATGTTGATCATTGTACATGTCATTTTGCTTAGTTTCTTCTGTTACCTATTCAAACCTTGGACTCTGACTCTGTTTATTCCTCATTGGCTAGAGGTAAAGGGGAGGTTGAGATCTGACAAAACATGTTTAACTCCGCCACATTTATGCACCTGTCCCAAGGCAGGAACTTCAAGCCTTTGTTAGTCTTGTGTGTTTTTAATTTTAGTTCATTTAAAATTATGTTTCGGAGTTTAGTATGGCATCCATTTTGCTGAACTAATTTACATTATTGTTTAGGGGCAAGCTGAAGCCTGCCTCTTGGTGCTGGATTTTCTCACTGCGTTGAAGACTCAATGTTGGCCTTGGGCTGTTTTCTGCTCTTTGGTCAGGTTGTTACCTGTTTGACACATTTGCTGTTTCCATTCAGAATTCTATTATTCTAAAAGTTACCATTTCAACACTGTAATTAGATTGTTGGTATATAATATTGATTTTGTTATTAGCAAATTAGAATCATACCAAATAGTATTGTTATATGCATTTATGCACATTCATGGCTCTACAATCTGTCGATACCTGTATCTTGGCAAAAATGCACAAGGTCATGTCTTCTCTGACTTTTAATGATTTCTTTACACTAAATCCATTGGATGTGTACTGATTGATATTTTAGTCTTAGATGCATGATTTTTAATTAGTTGTTATTGGTTTTGAACTAGCTGTTAGTATCTTTTAGTACTCTAAGATCTGTACTTTTGGTTTTTTTTGTTGTTGTGGGGGTGTTTAAATTCCCTGCCACGTCCGGTCTGTGCTTTTGGTGAATGCTTTTCTGCTTTGTGTTGGTCTGACAAAGTAAAATACAGAAAATGGTCTATGTCAAAAACAATGTCTGCACATGAATGTATATAAAAAAGAATATATGAATCATGAAAAAACAGCAAACCAAATTCCTTCAAAAAAAAAAATTATGTTGTTTCCTCTGAATATTCCTCAGAAAAGAGGCAAACTACTTACCTGCTGTACTGCTGTAAATTATATTCTTTTCTTTAATTATTCCTTGGCTCATTGGTGAAATAAATTAACACAACTAAGCAGCTCTGACAATAAGAGGTATTTTACGACAGTTCTAATTGATAATAACTGGTCTAACCGCCTGAAACCAATACAACCAACTACTAGTTATTATCATGATTATCAATGATTATAAAGCCTTTATCATACGACTAGAAATACTGTATATCGGTTTTTATACGACTGCAAAAAATTTTTGGGATCGTATAATGGTATGATGTCGTCGTCGTCTGCATCGTTGTCCGCGTCGAAGACTCGATCCAATTCTTTCCTTTGTAGTATGGAACCGCGTCTGCGTCGTCGTCCGAAGACACATTGGTTTCCGGACAATAACTTTAATTTAAGTTAATGGATCTCTATGAAATTTTTCAAGAAGGTTCAATACTACAAAAGGAAAGTTGGGATTGATTTTGGGGATGATGGTCCCAACAGTTTAGGAATGAAGGGCCCAAAGGGGGCCCAAAACAAACATTTTTCTAGTTTCAGGAAAATAACTTGTGTATAAGTATTTCAATTGCTCTGAAATTGTACAACAATGTTTAATACCACAAGTAGAAGGTTGGGATTCATATTAGGGGTTATGGGGCAAACAGTTTAGGAATTAAGGGCCTAAAAGGGGCCAAAAACAACAATTTTTGTAGTTTCCAGACAATAATTTGTGTGTAAGTGTATGGATCTCTCTGATATTGTACCATAAGGTTCCATATCACAAAGGGAAGGCTGGGATTGAGTTTGGGGGTAATTGCCTCAATCATGTAGGAATTAGGGGCCAAAAAAGGGCAAAAAACATGCATTATTCTAGTTTCCAAACAATAACTTGTGTTACAATGTAGATGTGTATGGATCTCTCTGAAATTGTACTACAAGGTTCCATACTACAAAGGAAAGAATTGGATCGAGTCTTGGGGTAATTGCTACAAGAGGGGATTCCAAAAGTCGCGGGGGGGGGTTTCCAATTTTTTTAAGGAATTCATATTTTTTCAAATATTTTCAAATTTCAAATTTTGTAAAAGTTTCAAGAAGTAATCTTCAATTGCACAGTATTGCGCAATAGATTTGTAAGATCTTTTACCACATTTATTTTGTGTCAGAAACCTATATTATGTAAAAAATTTGATCACAATCAAAATTCAGACAGTATCAAGCTTGAATATTATATCCAAATTTGCCCCAACTGTTCAGGATTTGACCTCTGCGGTCGTATCAGGCTGCGCTCATCGAAGCATTTTATTTATCGCATGTGTTTAATTTTCGCCTTGTTGGCGGCAGCTAAAAAACACAAAAATTTGACAGCGCCTAAATTTCCTTGCATAATTGAAGATTTATCGCTGTTTAAACGTGTCATACAATATACTGTCAATTGTCAAGTATACACCAAATTTAAATGTAAACTCATTGCATCCTAAAGGTAAAACAATATCATTCAAATTCTTGATTAACTTTGAAACTTATGCCTAATCATTATGAAAATCTGTGTTTTCATTACAATTAGAACTGGATAATCATATATGACAACATGGACAACACAGCAAATCATGAAAAAAAGTCAAAAAAAAAAACCTGATGTATGTTAGTAGCGTCAGCTTCTACAAAAAACAAATCCCACATTGTTTAAAAGCTATGTGAATATGTGAGAATCTTTTCTCCTTTTTCATGATTATATGCTTGAAATGAGCTCTGTGATACAAATTATTAAAAAAAAAAGAAATTTTATAGTTATTTGTGCTGTCAGCGTGGGGCTTGCAAACTAATGCTAATTGCTTTGAATTCTGCATGGTGTTGAACCTTGAAACTCCAGGTCTGCATTTAACAAAAATAAACACTACAAAAATTGATTGTAGTAAGTTATATATATGAACAATTCAATATACTATCTATGATCAATTTTTAGAAGTAAGATCTTTTTGTGAAATGTAGACCTGATTACTCACTTTATCTTTTACTTTCTTTGTGACAAATTTTAAATTTATAGTCAAATTCAGGTTATCTGAAATGACTTTCTTAGGAAAGGTTAATTGGTATATTCCAGATTCAATGATAATAAACTAATTGAAAAGATCTTGCATATTTTCTTTACTTTCAGAAAGACTTTTAGATATGATACATGTATGAAGAAGACAATTGTTAAACCGATTTGACAATGCCCGAACATTCACCATCACCAACACCAGAGAGAGCTATTTATGGTTTTGTACTTTACCTCCTGTCATATGTCATCTTTTGTAAGTACATGTACCATCTTATCATATGTCATCTTTTGTAAGTACCATCTTATCATATGTCATCTTTTGTAAGTACCATCTTATCATATGTCATCTTTTGTAAGTACCATCTTATCATATGTCGTCTTTTGTAAGTACCATCTTATCATATGTCGTCTTTTGTAAGTACCATCTTATCATATGTCATCTTTTGTAAGTACCATCTTATCATATGTCGTCTTTTGTAAGTACCCTCTTATCATATGTCGTCTTTTGTAAGTACCCTCTTATCACATGTCATCTTTTGTAAGTACCATCTTATTATATGTTGACTTTCGTAAGTACCCTCTTATCATATGTCATCTTTTGTAAGTACATGTACCATCTTATTATATGCCGTCTTTTGTAAGTACCATCTTATCATATGTCATCTTTTGTAAGTACCATCTTATCATATGTCGTCTTTTGTATGTACCCTCTTATCATATGTCGTCTTTTGTAAGTACCCTCTTATCACATGTCATCTTTTGTAAGTACCATCTTATCATATGTTGTCTTTTGTAAGTACCCTCTTATCATATGTCGTCTTCTGTAAGTACCCTCTTATCATATGTCGTCTTTTGTAAGTACCCTCTTATCACATGTCGTCTTTTGTAAGTACCCTCTTATCATTTTGTAAGTACCCTCTTATCACATGTCGTATTTTGTAAGTACCCTCTTATCATTTTGTAAGTACCCTCTTATCACATGTCGTATTTTGTAAGTACCCTCTTATCATTTTGTAAGTACCCTCTTATCACATGTTGTATTTTGTAAGTACCCTCTTATCATTTTGTAAGTACCCTCTTATCATATGTCATCTTTTGTAAGTACCATCTTATCACATGTCGTCTTTTGTAAGTACCCTCTTATCATATGTCTTCTTTTGTAAGTACCAGCTTATCACATGTCGTCTTTTGTAAGTACCCTCTTATCATATGTCTTCTTTTGTAAGTACCATCTTATCATATGTTGTCTTTTGTAAGTACCCTCTTATCACATGTCTTCTTTTGTAAGTACCATCTTATCATATGTCGTCTTTTGTAAGTACCATCTTATCATTTGTATAGATGAAGATGTCTTTGATACAGCAACTCAACAACACAAAATAACTGATGACATTCAAAGGTCAACAAACTGTCTTCAATAGTATACACAACATTGTCTAACAAATCAAGCAATACAGTGATATGTTCTGTTTTCAAATTGTGATGGGATTTGAAAGATATGCTATCACATTTTGAGAGCACTAAAAAGTGCTCCTCTTACATGTACATCACAAACCATACTCTGAAAATAAAGGAGTAACTGAGCTGGGGATATAGGCACAGGGAAGTATGATATTAATGGGATGATTCAAAATGCAAAAAACAATACCTTAAAGAAAACATAGAAAGCCAATTAACAATTATTTATTGACAATCACCACAAGACATTGTTATAAAATCTAAAGGTTGAGCAGCAAAATGAAAACAAGAGTTGTACTCAGACAGATGATCAGAGAAAAAACCTAAACTGTAGTTTTCAGTATTTCTAATCATTTGTAAGGTGGTCAATAATAGATGAATAGTTTCATTTTAAGCCAAGTCATAGCACCAGGTCTAGGACAGTAAGACATTAAATCATCTCCAGCATTGTAATGCTATAGCACCTCGATCAATCAAATTGTTTTTTTCAGCTGTTAGATGATGTTTACATGTACAAATTTATAAGTAGTTGATGTTATCCCTTCTATAGCATGCTAAGCATGCAGAGTTACCATGTTATCACAAGGACAGAATTAATTGATTGTTTTTATTTTGTAGTTACCTATGTTACCACAAGGACAGAATTAATTGATTGTTTTTACTTTGTAGTTACCTATGTTATATGGGCCTATGTTCCAGATGAATGGTTGTATGCAATAGGATTAACTTATCTACCTCAAAAGTAAGAACATTCATACCTAATATTTACATGATGGAATTTTCTGTGAATAAATGTATTGAAAAGTGACAAAAAGAGACTAGAGGTACCATTATAAGTCAATGCAACAGCAACCCAAAGGAAACAAAACTGTCTTCCATATGGGTAAATGTCTTCCAGTGAGAAATGGTTACAAATTTAAAAGTAGTTATAGAATGTAACATAAACTATGTAGATTTCAAACAGCGAAGTGGTAAATGGAGCTGAAATGTAGTGTCCAAAGTAAATTTGTACAAATTTTATTACAAAGAGAAAAAAAACATCAAACCTTTTTAAGTCTTAATAAGCAGTTGATATTAGTGCCATAAAATACTGAAGGCAATTGCAATCATTTATATGCATAACCTTTATCAGTAAGTCTATCAAACCAAAAAGATAGATTGAAGGAAAAGTTGTATCCGTTTCTTTTCAAAGCTTTTAGTTTTTGGTCACCTTTCACAACATCAATACAATTTGCATCTGAAATTTTTCTGAAATTTGACCGATTTCTGGATTTTGACACTTTTCTCCCTTCTTTTCCTTCAGAAATATTGAATTATTCCTGATTTAAAGATTTTATGACCTTCTGTACTTTCACCCATGGTATTGAGTCAAGGCTGTCATACATGGTACAGAAGTCAAGTGAGTGACACAGGCTCCTTGGAGACTATATATTTATTAGACAATGCATTTTTTGTCGTTTCATATACCTGTACTATGCTATGTCAATGACAATATTTGTCTGTTCTGCATTTTCATTATCTATCTTAAATTTGTTTTTCAGATACTGGGCTATAGCACTGCCAACCTTTGCCTGTGTTACATTTTTATTAGCCTACCCATTTTACATGGGACTTATTTTAATACAGACACCAGCGTTATCAGCACAGAGTGTAAATACAGGTATGTAGGTAAAAGGTTTGTTTTTCATCAACATCATTAATACGCCCAACACTTGCTGACACTTGTTGAGCCTCCCACAGCACCTGAGTGTAGCTCCAGTTTTTACTGGGACCTATTTTGCTTGATCTTTCATTTCCTGTGTAGTATCTTGTAGACTGCTCTTTGTCTTGTTTTTTAGCTCACCTGCCCCAAAGGGGCAAGAGAGCTTTTTACATCACTTGGCGTTTGTCGTCCATCGTCATTATCCATTAACTTTTACAAAAATTTTCTCTGAAACTACTGGGTCAAATTTAACTAAACTTGGACGCAATCGTCATTAGGGTATATAGTTTTTATAAATGTGTCTGATGACCCCACCAGCGGTCAAGATGACCAACATGGCTAAAATAGAACATAGGAATTAAATGTAAGTTTTGTCTATTTGAAAACTGCTAAAAGAGAAAATCTTACTGTAGCAGAAATGTTCAGAATGTTGAGATCAATCTACTGTCTGTTTACGTCAAAACTTTGTGAAAACATCTTATAGGAGTTACTGCCCTTGAATTACAAATTTTACCAGTTTTCGTAACGCCCTCGATGAAAGTTGCATAAGGTAGCAATACACAGTTAAGAAAAAAACTTAAAATTGACACTTTTTTAACTTAATTTTTTTAACCACCCTATTTTCTTGCTCTCTAAAAAAAAGGCTTAATGTTTGTGTTATGTATGTGCATATGTATGGAAACAGCATCTTCCATAGATTTGATTTTCAATAGTTAAAATTGTGAAATATAATCTCTTTTTGGTGTATCTGCCTTTATTTGAAACAAAATATTGCAAAAAGAGGGTGAAAATGTCACAAAAGTCCCCAAAATTTGGTCCAAAGAAGAATTTCAATCCATTAGAGTGATACCTGTTCTGAAACCATTGACATTTATCTATATATATAGCTATCAAGAGGTAAAAAAAAATCATATGCATTTGAACTCATTTTTCCATAAAATTGAATTGAAAAGGTTGAGGGTCAAATATTTGTTGAAAAACACTAAAATAATTTCTGGACCCATGGGAGGTATGGATGTGTCAAACAGGAAAATGGCCTATAAAACATGCAAAAAACAATCTTGATGTTCATACAGACCCACTTTGAAGGCTATATTATTCTTCAGCTATCTGAAAATCAATTTTATTGCACAAAAACTTTCATATTTAAAAATATTCACCATGGCCAAAATGCAAACCTCAAATTATGTATTGCTACCTAATGCGAGACATAGGGATTACAATCCTGCTGCGGCGACAGCGTAAACTATTTGTATAAAGCTTTTTATTTCAGAAGGTAGAAGACCTGGATGCTTCATACCTTGTATACAGATACCTTATGTTATGAGGTTTAAGTCTGTCATATGTCCATTGACCTTGACCTCATTTTTTGACTGCTTGAAAAAAATTACAGTTTTTTTTTTGTTAAGTGAAAAACTCACTTATTATGTATTCACCTAATCTCAGATACTATCAGCATAAGGTCAACTATATTTGGTGTATGGAATGATTGTAAGGTGAACATAACTAACTGGCAGGTCTTATCTGACCTTGACCTCAATTTCATGGTTCATTGGGCAATGTTTCGTTTTTGTGGTTTGGTCTATTTCTCAGATACTATAAGCAATAGGGCAACTATATTTAGTGTATGGAATGATTGTAAAGTTTACATGTCTGTCTTGCAGATTTAATCTGATCTTGACCTCATTTTCATGGTTCATTGAACAATGTATAGTTTTTGTCATAGTTTGGTCTATTTCTCAGATATTAGAAGCAATAGGTCAATTATATTTGGTGTATGGAATGATTGTAAGGTGTACATGTCTGTCTGGCAGGGTTTATATGACCTTGACCTCATTTTCATTGTTTCGTTGGTCAAGGATAAGTTTTTATTAATTTTGTCAGTTTATCCAATTCTATAAGCAATAGGTTTACTATATTTTTTGTATATATATTATTTCAATTAATGGTTGTAAATAAGCATAGAAGATAGTTGTTTTGCATTTAAGGGAGATAATTAGATGCATATATGAACTTTTAAAATTGCATTTAGAGATTTATTTTGGGTAGGTTATTTAAGAAAAAATCTGCTAAAACTGAATAAATGTAATAAAAAAATATACCACAAAAATAGGTGTTTAACTTGAGAAAGTGGATCCATCATAAAATTTTTAAAAAATAGTGAAGTTAAAGCAAAAAGTTAATTTCACAAACTTTTAACAACAAATTCTATTAGGCTATAGTAAATAAACTACAGGATACCTCTACATTAGAAGAAAACCAGGTGTTTGCTCCTATTTACTGATGAGTATATGTTTAATGATCATATTAAGTTAAAAATCTAGATTTGTTGGGACAACTCCTCTTTTAACCCCTACCTTAGACCCTGACTTAATGACAGAAGGTATTGACAATTCTCTAAATTGTAGGTAATCTTGATTGACACTTCAGTAAGATTTGTAACTTATCATCATACACTAATAAACCAAACATCAGCTCAAAGTCTGAAGGCATAAAAAAGAAAGTCAGGACGTTTGTTTGATTTCTGAACTAGCAAAGGATGGACATCAGTAACAGTATATGTCATAGTCATTGTGTGTAAGGATGCACACAATTATCTCTTGTTGCAAAAAAACAAGTAAACTGTTTTCTGCTCTTTGGTCGGGTATTGTCTCTTTGACACATTCCCTGTTTCCATTCTCTTATCTAAACAACATAGATTTGACTTAAAACCACTGTTTTTTTTTTTAATAAATATTGTAACTTAATAAGTGAAACATAATTTTGCTCCAGTAATAATGAAATATTTGATCTATTTATAGATTCCTACTCCAGACGAAGACCTTCAGAAGATATTCCTGATGATGCTATACCACCACTGTATGATTTGACTACTGCTGAAATTAATCAAATGTTACAAGTCACTAACGATAAAAAATATCATTAGGTAACAAAATGATCAGCAGTAAATAGATTAAATAAAACTTTAGTCATAAAAATTTATGTTGTAAAATGTTGCAATCATTTGACTGTTGATTCAATGATTTTATGGATATATATTATTTATTCTGTTATTGTATTAGACCATCAGGATTTAAAGCATACCTGCCAACTTTTCAAAATCTCCATGGGGGATTTTAAGTGCAAGAGGACCTTCTGCTCCTCTAATATTGTCATAAGGGTTCTTAATCTACTACTATATTGTTTCAATAAATGAAAATACCCTGATAACTCATTCAATGCCTGTTTTGAGGTGTTCTGTTTATATAATAAAGAATTTCAAAATTCAGGTCAACACCTCTCATGGGGGATGTCCCCCATAAATCAGCATAGTTGGCAGGTCTGTTAAAGTGAAAGCATTTATTGATAAATAAATAAATGAATAAATTATATTATGAATATGTTACGATGTATAGATTAACTAAAGGGTTGATATCTTGTAATATTTATCTTTATTTGTTTGTTTATTGTTGTGTAAGGCCACTTTCCACTACATTGTGTCTATATCATTGCAACCAGTATCATATAATATAAAGGAAAGAAGAAGAAAGTGGAGGAAGAAGCCAGAGTACCCAGAGAGAACTACCAACCTTCAACAGGCAAAATCCTTGTCAATATCAGAGTTAACTGACATTGTCACAAGCAGGGTTCAAAATCACAACCTCAGAGTTTACTGGCTAGTAATCACTTCAGATGAACTGCTTATATAGACCACTTGTCCACAGATGATCACAGAGGCCTCCTTGTAATATTTACATCACATATACATTTCATAATGATTATATCATCTTTGTTTGGCAAACTACTATCACATGGTGATTCAAAGTCATGTATTATTGTGGATTCTTTTATTTTTGTGGATACCAATGTTTGTAGATTGAGGGAAATTTGTATTTTCATGGATATTTGATTTCATAGTTTTGCTAAAGTCTGTGTATATGCTAATAGAAAATGTGTATTTTGTTGAACATTTAAATTTGTGGTTTACCTTTACCCACATAATCCACACATATTGGTTTCCACACATATTGGTTTCTACACATATTGGTTTCCACACATATTGGTATCCACACATATTGGTTTCCACACATATTGGTATCCACACATATTGGTTTCCAATGAATAATGATACAACCACAGGATGTCTGAACATTTCATACCATCCATGACTACATGTACAATCCATGACAACATGTACAATCCATGACTACATGTACAATCCATGACTACATGTACAATCCATGACAACATGTACAATCCATGACTACATGAACAATCCATGACTACATGTACAATCCATGACTACATGAACAATCCATGACTACATGTACAATCCATGACTACATGTACAATCCATGACAACATGTACAATCCATGACAACATGTACAATCCATGACTACATGTACAATCCATGACAACATGTACAATCCATGACTACATGTACAATCCATGACTACATGTACAATCCATGACTACATGTACAATCCATGACAACATGTACAATCCATGACTACATGTACAATCCATGACTACATGAATAATCCATGATTACATGTACAATCCATGACTACATGTACAATCCATGACTACATGTACAATCCATGACTACATGAATAATCCATGATTACATGTACAATCCATGACTACATGTACAATCCATGACTACATGAATAATCCATGATTACATGTACAATCCATGACTACATGAATAATCCATGATTACATGTACAATCCATGACTACATCAATAATCCATGATTACATGTACAATCCATGACTACATGAACAATCCATGACAACATGTACAATCCATGACTACATGAATAATCCATGATTACATGTACAATCCATGACTACATGTACAATCCATGACAACATTGCAAATTTTAAAACAAACAAACAAAAGCTTGCTTGAACTCTTAATTGTTTTGACACTTCATACATAATCTGCTTCCATCAACACTTTTACATCCCACTACGAAAGAAGTATTCAAATTTTAAATACATATATATTCAAGCTCCTAATAATCCAAAAACTAGACCAATACCATGCCAGGCACCAAGCTCTAAATCACATACAGTATAGACATATGTTAAGCTCTATATCTAAATCACCCAAAGTCTTAGACAAGTATATCATATGTAAAGCTCTAGATCTGAAGCACCCAAAGTCTAGACAAATATATCATAAGTTAAGCTCTAGATCTGAAGCACCCAAAGTCTAAACAAATATATCATATGTTAAGCTCTAGATCTGAGGCACCCAAAGTCTAGACAAGTATATCATATGTTAAACTCTAGATCTGAAGCACCCAAAGTCCAGACAAGTATATCATATGTTAAGCCCTAGATCTGAAGCACCCAAAGTCCAGACAAGTATATCAAATGTTAAGCTCTAGATCTGAAGCACCCAAAGTCTAGACAAGTATATCATATGTTAAGCTGTAGATCTGAAGCACCCAAAGTCTAGACAAGTATATCATATGTTAAGCTCTAGATCTTAAGCACCCTTAGTCTAGAAATTATATCATATGCTAAGCTCTAGATCTGACGCATCCTTAGTCTAGACAAGTATATCACATGTTAAGCTCTTGATCTGAAGCACCCAAAGTCCAGACAAATATATCATATGTTAAGCTCTAGATCTGAAGCACCCAAAGTCCAGACAAATATATCATATGTTAAGCTCTAGATCTGAAGCATCCAAAGTCTAGACAAGTATATCATATGTTAAGCTCTAGATCTGAAGCACCCAAAGTCTAGACAAGTATATCAAATGTTAAGTTCTACATCTTAAGCACCCAAAGTCTAGACAAATATATCATATGTTAAGCTCTAGATCTTAAGCACCCAAAGTCTAGACAAGTGTATCATATGTTAAATTCTAGATCTGAAGCACCCTAAGTCTAGACAAGTATATCAAATATTAAGCTCTAGATCTTAAGTACCCAAAGTCTAGACAAGTATATCAAATGTTAAGCTCTAGATCTTAAGTACCCAAAGTCTAGACAAGTATATCAAATGTTAAGTTCTAGATCTTAAGCACCCAAAGTCTAGACAAATATATCATATGTTAAGCTCTAGATCTGAAGCACCCAAAGTCTAGACAAATATATCATATGTTAAGCTCTAGATCTGAAGCACCCAAAGTCTAGACAAGCATCATATCATCATCAAAATGGTATTCACTGAAAGTCTAAACAAATATCATGCCAGACACCATGCTCCTAATTGCACAAAGTCTAGGCAAGCATAATTTGTTAAGCTCTGAAGCACCTAAAGCATCATATCATCATCAAAATGGTTTTCACCGAAAATGTAGACAAGTGTTATATCATAATTTGATCAAACTCTAAGACTTAATCATGCATAGTGTACACAAGCATAATGCCAGACCCCAAGCTATAAAATCATTAAATGCTCACTTTTAAGAAGCTACAATGAACGGAAAGATTGAAAACAAATATCAATATGTTGTCCTTTTTTTTTTTTTCAATTTCCAAAAGGACACTTAAGTTCATAAGACTATAATCTTTAACATTTATTCAGTTTTGAAAAATACTTTATAGTTTCCAACGAAAAATTATTTCTTTCAGTTCAAACGAAAATTGTTAAATTCTAAACTATAGTCAGACGTCTTTTCCAGCTTATTTGTACTTTTTATTTACTGTATTCAAAACCCGTGAAAGAGTAATAACAAAAATTGTATTTTATAATAGGCCATATACATGTAACATTTTAGTATTAGTTACCTAATTCTACCTATCATTTCAAGTTTCTTAGATTTTTAATATTTAGAAATTATGAATCTACAAAATGAATCTACAAATAAGATGGAATAGTTTTTTATACGCCCGACTTAGTCGCAACGTTGAATGGTATACACTAGTTTGTCCGTGATTCTGTCCGTCCGTCAACACTCTATAATCTAATATAAAAATAAGAAGATGTGGTATGATTGCCAATTAGACAAAGCTCCACCAGAGACCAAATGACGTAAACGTTAACCGTACAGCCTTATAAAACTAATAGTATAGAAGTTAGTCAGTGTCATCTTTCATTTCAATTTTTTATTTTCAATAATTTTGTCAAAGAGAAAGAGAGGAAAAACAAACTTTCTTTTTTAAAGCGGAATAGAAGGAGACATAGTTTTTGGGGCTTTATTTGAAAGAGAAAACAAAGCACTTTCTTGAAATTTTTAGGAAGAAATCAACGGTAGATATTTTTTTTTTTAATACTGGGAACTTTTTTATTTCTTATGTATTATTTTTGGCGGGAATGAAATAAATCATACTTTTTAAGATCAAAAAACCAAATCCCCAAATCATGAAATACCTTCACTCAAAATTTTAAGAAAAAATCACTGGTAGAAATTAATAGGCTGTTTGGTCTTTAAAAGTATTTAAAAACTACGATAACCGTTAAGAAGGCCTAAACTTTGGGGGCATGCTTGACATTTTGGTATTTCAAACTCGATGGAAGTTTCTTTGCTTCATCACTTCTCATGCCAGTCATGGCTATCATGGGATTGTGGACTAGAAACTTCCGGATATATTAGTCCGCTATTGGACGCTCAAAAGCAATGGTCAAACAATCAATTATATTTGAATATATTCAAAATGGGTTAATGACTTTTTAACATCGGTAAGCTACATTTGGTCATTTAATTAGCTTGGTTAACAGATATTCAATATACAGTTTAAACGTAATAAACGTGAACTAAATATTACAAATGATGTGCTCTATTTGAGATCTGTTATATGTGCTATATGAATGAAAATGATTTCAATAATATATAATCTACATCGTGATCAGTTACTGTCAATTTTTATTAATGCTAATTTAATCAAACTGTACTATTAAAGCACCAGAGAAAGTGTTGATTGGTTGGTCTGGTTTCCCATAAATAGATGAGGGTCTTTTTACACGACAATGTCTTATCCATACCATATCGTTGGCTTTAAGTGATAATACAATTGTTTGGGTTCCCATGGAATAATCATCCGGATCTGCATAGAAAGCGACGAGCTGAACTCCGTTTTTTACCATCTCCATATGCATTTCTTTACCTTCACTGTTTAGAATTGTTGCTGACAGGATGTACAGTCCTTTAACTGGTGCTACAAAATGTCCATGTCGGGCATCAAAGCCCTTTCCAACATTTGTAATAACTTTATCATATTCAACAGGTTGGTGCTGCCCGAGGCTTATAACACTAGTTAGTGCGGCAGTAAATCCTATCGCTTTGCGTAGCTGTGCAGGTTGAGAACTAGTGGCTGTTAAAAAGAGGAGACAATTATTATTTCCTTTTATGTATAAAACCAGACTAACATTTACAAGCGATGAAACGAGATTTTTTGTTTGTATATGTAATGTCACCAAAGTTTGACGGACGTTTACTGTATCTATACTATTAACATAACGAGGTCCAATTTGTTAGCCGGTATGACGTAAAAACGACGAATCAAAAAATATAACTTTACATATAACTTATATAGGACAATGATTTTGTTTAAAAATTACACCATTCCAGGCCCTTTTGTTTTCCACATAATTATAATTACCAATATTTTTACAAGTTCTTGGTCGAATCCGATACCGATACCAATAGTATATGTTACATGTAATTTCCGGTAGTAGTTATCTGTTACCTTCAATAAACCCCTCCTCTATCAGGATAACCTGGAATTCTTCCAGTGGTTGTTTTATATCTATGTTACACTATAGTACACTTTTTATCAGGTCTATTTTCTTCCACCTAAATACCACTATCAATTTTGGATAATTAGTTAAAAAAAATTAATTTAGTTTATAGTAAGTTTATTGTAATAAGAAAACCAGGACGGGTTCAAACATAAAGATTTTGAAAGCAGCGAAAACTGTGCACCTTAAAATCAGCATTACTTTATAAGATGACAATACGAATATAAAAAAATAAGGCATAGGTACTTTACTTCAGCCACGAACCCGCGATATCGCGGGTGTGTTCTAGTAGAAAAGTAAAATTTCCATTCAGTCTTTATTATTAATCTGTTTGACAATTGTCTCTGTTCTTTGGTAGTTGAAAATATTAGGCGAAAAATAGTGTCTTCTACACTATACGGATTTGGATCATAAACAATGCATGCAGATCACAACCCTTAGTTTTAACTAATGAACAGTTAATCGAATACACGCTTATTTAGTGGACATCTGTCAAGTTGTTTCGTTGCTGTTCATTATTCGTAACAAACTTTAAGATCTTTTAAATCTAATTAAAATATGATAGATCTCTGACTTCGATATCCTCATATGAGTTATATTTACGAGCACGCGAGTTAATATAGATATGCATTTTAATCAAATTGAAATCTTTTTTTTATTCAAACCTCGATCGATTGTTTATAAATGTTTTAATATTCTTTGAAGCATGCGGATTTTTGGATCATAAACTGGTTGTGGACGGAACTCACTGTTTCTGGGTGTAGAACAATGGTAATAACTTTACTGATTATATGTTATGGCTTTTTATATTATTGTTGATCATACTTTGTAAAATCATAGAAACCAAATCAAAATAACAAAGATTTTGTTTCTTTTGAGCCTCTGTGTAGGGTCACACTTTCAGGGAAGAAAACATTTCTGCTCCACATAATAGGTATAAGGAATTTGTGAGCTCGACTACACTATAGTAAAGCATTTGGAAATAAGCGTGGAAATTTTAGGAGACAAGGAAGCAGTTTGTAATCATAGTATAATAATTTTTAAATATATATTTTGCTTATCTATGTCCAGGAAACATTTATATATCTTCTTTCTAGAGTATTTGCATTTTTCATTATCAGTCATCATATCGTATTTAAAATCTTCCTTGTCCCCCTTTTACATAAATGATATAGTTCACTTACCAGCAGGTACCACTGGCAATACTTGTTTTGTTGGCTTAAGAGTACTTGACTTTGTAGGTGTAGGCTTCGTAGAGCTATTATTAGGTGAAAGCTTCTTTGCATCAACAGTACTTGAATTTGTAGGTGTAGGCTTCTTTGCATTAACATTACTTGAATTTGTAGTTGTTGCACCACATTTACATGCAGATTTAATTTGAACGTTTTCCTTTTTTAATTCAGCAACTGTTTTAGTAAGGTCGGTTACATTGTTTTTCAGCTGATCAAAATGTGTCTTCAGAATTTTCAAAACACCTGGGAAAAAATATCATAGTTTAAGTATACAAATCTTTGAATACAACACTAATAATCCCTTATAAAAACACAAATTTGTCAAACACTTGGATGCTTAAAATGTACAAGAACAACCACTGATAATACCTATAGAGATAAATATTGCCTATCATATTGTAGGTTATTGATATTACTGTGACGTTACGCACGATACTGGTGATACATGACGTTACATATAGAATAATACATGGCAAAATCCGTATCGCATGCTGTATCACCACGAGAAACCAATATCAGTCCCGAGGGCCGAAGGTCCCGAGGGCTGATATTGGTCGAGTGGTGATACAGCATGCGATACGGATTTTGCCATGTATTATTCTGTTTATCATATATTTTAATAGAATCAGATTCATGGGATATCCATTTTTTTTTAAATCGTCCGAAATTATAAGCTAGAAAAGAACATTATGATTTTCCTGTATTTTTTCCAGCTTACTTGGTTTTTTATAGACTTCCTTATTTGCTTAATATCCACATCGTAATGTCCCCTATAACCTTATTACATTCTCAATATACGTTAAAGACCATGCACTAAAATGCATCCACTAACGATACTGTCCTATTATTTCAACTAAAATTAATATTTATCAACTAAATATCATAAGATGTAGAAATGTTTAAAGTTTTATTGTTTATTTGGCGATGATATTATTCATGATCATTTCAATTTTCTGACGAGGTAAACAGCAAGAAAAATATTTCTTGAAAAGTTTGCTATATATATCTATTCTAACCAAATTAAAATCGTAAAAATATGCATTTGTGTTTAATCCATCAGGTAATGAAAACAAACTTCACGAAAATTATGACCAAATAAACAATAAAACTTCAGATATTTCTACATCTTATTGTGTCTTTTTTTTTTTTAATAAAAATCGCTTGTAAAGTTACCGGGTAATAATTTTTGGAAAAATATCGATTTTAGTTGAAATGATAGGACATTTTTTTTAGTGGGAACTCATTTTTTTCCTATGCCAGGAAATACAGCAACTGGACGTCATAGGTCAAACGTTGACGTCATTCGAATTATGACGTCATGCCAGGTATGCGATACGGGTTTAGCTATGCGATACGGGATATGCGATACAGGGTAGGTGATACAGACTGGAAAAAAGGACCTTTATTAGATATACAAAATTGCTGTATTTTGTACTAAATATATGATAAATTAAAATAACGTCGAAATACACTTTTGACTGACGTTTTATCCAAGACGCTTGTTGTTAAACGAACGTATGAATTTATGTTTGTCACGATTGTCCCCCCATTCGTTTTTACCTCTTTAAAGCATTCCCTACATGTACATGTATATATTTTCATATATTATTGGTTTCTATAACTACTGTTTCTTTATAGGGATAAATACTGATTAATAAATTTCTAGCAATTTATTTCATTAATACATTCTAAAACATTTAAATGTGTTTCTTCTGTGATTCGAATGACATTGTTTGCGGTTACTTCCGAACAAATATAGACCAATGACGCAGCAGGTACAACCGCTTTCCTGTTCACAAGACGATATTGAAAAGGCGAGTTCGTTTTGTTGTAATATAGACCACGAAACACAGGTGTTCCCGCAGGGAGTAAAAGATCCCCAAGAATCCGTTGTGTCAATGCGTAACGTTTCCATGCTTTTCTCTACTTTCAGCATGTAGTACTCCTCCTCATCGTCGTCAGTATATAACGCAACTAATTGACCAACCGAAACTAATTCTTGCAAAGACACTTGTTCATTTTCTTCATTTTTTCTTGTGCATCCGCTCTGTATTCTCGCTTCATTTCCCATTCAGTATAACCACCAGTTTTTATCGAATTAGAACACTGGTCATACATGTGATGACAACAGTTTACACAGAAACAAGACAATTCACTGATATTTATCAATCCTTTAGCAGAGTCACGACTAGTTCTTACTTGGTGAACAGATCGAATGCTAGGCACCGGCTTAAAAGACAGTCTGTTGTCACGGTGAATCGTTTCCGCATATCGGAATATTCTTCTCTTACAATGTGACCTCGGTTGTGTTAGAAATGAATTCGCGTATTCATAGAGATCTTTTGCTGTCCTTATCTGAGTCTGTCCGCGTAAAATGGCACAGTCGGCTTGTCTCTTAATAATTCCTCCAGCAGCGTCTTGTTGTCCTGAAATGCACAGATAAGTTTTTTATGTCAACTGCATGACATTGGACCTTACCATTTTTCCGCGTTCAAGGTTTATGATTTTTATAATAGTAACAATACCGAAAGTTACGAGAAATATAAGAGATACATTCAATACCCTACAGCGACTGCCAAGATGAAGAACAGAAATAAAAGCCCTGTTCCTTGATACAACGTATTTATTTTTGTGTCAGGTGTAATTTAGTCCGACGCACATGTTTTATCAAAATACATTTATTTCAAATTCGATATAATAAAAAAAAACATGTAAAAAAAAAAACTTTCTAGAATAATGTTTTCAAACATTAACCCATAATGTGACGGATTGAGAGAAAACAGTTTACCGATAATGTGAATACCCGACCGCTTTTAAAATATTTACATTTTACACAAATAACTCATAAATATTCAATCAAAAGCTAAATAATATGTATTCCATTGTACTCGAAAATTTGAGAAAAATCATTAAATCTGTGTCCAAGATATCTAGCGTAGAGACTGACAGACGGACTGACATTCAACTGTATTTAAAGGCAATCATAGTAGTAAGTTCGAGGATAATAAACTAAATTATTATAAATACTTTTTGCATGGGAAGTTTCGAAGAAATTTCTTGTGAAATGTTGATATCCAAAGTCGTCGCTTGTTTGACTAATATCTCCGAAACAGTGTCTGCTCTTATACTGGGCTGCACACCCGTCAGTAAACTCGTGCATTGTTTCTATTGAATATGAAATCGACTGTAAATATTCCGCTATATAATTTCGGACTTGGTGAACAAAGTATTGATCATGAACTAAGTCTGGGCTTATAACGAAAAATTGTTCCGTGATAATTTCAGGAAAGTCTTCTGAACTATCAACACCATCGTATTCTAGCAATGCATGTCTATGTAGAATAGTAACATGGACCGACACTTCGGTTTTTTGAAAGTAAGCACTTTGAATCTCAGTAAGCTCGGAACACCTGTAATTTTCACTAAAGTCATGCACACAAACACACTGCTTTTCTGGGAGATTTCTAACAAGATTTTGAAATTGTTCATTTTGCCATGTAGCTCTGTGCTGATGCACTGGAAAAGTTTCAATTAGTTTTCTGAAATATGAAAACAATTCACCAACTTGACTTTCTATTTTCACGAGCATTAGTTTCTTTATGGTTTTGTTCCCTTTAACATTAACGCTTACATTTTCAAACTTTTCCCACTTTACAAATTCCGCAGTGTCAGATACATCAAGTTCACAAGGCAGAAAATTCAAGATTTTAACTCCACAATCGGAACAGTTTCTTTTAAGGCACTGTAAATTGTGTGAACCATCAACTTTTTCGCATAATGTTGCATTAACGACATCAGATATTGAATCGTACACAGGGGTAGAATAGCATTCATTCGGTTCATTTTCTATCAAAAGTTTCTTTCGGAATTCCATACACGATTTAAAGACAGTTTTAAAATCTACATGGTACTTGCAGCAACATGTTTGTCTATCCTTAGGTCGGACGGGTCGCACAAAGTAGGGTTTGCACCTTTCGAACATTCTTTGAGCTATTTTAATAGAGGGGTTTTCTCCGATAAAGTCCAAATACACATCGGTCTGTGTTTTTTCTAGTATGTGTGTCATGTGGCTTGAATAAGTTTTCGGACCAATGCGGACCCTTTTGATATCTGCCTTGTTACCAGTCGGACGAGAAATACCAGGCTTACACCAGAACTCATAAATACGTTTCTTCGTGTCAGGTGTTATTGCATCTGATCTAGTTTTTCTATTTGTGTAAGTCCAGCTTGATTTTTCAGATTTAAGTATTCTTGTTCTAATTGCATGACCACGGCTAACTCTTCTTACCGGTAATCCCAATTTCCTAGCCATTTTCTTTCTGCATTTATTGTCACTGATTTTTTCACCACTTACTGATGAAATAATAACACTCATCGTTTTCAAAGAGTCATCCGATCTTTTCCTCTTACAGTTGTCAATAACTGTTTTTAAATCTTCCGTCAAGGCTTTTGATGTTTTGTGTTCTTCTATTTCCTCCGGCGAAGAAATCACTTCAGAAGATTGCAGTTTTCTCACAGTCGGCGAGTTCGAATTTTGCAAGTATGCGACCATGGTTGTCACCCGCCTGTCTGGGCTATTTGGTAGGGCCAGTTTCAGTTTCTTTAATGCCCGATGTTTTTCTGTTCTATTCTCGAAAGTATTTCGCATATTTAAATCCTCGTTTTGCCTTTGATCACTGATATTTTCTTCACGTTTTCTCTTTCTATATTTCCGTTTTCTCTCCGTTTCTTTGACCCGTCTCATTTGTTCTTTCTCTTGTTTCTCTCTATGTTGTCTTTGGCGTACTGCCTCATCTGATAAAGCATACTCCTTTTCCTTTAGATTTCTGTAATAAGATTCAAGCCTTTGTTCTCGTCGCTTTTGAAGCTTTTCTTGTTTGTACCGTTCAAGTCCTTCCTTAGATGACATCCTTTTTTTTTCACTGAAATAATTATGAAAGTTTTATTATATAATTTATTTTAGATACGATTAGGACAGATTTACGATGACAAAAAATAAATACAAATACAAACACTTGCAGATAATCTTGAATAGTTTAATAATATCCGATTGATTTTCACAGATAATGTAATCTTCAAATTATTAGGAGCGAATTTGTTTCTCGCTTCTGAATAGACTAATTTATTTATTCAAATCAGGGGCCCTCGAAAGGCCATACAATGCATACATTAATCATTTTGACAATTATCAACAACAAAAAACGTCTGTAACGTTACGTGTAACTTTCAAAAACGGAGTTCCATGTATGTGACATTTTATTGGACATGCGGTTTTGTTTGTAATTTGTGCAAACCTGTAGCCCTTTTCACAAAAAATCTTAAGTGTAAAATTTATCGTAAGTCTAAAATATTCCTTAACAATTCAACTAAATATTTTTATCGTAAGATTAATTTTACACTTAAGATTTTTTGTGAAAAGGGCTACTGGGCGCATTGTCATGTTTCAAGGCTCAAAATGCGAAGAAAGGTTTGTACTTTTTAAAGCGGTAAATAGAATTAAGGAAATATTCAATAAAACAAATTAATTTAATCTCATTCGACGGATTAGTGCCGGAAAATGTGTGAAAACTGTACTTGTGACAAATTCTTGGACATGAGAAAATTCCGACCTGTGTAAACCGACGTAACAACAAAGAAAAAAATAAATGATTTAAAAGGCGAGTCTTTGTACAAAATAATGATACCAATATTGATTAACTTACCAGTATTCTGTTCATAAAAATCAAGTCCGTAAGTTCGGCTAAAATATTTCCCTGCTTGTGGGACACTTTTTAATATCTCATTCAGGGGCCCATTGCTTCGCTTCTAGTACTGGTTGTGTTCAAATTTTTTGCCGTCACAATGCTATGACGTTGAACGTTGCGCTGCCCGAAAATGGTGACTTTTGGTGAAAAAATCACCAATCTTCAGCACATTTTGCCCAAATATCGGCATCTATTTGTAACGCGGGACACGAGAAAAATGACGTTATTTATAAAATCGTGTTCGGTTTATTCACATACACTTGTATTAAAATGTCATTCAAGACTTAAAATAAATTCCCAAGACATTCAGCTTTATTTTGATGTAAAATTTATATGTTTTCTAGTAGCAACGACAATATAGTGACCAATTGTTGCTTATGACACGGTATTTTTTCTTGAGTGTCACCAGTTCCGTGCGTAACGTCTGTCTAAATCCAGTCTAAAAAGATGGAAATGTTCCATGACTGCCAATGAAGAACTATCCATAACAGACTTAAGGACGAGAATGTAAAATTATCTAAAGGTCTCCGTAAAGCCTCAGCAATGAGCAAAACCCATACCGTATATGTAGCCATTATAAAATAAAAGGCTTCGGCAAGACAAAATGTAAAATAACTCAAAAGTGAAAACAAGAAACCCAGTTGGAAAAGGCTCTACTCATCAGATAGATCTACGAAGGCAATAAACATGGTACCAATATAAGACTTGCAGTTACTGAAAGCTAGTTCAAAGTCAACTTTAAAACCAATAAAAACTATGTTTTACAAGACTAAAATATCTACCAATACACAACCAACGGATTTAGTGTTAAGACGTCAACAGTCTGAGAAAAGCACGACCTTGCGTAATGCCAAATTATTAGTATTGCCCGGATATAAAAAAGAAGATGTGATATGATTGCCAATGAGACAACTCTCCACAAGAGACCAAATGACACAGAAATTAACAACTGTAGGTCACCGTACGGCCTTCAACAATGAGCAAAGCCCATACCGCACAGTCAGCTATAAAAGGCCCCGAAATGACAATGTAAAACAATTCAAACGAGAGAACTAACGGCCTAATTTATGTACAAAAAATGAACGAAAAACAAATATGTAACACATAAACAAACGATAACCACTAAATTACAGGCTCCTGACTTGGGACAGGCACATACATACAGAATGTGGCGGGGTTAAACATGTTAGCGGGATCCCAACCCTCCCCCTAACCTGGGACAGTGGTGTAACAGTACAACATAAGAACGAACTATAAAAATCAGTTGAAAGAGGCTTAACTCATCAGATGGATAAAAATACAAATACTACAAATACAAGTGGACGTGGCCGGGTACTTGTACATCCAAACAACAAAAAGACACTAAGTACAGATCTGAGAGTACTCGCAGTTACTGACAGTTAGTTCAAAGCCACTAACAACTAATAAAAAAATCATGCATCTAAGACTAAATTATCAATCCGTACACATCCAACATCCAATGGATTTAGTGTAAAGACGTCATAAACAGTCACAGAAAAACATGACCTTGTGCAATGCCAAGATATAGGTATCGACAGATTGTAGATCCATGAATGTGTATATGTATATAACAATAATATTTAGTTTGCTTTTAATTTACTGTTAACAAAATCAATATTAGTACCAATAAAAACAAAATTTAATGATCTAATTACAGTGTTGAATTGGTAACCTTTTAGAATAAGTTTATGTCGGATGTCGGACCAAAATTGTTCATATTAACTGTAAATGTAAAGCAATACATAATAAGTTGAGGTTTAAGGTCCGTGTAACACTTATCAATTTAAAATTTCAAAAAGTTTTCAAATTTTAGTTTTTGGGATTTTTGATCAAAGTTTTAAAATATCAAAATTCCCCAATTTTTTAATTTTTTTCGAATTTTGAAAATTTCACCAAATCATTAAAATTCTAAAATTATAAACTTCGTTTTAAATTCTAATAGTTTAGATATTTAAGCAATCTTTAAAAGTTCTAAACTGAACGTACAGTTTTGATCATTTCGCTTTTTAAAAGTTTGATTTTTTTTATTTTTGATTAAAATATAGGAAAGGGGGAAAGGACTAAAAAGTGGATATCTGTTACAAGTGCGAAACGGAATAGGAATGGAAGGAAACGAAATGAAATTTACCAAACAAATCAAAACGAAAACAGTATTTTCTGAAAAACTAAATATAATGAAAATTATAAAACAAGCGGCTAACTTGTAACCTATCGAATTGCTTATTACCGGGTTTGTAATAACATGAGCAACATGACGGGTGTCACATGTGGGTCAGGATCTGCTTACCCTTCTGGATCACCTGAGATCAACCCCAGTTTCTGGTGGGGTTCGTGTTGCTCAGTCTTCAGTTTTCTATGTTGTGTGTTGTGTACATTTGTTTGTCTATTGGTCTTTTTCTTTTTTAGCCATGGCGTTGTCTGTTTATTTTCGACATATGAGTTTTAGTACGTGTCCCTCTGTTATCTTTCGCCCCTCTTTTGTTTGATCTACAGGGTGAACAAGAGAAATATGTTCTTTTAGGTCTAAAAAATAATTAGTAAGACCAGATTTCGACACACTTTGATTCTCTAACAAAATGAACAATATACAGAAATTACTTGTCGACTTTGTGATTACTGCTATTTTTAAATAGCGAATAAAAGGAAACGGAATATTCGATTTTTGAAATAAAGGATAGTTCCGTATTTGTTATTTGCACTTTTGTAAATTATCGTGCGACAATCAACTTTGAGCGAAATACAAGTACGCAGCCACGTCCGCTATACATGCTGTCTTTAAGATTTAGACCAATTATTAGAAGCTTGGCCAGGATAATGTAAAGAGGTACACCATTTATATCAAACTCAGCGTGATAGTCTTCTGAAAGTTAAATGCATTCATTATCACATAAACATTTCAGTCTGAATATTCATGCAATAGTTGACGCTGTTCGTAAAGCTCCATTCTATCCATATGAGCTGTGGGCATTTTGATGAATGCGTGCCCTCAGTTTTATTTACTTGAGCAACACCATGCAATGTTATAAATAATGAAGTATTTGTTTGTGTTGTCATAAGTTTGTTAATGTGATGTTTTCTCTCTATTAGAGAGGCTCGCAGATACTTAGTCTGTTGCCCAGTCCAATTTAATATATTTTGAAAAAGAAAAACACACTGTTAAACAAAACCGCAATTCAAATGATATAATGTTTTATAAGTTCACATCACCGATACACATTTTAGAAAGCTGAAGTGACTAATTTTAATGGTAAATTATTTTGGTTGATTTTTGTCGTATATTCTTTTCTGTTGTTGATTTAGCATAATTTTGGTCCTTGATTATCTTATTTTATTATATCAAATGTAAAACTATAGGTAAAGTGTCCGGCTGAGATATTGTATTTTCGAGTGATATTAAATGCAATCAGATCGATTAACTGCTATTTCTTAAGTATACTGATTTATTTATGACTGTTCATCTTATTCTGAATGCTATAAATATTTGAGGCAGAAACTATGTCCTTGAATTTAACTTAAAATTCAGCGTCAAAGTTTACATTATCCTGTTTTTTCCAGAGCAAATTTTTAAACGTCCTAGTTTTTTAACAAATGGGCCGGGTTTTTTTAAAGAAAAAATGTAAATACGAAAAAAGGCATTCTTTGCATAAACACTTTTTTTTCTAGATTTCAACTGTTATCTATAGTGAAGAACAATATTATATATTCCAATGAAGTCACAAAATATATTTCAATATTGATAAAATTTAGCCGTTTTCGATTTAATGTTAACTTTCTGTACTGAAAATATTTTACAATAACCTTGCAGTATTACGATATATATATAAGAAATCTCCGGGTACTTTTAAAAAAGGTCCTGAGCACCGAGTACAGGGCCCACGGTCATAAAACTTTACTCAGTATTCGGAGAACAAATTTTGTGCTCGAAACATCAAATCCATTATTTTGATTGGTTGATTTCTGAGTCTGAGTACAATAATCGTGCTCAGACTCAGAAATCAACCAATCAAAATCATGGATTTGGTGTTTCGAGCACAAATTTTGTACTCCGAGTACTGAGTAAAGTTTTATGACCGAGGACCCTGGTCTTTTCAATTCAATCTCATGCTAACTTTGTATTCACAGTCAATAATAAAATGATTGATACATACTACAGAGGCGAACTCATGAGTTTTAAAAATAGGGATTAGAAAACTTAGGAATAGAGTGAAAAATCAGAAAATATAACATAAAAACTAATTTTCTACTAAAAGAGAACTTCCCGCAATTAATTAGATTACAGTAACAATAAACAGCTGCGCCACGAGCGAATGATACGCCCCTCGTCTTGTGTGTGAAGTATTATGCAATAATCATAAATAGTTTCTGAGATACGGCGCGACATGTGAAAAAATCCCCTTTTTTTACAAAAAACTTAATAATTCTAAAATAAAATTTTGAATCATCACCAAAAAGTATACAGATCTTGAGATTAATATAACGAAGAAGTGTGTAAAGTTTTAAGCAATAACCATAAATCGTTTTTGACATACGGCGCGACATGTGAAAACCCCCTTTTTTTACAAAAAACTCAATAACTCTAAAATCAAATTTTGAATCATCACCAAAAAGTATACAGATCTTTAGATTAATATAACTAAGAAGTGTGTTAAGTGTTAAGCAATAATCATAAATCGTTTTGAGATACGGCGCGACATGTGAAAAAAAACACACCCCTGTTTTAGTTACAAAGTCCCGTAACTCAAAAAGTTTTAAACTTATTTTCACCAAAAAGTATACAGATCGTTTGACCATCATAAGAAAAAACTATGTTAAGTTTCATGAAATTTGGATTAGTTGTTCTCAAGTTACGGTGCGACATGTTAAAGACGGACAGACGGACGCCGGACATTTGCATAACAAAAATTTTGACGGGCGTATAAAAACCTTAATCCGCCCTAGTACTATTTCCCATTGACAATAACATTTGAAGTGAATGGAATATCCAATAAAAATTTTAACAAAACTTGACCGCATAGTCCGAAGCGCTTTTATGTATTTACCTACATCCGGAACGCTCAAAGCTGAATATTTGGAAGCCAAGTAAATATAAGAACCGAAACAATTGAAGAGGTGTATGGCCAAAAGGACATTAAAAATAGCAAAATCCATAATAAGGGAAACTTTGCCCAAGGGAGTTGAAACCTACGTTTCTTTATAATTTATATATAAACGGCCTATTTTAAATGATTTATTGTTGTTTGCCAATTGCAAATATTTCATGCATGTTCAGGTCGATAACAAATTAACAATAAATACAATAGGTAGGTTCTGTAGAAAGAGTCCGTTCAGGATGAAGGTCGGCAAATTTAGATAGCCACTGGAAATGAGTGTATATTGATTAGGGACAGATATTTGCAATCAACGAACCACTTAAAGAATTGTTGTAACGGTTCGTAACGTGCAGAGAGCGTGGCACTCTCTCTACACGCCCCATTCTGACTGGACGTAGCTGCGTTCTTGTATTTTGCTCAAAGTTGATTGTCGCACGATAACTTACAAAAGTGCAAATAACAAATACGGAACTATCCCTTATTTCAAAAATCGAATATTCCGTTTCCTTTTAATCGCTATTTAAAAATAGCAGTAATCACAAAGTCGACAAGTAATTTCTATATATTGTTCATTTAGTTAGAGAATCAAAGTGTGTCGAAATCTGGTCTTACTAATTATTTTTTAGACCTAAAAGAAACTTATTTCTCTTGTTCACCCTGTAGATCAAACAAAAGAAGGGCGAAAGATAACAGAGGGACATTCAAACTCATATGTCGAAAATAAACAGACAACGCCATGGCTAAAAAAGAAAAAAAAACAATAGACAAACAATAGTACACAGCACACAACATAGAAATCTAAAGACTGAGCAACACGAACCCCACTAAAAACTGGGGTTGATCTCAGGTGATCCGGAAGGGTAAGCAGATCCTGATCCACTTGTGACACCCGTCGTGTTGCTCATGTTATTACAAACCCGGTAATAAGCAATTCGATAGTTCGACAAGTTAGCCTCTTGTTTTATAATTTTTATTAAATTTAGTTTTTCAGAAAATACTGTTTTCGTTTTGATTTGTTTTGGTAAATTTCATTTCGTTTCCTTCCATTCTTATTCCGTTTCGTACTTGTAACAGGTATCCACTTTTTAGTCCTTTCCCCCTTTCCTATATTCTAATAAAAAATAAAAAAAATAAAACTTTTAAAAAGCGAAATGATCAAAACTGTACATTCAGTTTAGAATTTTTAAAGTTTGCTTAAATATCTAAACTATTAAAATTTAAAACGAAGTTTATCATCCTTATAATTCTAAAATTTTAATTATTTGGTAAAATTTTCAAAATTCGAAAAAAATAAAAAAATGGAATTTTGATATTTTAAAACTTTGATCAAAAATAAAAAAAAAAACAAAAATTTGAAAACTTTTTGAAATCAGAAAAAAATGAAGGGTCCGTGTGCTTATTTTCGAGATATAAGCCATTGAAAATTTGGCGGGAAATAATTATCTCTAGATTTTTCATACACTTAACATTGGCACCTTTTTTTTCTTTCAAAAACGATGAAAAAATAACATTTTGTAAGATTTTCAAAGATGGCATTTTAAACTATATGTAATCAAATTATGGAAAGAAAAGTAGGGGTTTGTGGGCAAAATTTTTAATGGCACTACATGGATAAAACCAGAGGATTCCGAATATCTGGCAAAAAATTCAAAAACAATAGGAGCATCCTTAACACAATTAAAACAAAAAATCAATGTTTGTACTGAGGAAGACAATATTCAAACATCTTATAACAATACAAAATTGGGAACCTTTCAAAATAAGTTTATTCAAAGGATCAATAAATTTATAAAGATCGTATCAAAATTTACGGACTCTATAAACAACATCAGTGTAAAAATCAGGATGTGATATCCCGTTTGTAACACGGTTTCCATAGGTACAGTCAAATTTCCAAACCAAATTATTGTATCTATTTAAGAACTGAGTAAAAACTTTTAAAAGTAACTGGCGGTAACGAAATCCCTGACCTAATTTGTCCGTTATATATAGAATAATGGCATTTTTGTTTTTGATAAAGTCAGTATCAAAAAATAAAATGCCATTATTCTTTTTATCGGCAATTTGTCATAACTGTAGGTTTTTTTGGTTGAGAATATGAAGTAGAATGAAATAGTTAGTAAAACTACTTTTACGCGTACAAAACGTTGGAATAGTTGTTCGGTTGTATGAATGACGTCGCGTGCATTTCATTGATAAATTGACGCGGATGGACTTGAACAAGCAACGTTGCTGCACTGATACATGACGTCATTGCCTAATATTTTCGAGTATCAAGTCCTGTCCATGATCTGAAAAATATTAGGCAGTAAGATCAAAGGGAAAATGTACAAATTGCCGATAAACATAGATAATGTATATTAAAATGTAAAACGTCACGATACAGACACGGACAGAGCGAACAAGATATGAAATATAAACGTCACTACAGACACGGACATAGCGAACAAGATTGGAAATATACGTAATTTCTTTTCACGGCCTAAAAAGAAAACTTGATAATAGGAAAACGGAAAATCGTCTCTTTTGCTGTAAAGTTTTGTATAGAGTTTTCCGTGTGAAACTTAAATATCCAAAATCCGGAAAAAAGGACATTTTTTGCTGTTTATAGTCCCTTTATATTACTTTTCAGTGCCCTTGAAAATTTTCACAGAACAATTATAAAAATTCTTGGTTATATTTAGGTAAAATATTTTCAAATTAACAGTTAGTGTAATTAAATTATCAATTAAATCATAAATTGTGATTCATGATAGCAATTCAGCAACAAGTCTGCTATTTAAGGGGCTCACTTGGTGCTCATAGGAATACAAAAACATCTGTCGGTAACGTAAATTTATAGATGTTGTCTAGGAAAATAAAATAACATCTTTTACTTTTCAACTGTTTAACACATTTTTCGAATTTTGCACACAACTTTGGCTCGTTGAACTTGACGGAAAATCGAACAAAATAATGAATTTTATCTCTTTTATTTTCTGAAATATTTGTATTCTTTCAGTGTATGTGAACATTTGTATAGAAAGCACATGACATCGGAAAAAAAAATATTCCTTAGATTTGTCTTGAAATCTTGAAATCTGTAATAAAAATCCATAGATTTTTCTTTAAAAAAGATATGGTGTTGATACATACAATTTCGGTTTAATGATGTAAAACAATCAAAGGGTCATCAACACTTTTTAGTTATATTTCACCAAGTCATAGATACATAAAGATGACTAAACACTTCAATTTTGACAGACTTGGGGCAAATTCGATTAATTATCTAAACAAGAATATGTCCAGAGTACACGGATGCCCCACTCGCTTTATCATTTTCTATTTTCAGTGGACCGTGAAATTGGGGTCAAAACCTCTAATTTGGCATTAAAATTAGAAAGATCATATGATAGGAAACATGTGTACTAAGTTCCAAGTTGATTGGACTTCAACTTCATCAAAAACTTCCTTGACCAAAAACTTTAACCTGAAGTGACCAAAAACTTTAACCTGAAGCGGGACAGACGGACAAACGGACGAATGGACGCACAGACCGAAAAACATAATGCCCCAAGGTGGGGCACAAAAATGTGTAAAAAAAGACATCTTTACCAGATCCACAATTTCAAAATTGAGAGTTTTTCTATGTATTATTATTTTGTATTACAAATAAAAATCAATTCATTTTGCTAAAATTCCAACGTTTCTTAGCCTTTTTCAAGGAGATTGTCACCATAAAAAAATACCTCTTGCTTCACTTTTGTTGCTTTTCTAATAACAAATAACAAAAGTGAAGCAAGCTGTATTTTTTTTATAGTGACGGTCCTCGAAAAACGCCTGTGGCCGAAACGTTGTTATCTTGCCATCCCAAAATTAGAGGTACCGATCAAGGTCATTCATGTATATATCTTTATGACTTTTGTCCAATCAAGGTCATTCATGTATATAATATCTGTATGTCTTTTGTACATAACCAAGCTAACACTTACTAAGTAGCTGATTCAAGTCAACTTTTGCTTCTTCTTTGAAACTGCAGATTGTCCAAATATTCATAAAAAGAAAAAAGTGTACAAACATTGTACACTGACTAAACCAAATGAGAACTCGCTATCGTCTGAAACAAACAAAAACACAATTGTTTACGTTTAGGGCATCCGATACAGTTTCTCGATATAATGTCATTTTTATAATTTTGAAATATGTTGTAGGCCTTGGCGAGTTATAAAATAAAACACAAAATAAAACATAGGTCACCGTGCTTGTTTTCGAGAAAATTGAGGCTGAAAATTGGGGATTTGTGCAATTTTGTAAAAAAGTTAGGCAATGTTATAAAATTTTTGGAGTAGATATTCTTGGTCGTAAATAAATAAGATTGGGTTCAATCTGAAGCTGTGATAACTGACAATAAGGAAAAAAATAAAAACCTACAAGAATGACTATATAACTATTTTAGCCTTGCTTGACATTGCGGACATGATGCTCAAAGTGGCATATTTTTTACCCTAAAAATAAGGAAATAGAGTTGTTCTGAAAATGTCATTTTTCTCATTTTTCTACATTAACTGCATTTTGTCATGCTTTCTCCAAATCTCAAATAAAAAATATATGTCGCCGTGTTGGATTCGAAGATAAACGCGATTTATCCTAAAAATTGCGCCCCCCCTTGGTAACCTCAACGTTAGCGCGAAATTGCACGACGTCGCTGGCAGACAGTTTCGACGTCTCCCGCCAATTATCTCTGCAAGATATCGGCGACATTTTTCAGATGTATAAATATTGCTTATAAAGAGCTACCTATAAATTGGTAATATTGTTTTCGGAAATTAAATCGTGTGAATCATAAATACCTCTCTTTGTTTGTGGTCCAAGTGAGAAACATCTAAAAAAAAGTTATTACGGAGTGTTGATGTTTTTTACGGCTTTTAAAACTTAAAGACTCGCGGCAATTCAGAACTTGACATGCAGGTCGATGTACTGTATACACACTTGTGTATTGTTTTTTACCATATGTTGACCTCTAGATGTTTTTGTTTTGTTTTGTTCGGTGGGCTGCTGTTTCATTAACAAACCCCATAAAATCCTTTTATTCACGTGTTTTGACCTCTTTTAAGAATTTCACATTTATTCATAAAATCAAACTTTTATTCGGGTCAATGATTACAGTTGAATAAAATTTGGAGGCTCCTACTGTTTTTAACCAGTTTTAAAATTCACTTGCATATACTTATTTCCACTGGATCACAGCACAAAGGCTACTTATATGAGGTCTTTTCCTGCAAACGGAATTGTCAGAAAAAAAAATCTTATAAAGCAGAATCTTCAATTTGCTAAAGGAGGCTTTTACCAGACAGAGAAACTATACCATAATTCTTAAATTTTTCATAATTTTTCATAATTTTTTATTTGTCAAAAACGATTGAATTAATATCTAGAACACTGAACATGTTACCTATACATCCCCCATAACATAGTGCACTAACTTGTTTTTAAAACCGTTGAAATTCATATAGATATAACAAAAGCTTCAAGGTACATGCAGGCTTACCAAAAACTGATGGAAAAACAATACTTTGAATTTTATAAGCAATTGTTTAAAAGAAGACGAAAGAAAAAAAAACATGAAAAATATAACTAGAAATTGAACAACACGGTCCCTACAGAAAAATTTGGTTTCAATAAGTTGCTCCGGATGAAATCATAAGTATTAAATAAATTGTCAGCAAGATTTTCCGGTGAAACTTGGGACACAGATCAGCGTCTCGACTCTCAAATCGTCGTCCAATTTTTAATTCAGCTTCCACTGATGTCAACATCTCAAATCATGGTCAGAATAACCTTTATTATCAAATCGACGTCCTTTCCAAATTCTACTGCGTCTGTGTATAGTGTTATGATATTGTAACTATCATATTTATTTAGTTGGCCTAACTTGTTTTGTGTGGCCTAAGAATGTTTACATTGTTTAATATTGTGTACAAAATAAAACACATTGTGTTACAACTATGCAGTTTAGAATTCACTGGAACAATCACTGATACTCATGGAATGATTAGAACTTTCTATTTCACTTACATAACGTTTCCAGAATGATCATAACAAAAGATGCGTAATTTAAATTTCTAGCGTTGTCTAGAAGTTTCCATTTGAGTATATATATAAGTATGCAGACCCTAAAGACAGCGACATAGATAAACCTAGACATCGAAAGACATCAACATTCTCAGCAGTTGGATTGACACTTTTATTTACCAACTACATCATACTAGATTGTGACCAATTGGATATAATATTCTGTGGATTCCGAGAAGATTTCCGGATAAAGAAAAGATAAAAGATTGGACATATATTTTGACAGTTAAGTTGACATTTCTTTTTATGTAATACTTCTTGTAAACTTGTGTATAATAAATATTGTTAAATTTTATTATTGATTTGTGTCTTTTGTTGGCTACAATCAAAAGTCGATTTTTGTATGTATGTGCCCAGCAGGCAAAGACGTCACTATGACGTCTTTTTCAGGTTGAGTTATGGTCGCGACGTCATATTACCAAAAATCGACGTAAAAAAGACGTCTTTTTTCAGACGTCAAAAAGACGTCGGGAAAAGACGTTGTATTTACGTCTTTTTTATGGTATGGTCACGATCCTTACATAAGTATGACGTCCCTTCCGTGACATAATTTCAACGTCATATCAAAGACGTCACATTGACGTCTTTTTGCAAACTATATAATTAATATATTTCTGCTCGTATACGTAACGGTTACTTTTTCTGAGTAATATTGTATATAAATCAATCGGCGTACATTTTTTTCACTGGACCCCTGGACTTAATATAACAGAGATGATAATACAACGGTTTCTATCCAATCTCTGTAGTTGTGGTTTGTATATTGGGATTTATAGGGGTATGGATAATATATACATTTTATCATCTTACAAGAATATATTATGTCTTAAATTTTATTTCTTTAGTTTATCTGACAATAGTCTCATTTTAATAAACTAGTAGTCAGATTGTCAAACCCTTTTCTCGAAAATTAAACTTTCGCGGCAAATCAACGCGCGCATGCGCAATATTTCATTAGCTTCGTATAAACCTAAAATAAAAACAAATAAATTAAATATCTTCGTGCATATTTGTGATTTGGAACTGATAAAGTTCAATTATGCAATGTCTTTATTTACTTTTTTCACAGATGAATGTTTTTAAAAAAAAATGTTATACGAAAATAACAGTTAGCTAACTCCGCTTCCATTTTGAAAAGAATAACCGGGAATCCACGGCTACAGTAACTGTTACAGTTCAAAATATTTACAGCATAACATTGAAAAAGGTATTGAATGTTTATAAGTGTAATACTAATTATATTGATCATCACATGTGTGGAATAGGTGCACCATGACAGTGCAGGGGCGGATCCAGCCATTTTCAAAAGGGGGGTTCCCAACCCAGGATAAGGGGGGGTGGTTCCAACCATATGTCCCCATTCAAATGCATTGATCGTCCAAAAAAAGGGGGGTTCCAACCCCAGAACACCCGGATTCGCCACTGTGTATTGTACTGACATGATATGTGTGCACGCTTTTTAACTTCTATTCAGGGGCATTATCTGAGTACATAGAGGAAACACACCGTTTTAGTGGATAATTTAATTGTATAATTCGTTTTAATTTTTTCATATTATTTTCGTCAATTATTTTTTTTTATTTAAGTTCATTCGTTTCTTTATTTTTTTATATATTTATTTAAAAATTAAAATTAAAAAGCGCCACCCATATTATTAAAGTACAAATTGTGATTGAGGTTCGTGTGGATCCTTTGGCTAAATAGATGCCTTTACACCACAAAATTTACTTAGAGTGCAGACAAACCTGTGCACCTGGGAAAATATTAAGGCACACATGCCCTAGATATATAAAATACAAATACAATTGAGAATGGAAATGGGGAATGTGTCAAAGAGACAACAACCCGACCAAAGAGCAGAAAACAGCCGAAGGCCACCAATGGGTCTTCAACACAGTGAGAAAATCCCTCATCCAAAGGCGTGCTTCAGCTGCATTTTATGTATCAGTTGTTGACGTTTGGCACCCATTTAAATTCGGACAATATAATAATGATGTCAATTTACAGGGATGTCCGACGATGGTTTTATTTTATTCAATTCGGATGAAAAATACAAGATTTTTATCTGATCGCAAATAATATTCATTCGCTTCTCAAATTTACTTATGAGATTTCGACAAGTCAATTAAATTTCTTAGATGTATCAGTATTTAAGGGAAAAAGATTTGAAACAGATCATATTCTGGATGTTAAATTATATCGTAAACCGACTGATAACTTTCAATACTTAGAAAGATTGTCGGCTCTTCCAACTTTGGTATTCAAAGGATTCATTATAGGAGAAATTACACGAATTATTAGGACAACAAACAATCAAAATGACCAGACAAAACAAAATGAACACTGCAAACGTAAGCTCTTGCAAAGAGGTTACACAGGAAAGGAATAGACATGCTAACGTCGAAAGCAAAGCAAAAAAAAACCAGATCTAACGTTAACACATTATGTTATAAAAATAAAAACAAAAGACAATCACCACCATTGGTATTTGCTACTAAATTTAGTCCAATATTCAAACATTTAGGTAAATGTATTAGAAAAAAATGGCACTTAATCGAAAATAACCCAAATGCCAACAGGTTATTTCCTAAACCACCTACATGTATTATTGCATATCAAAAACATAAAAATATAAAGGAATTTTTGACAACTGTAAAGATATATTAAAGTATTTGTTGTATAACAAATTATACGACGCTACTGAATCATAAACAGAAATCCACTGGGTGTCGTGCTCCTCCTTAATTAGTTACATTCGGTTACACAAAATTTAAGGCTACATCACCTGATGAGGATGAACGGCTTTGGTCGACAGTTTTGACCTAAATTGAGATTCAAACACTTGAGTGGGAAAGAAACTGACATATAGTCAATCAAAATATTATAGCAAAATAGAAAATAATATTTAATATCTATGACATATAATTAAAAACATGGCGCTTTATCGAAATATTTGTAAACTTTGCTTGGATTGGTAACACGTCTTTTATTAAAATATTTTTATTATATGTTTTAGACAAACAAGTTATTGTCAGTTGGAGGTGTGGATTTAAAAGATGGTGTAAGAAACATGTTGAGAAGGTTTGTATTTAGCTAGATTTCATTACGAGACCGCATTCAAGCAAAGGTATCCATATTGAAGTGCCAAAAAGAGGGGAAATCAATGAACAAAGAACAAAAATAAGAACATCAAAAAGATTGAGACAGACAACTAACATATAACACAAAATAGCAAAAAGTACACACAGAAACAAACAGCAAGACCCCCTTTAAAACCAGGGTTGAAATCAGTTTCTTAGGAAAAGTGAGCAGTTCCATAATCAGTCTGTCACTAATATGACTAAATGCATGCATTTCTTTTGTTTTTGTTTTACAATAACTTCTCCAGTTAGCTTTGTCCAGTCAATTATAAGATTTATGCATGCGCAGTATTTAAAAGGATAATTAGATGATGCTCCTGAACTATTGGGATTTTTTTTCGCCCTAATTATTTGACTGGGTCTTTTAGGCCCGCGTCTTTGACATATACTATTACTAGTATGTCATTTTTAGCATACTGGACCCAAAGGACCATCTGTAAACAATTGCCATTTGGTTTGTTGTTATCTTCAACTTTTCATTTTTTCTCTTATTAACTGTATCAGAAGAAGTACACATTTTTTTTCTAGTACAATGTAAGCGGTCTACTCTATTTTTTTATTGAAAAATTCTATTTCTCCAAAGAACAGTAATTTTGTGCACTTTTTCATGTAATTTTGGCTTGTGCATTGTTTTTATTTCAAAATTAATAACCATCACACAAGATATATATTAAAAAATTCCCTGAACATCATGTTTATCCAGCTTGCATACATCTGATTATTATACATATAGTTTTGTGTTATATGATCGTTCAGTGTCAATTCATAATTCTATTCTGAAAGGTTCCGTTACACATTTGGAAGGTTCCCTTACGTGCCGGAAGTTTCTATTTAGCTATGTACTGTGTAATTCATTTCTTTACTTATTTGATAATAATATTTATATAATTTTACACTGTTTTCAGGGTGATGACAAATGAGCTGATGTCAAAGTTCAATATAAGTGGTAACAGGGGCAAATTTCCATTTAAAGATTATACAATTTTCAAGATAATTAGAGGTAAATTATAACACTAATGAGGTCGTTAATTTGTTGGGCTTTTATATATGATTGGTTATTAAAGTTATACTCCATCATGTTCCCTTTGACACCATTCAGCCATGAATTTTCCGTATAACCATTTAGATCTCTAAAACGCTATATGATTTTGTATCTTTCTATTAATTATAGAATTATATTGTGTTTATCATTGACTGCAAAAATACTTGTCTAGGTTGAAGACTATGGTGGAATGACCGGAAGGGGGTGCACTTTGTCTTCAACCGTGGCTACTTTATCGTAGTTAATGGTAAACACAACATTAATCTTATTATTATAATACTGACTGTCAATTATTATACTTTCTGTAAGAATGTCTTTTCATATTAAAGATGCTTTATTTTGGCATAGAGTTTAAATGAATTACTTAGAAAAAAGTTCCTTATTGTCAGCAAAACTGTCTTTACTTAACGCTTGCACTGTCAACAGTATGCACCAGATGAGTAGGCACTCGCTTAGTCTGCCGTTCAAGTGCTTTATGAAAAGTTATAACTGCATTATTATTATTAAAGTAAATATTTCACTGATATCGTATGTATTTGGTCTTATTTCTTGATCAGTTAGTACAAATTAAAACGTAGTGCTATAATTTAGTGTAATGGTCACAGAAATATTCAAAATTGTACTATTAGCATAATTACTCTTTCGGTTCTTATTTCAAAGCCTGAATAAATATTGTATGATGAATTACAGAGTATTTCTATAAAGAAATTTCATCAGAGTTTCAGACCAAAGTCACAACAGGGAATTATAATGTTTATAATTTACTGGTTTACGATAATGATAATGTTTATGTTATTCCCACACTATTTTGGATTGACCTTCCTCTGGTATGCTTGTGGCTTAAAAGATTGGAAAGAAATACTCAAATGCCACAAGGCAAGGTCACAGTATATTGAAAGAAGTGTTGACAACGGAAGCGCTATCCAAAATATATCCTAAATAATCGGAACTGTATGTATATTGTTAAATTTCTGTTTCTTTTTTTTTTTTACAGACGTTGCAACCAGAGCCTTCAATGGGACAGAGAAAGAAGTAACTGATTGTATTGCAAGGACTCTTAAATATGCCCCAGACAGATTGGGGGAGGGGAAAGAGAGAAATAAAATATATTCCATTCTTTTTTTTATTTCTTTCAAATTGACTTAAGATCCATTAATTACTTCATATAAAAATCATTGATAAATTTCATTACACTTGACCAATATCTTTTAGTTCATCTGGCCTGAAAGGCAGTTTGGGTTATTATACCCCACGCAACAAGTTGCAGAGGGTATAATGTTTTTGACCTGTCTGTCCGTCTGTCCATCTGTCAGTCCGTCAGTCCTGTTTCTTGTCATCGCAACTCCTCTCAAACCACACAACAGAATTTCACGAAACCTTTTTAGATAATAAGGACGTACTATGTAGTTGTGCATATCGACAGGAAATTACGATTCAATTTTTTTTTCCTTGAGTTACGCCTTTGAACTTATTTGACCAATATACTACTGCAACAGTTTGTCATCGCAACTCCTCTGAAACCACACAACAGAATTTCATGAAACTTTGTACATAATAAGGACATACTATGTAGATGTGCATATCGACAGGAAATTATGAATCAATTTTTTTTTTCTTACAGTTATTTTAATTCTCCAGTGACAATGTGGGGACGTGGGGTATGTGAGCATGTTTACTAAGGTTCTTTAATTGTCATTATAATGCATCTGCCAAGGTCTTAATTTGTCCTTGAACTTTTTTTCACGTCATCTTTGAAACAACTTGGAGGACTGGAACAAAAATTTGTATTTGCATGGAATAGATTTACAGATTTTCAATCCAGGGACTTACTTGATCCCAGTTATTAGGAATAGACTTCAGAGGTCATTAACAATTATCTCGAAAACAATTACATTTACGTTCAGCAAAATCCTTACGATTCTGATATTTTGTTTCCTTGGATGATTATGTTGTATGAAGCTGGCTATGGTGGATGCCCTTTCTTTGATTCTTCATGTTTGTCCATTTGTACACTTCTTCTATGGTGTGTTATAACTTCTGCAGTATGCATTGATGGATCTTGATCAAATTTATACACATCAATAAGCAACGCAAGAAATACATGATATAAAGTCCTTAGAATTTATAAAGAAAATGCAAAAAAGAGGTCACAACGTTAAAGGCACTGACATAAAGGTCGCAAAGAGAATATGACACCACAAAAAAAATAGAAGTTGAAAAGACATCACAAAAAAGACGTTGAAAAGACGTCACCAAACAGACGTTGAAGAGACATCACTTTAAAGACGTCACAAAAAAGACGTCATTTCACCTTTCAAATTCAACGTAAAAAAGACGTCATTCTGACGTCCCATAAAGACGTCTTTTCAACGTAAAAACAACCAAATTTGCCAGCTGGGTGAAGTTAGCAGCCGGTTCGTTATTCGATATTCGATATTCAATATCCAACCGCTGCTAGCAGTCGGTTCGATATTCAAATTTAGTTGAAAATCATAAAAATAAATACTTGATAACATTAAAAGCATGATTTTCATAGTTAAGAGGACTGAAAAGAAACCTTAAAAAATCTTTCAATGACCCGTTCAAGTTGTCGTAAATTCTCGTTGTCCTTGAATATAAACTCTTTTGTAAGTTGCATAAAAAGAAAAACCGATAACTCTAGAAAAATTTAGAAATATAAATAGAAATATTTATGGAAAGCCCAAAAAAGAAATATATAGTGTAAACCTACCTGAGACCGCTTAAATGAGGGTGAGACCCCCTGGTCTTTCAATGTCCATAAAATTCAACTAAATCATAGACTCTGTATATATAAAGGTTGTATGAGAAGGATTTCCCAGAATAATGTCATCTTCGATATCTACGGAGGGCTTAGATTGTCACTTTTTAGCTAAAAATTGTCAAAATGTCAGGACAAAGGGCACAGGGCAATGATGAGAGCCCCCTGATCTCTCAATCTTTCTTATATTATACAGACATTTAGTTAATAGGTAGATACAAACTTGACTAAAAGGAATTTGGGTAAACTTCCTGTCTTCCATATTTACGGAGGGCCCAAAGTGCCAGTTTGATATTCAAAATATATAGTGTAAACCTACCTGAGACCGCTTAAATGAGGGTGAGACCCCTGGTCTTTCAATGTCCATAAAATTCAACTAAATCATAGACTCTGTATATATAAAGGTTGTATCACAAGGATTTCCCAGAATAATGTCATCTTCGATATCTACGGAGGGCTTAGATTGTCACTTTTCAGCTAAAAATTGTCAAAATTTCAGGACAAAGGGCACAGGGCAATGGTGAGAGCCCCTAATCTCTCAATCTTTCTAATATTATACAGACATTTAGTTAATAGGTAGATACAAATGTGCCTAAAAGGAATTTGGGTAAACTTCACGTCTTCCATATTTACGGAGGGCCCAAAGTGCCAGTTTGATATTCAAAATATATAGTGTAAACCTACCTGAGACCGCTTAAATGAGTGTGAGACCCCCTGGTCTTTCAATGTCCATAAAATTCAACTAAATCATAGACTCTGTATATATAAAGGTTGTATCAGAAGGATTTCCCAGAATAATGTCATCTTCGATATCTACGGAGGGCTTAGATTGTCACTTTTCAGAAATTTCAGAACAAAGGGCACAGGGCAATGGTGAGAGCCCCCTGATCTCTCAATCTTTCTAATATTATGCAGACATTTAGTTAATAGGTAGATACAAACATGACTAAAAGGAATTTGGGTAAACTTCCTGTCTTCTATATTTACGGAGGGCCCAAAGTGCCAGTTTGATATTCAAAATATATAGTGTAAACCTACCTGAGACCGCTTAAATGAGGGTGAGACCCCCCTGGTCTTTCAATGTCCATAAAATTCAACTAAATCATAGACTCTGTATATATAAAGGTTGTATCAGAAGGATTTCCCAGAATAATGTCATCTTCGATATCTACGGAGGGCTTAGATTGTCACTTTTCAGCTAAAAATTGTCAAAATTTCAGGACAAAGGGCACAGGGCAATGGTGAGAGCCCCCTGATTTCTCAATCTTTCTAATATTATACAGACATTTAGTTAATAGGTAGATACAAACGTGACTAAAAGGAATTTGGGTAAACTTCCTGTCTTCTATATTTACGGAGGGCCCAAAGTGCCAGTTTGATATTCAAAATATATAGTGTAAACCTACCTGAGACCGCTTAAATGAGGGTGAGACCCCCCTGGTCTTTCAATGTCCATAAAATTCAACTAAATCATAGACTCTGTATATATAAAGGTTGTATCAGAAGGATTTCCCAGAATAATGTCATCTTCGATATCTACGGAGGCTTAGATTGTCACTTTTAGCTAAAATTGTCAAAATGTCAGGACAAAGGCACAGGGCAATGGTGAGAGCCCCTGATCTCTCAATCTTCTAATATTATACAGACATTTAGTTAATAGGTAGATACAAACTTGACTAAAAGGAATTTGGGTAAACTTCCTGTCTTCCATATTTACGGAGGGCCCAAAGTGCCAGTTTGATATTCAAAATATAGTGTAAACCTACCTGAGACCGCTTAAATGAGGTGAGACCCCCTGGTCTTTCAATGTTCATAAAATTCAACTAAATCTTAGACTCTGTATATATAAAGGTTGCATCAGAAGGATTTCTCAGAATAATGTCATCTTCGATATCTACGGAGGGCTTATAGATTGTCACTTTTCAGCTAAAATTGTCAAAATTTCAGGACAAAGGGCACAGGGCAATGGTGAGCCCCTGATCTCCCAATCTTTCTAATATTATACGGACATTTAGTTAATAGGTAGATACAAACTTGACTAAAAGGAATTTGGGTAAACTTCCTGTCTTCTATATTTACGGAGGGCCCAAAGTGCAGTTTGATAATCAAAATATATAGTGTAAACCTACCTGAGACCGCTTAAATGAGGTGAGACCCCTGGTCTTTCAATGTCCATAAAAATCCTTTTGATACAATCTTTATATATACAGAGTCTATGAATCCGTCGAATTTTATGGACATTGAAAGAACAGGGGGTCTCACCGTCATTTAAGCGGTCTCAGGTAGGTTTTCGTTATATATTTTGAATATCAAACTGGCACTTTGGGCCCTCCGTAAACATAGAAGACATTAAGTGTACTTAAATTCCTTTTAGTCGCGTTTGTTTCTATCTATTAACTAACTGTCTTTTTAATATTAGGCAGATTGAGAGATCAGGGGGCTCTCACCATTGCCCTGTGCCCTTTGTCCTGAAATTTTGATAATTTTTAGCTGAAAAATAACAATCTAAGCCCTCCGTAGATATTGAAGATGACATTATTCTGGGAAATCCTTTTGATACAATCTTTATATATACAGAGTCTATGAATTCGTCGAATTTTATGGACATTGAAAGAACAGGGGGTCTCACCGTCATTTGCGATCTCAGGTAGTTTTCGCTATATTTTGAATATCAAACTGGCACTTTGGGCCTCCGTAAACATAGAAGACATTATGTACCCAAATTCGCTTTAGTCGCGTTTGTTCTGCCTATTAACTAACTGTCTGCTTATTATTAGGCAGATTGAGAGATCAGGGGTCTCACCATTGCCCTGTGCTTTTGTCCTGAAATTTTGATAATTTTAGCTGAAAATGACAATCTAAGCCTCCGTAGATATCGAAGATGACATCATTCTGGGAAATCTTTGATACAATCTTTATATATACAGAGTCTATGAATTCGTCGAATTTTATGGACATTGAAAGAACAGGGGGCCTCACCGTCATATAATCGATCTCAGGTAGGTTTTCGCTATATATTTCTTTTTTTGGGCTTTCCATATATATTTCTATTTATATTTCCAAATGTTTCTAGTGTGGTCGGTTTTTGTTTTTGTTTTAAGAAATTTTAGATATAAAATTACAGTTTTTGATGTATTTTTATTATTACTTTTATATTACATTAAGACAAATATGCAACTTACATAAGCACCGATAAGGGTTTATATTCGAGGACAACGAGAGTTTAAGACAACTTGAAGGGGTCATAAAACGATTTCCTACGTATCTTTTCACTCCTTTCAACTATGAAAATCATGCTTTTAATGTTATCAAATATTATATTTTTTTATGATTTTCAACTAAATTTGAATATCGAACCGACTGCTAGCAGCCGGTTGGATGTTGAATATCGAATAACGAATAACGAACCGGCTGCTAACTTCACATCCATGATTTTTCTGTTCATAAAAATAGCAACTTCACAAAATCGTCGGTATTTTTATTATCAATTGCTTTCCATATATAAATTTATATAGATCAACTGGTTAGTACAGTTTATTCGTTACTTCAAGGCCTAAGTAGCGTACGTATCAAACTCGAAAATGATTCTTGTAAACATATACACGTCCGTTAAGGTTCATGTGGAACCTTCGCCTAAAATGGCTGCATTTTCACCTCATTATTTACTCTGAGTACAGACAAACCTGTGTATCTGAAAATTTTAAGGCATAGCATGCCCTAGATAAATAAAATTCAAATATATTTTATGTTTTAGAAAATTAATTAAAACTTAACAGGATTTTTCAGTGCACTTTTTCATTCCTTCAGAAGGTGCCAAAATAAACTAAGTTGTGAAAGAGGTTTGAGAACTTCCCACAGGTAATAATTGAAGTGAACTGTATTGATTGGCATGGACAATAGATGGACAATAGATACCTGACAATAATTGGTGATTTAAACTGTGTACCTGAGTGGACCATATCAAGTGAAACTCAACTGTTTGTTAATTTTATCATCTTCTACAGGGACGAAAAAAGTGCACTGCAAAATCCAGTTAAGTTTTAATTATGCTATGCCTTAAAACTTTCCAGATACACAGGTTTGTCTGTACTCAGAGTCAATTTGAGGTGCAAATGCAGCTGTTTTAACCAAAGGGTCCACATGAACCTTAATTTGAGACAGTCTGAGTGAGAACCAGGGTGAAGCTCCCGTAAGATGAAGAGGTTTTGCAATTCGGACAAAAAGAATCTATTAAGAATCAACGATAACAGTTGTTTTATTTTATTTCATCATAATAGTGTTAATAATGTCTTACACTATTACTACAGATCTGTGAGTTGATTACTGGTCACTACATCATTTTCAATGTTCAAATGAACACATAAATGTTCTGAAAACTTTACCACTTTTCAAATTGAATAATGGCAGTGAATTTCCCAGGTTTTAATTCTTTATGCATTAAAGGAGATGGATATGGGTAAGCTGTAATGACACAGCAAGTCAATAATACAGCTAAGAATCCACCAAGAAACCATATCAGCTGACTTATATTACCGACCGTGCGAGGGCTTCATTTATAGTCAGTCAAGGTCGTTAAAAACTTCCAACATCGACTTATAGAACCGAAAAATATTCCGGGTCTCAGCTAGCGATTTTGTAGTGGTTCCCATGGATAGTAAACCGGGCAAATAGTAACAAACACCTATATACACCATGTACACGTAGTGAATGTCAACACACAACAATGTTTTAATTTTAGACGTTACCGGTTATATATGAGTCTTCAAATATTCATTATTCTTATTATACATAATTTGATTTTCCTTTCTTTTAGATTTTAGCACCATCTTAAACCCTATTCTTTAAAGTTTAAATTAATTAATTAATTAAAACTTAATGTGCATTTTTGTGTATTTTGCAAACCCCACCCCTCATTCAGTCCCTCATATAGGCAATTAGAAATTTTTCTCATACGAAATTAATAATTTTGCTTGAGGTAGGATATAGAAAGATAGAAATTTGTCAGCTTTTATTGTGTCGCCGATTTTTTGAATCTTTCAGATAACTAAAACTACCGCAAAGGGTAGTGATTTCCAATTAGGGATGGAGATGTTTCCATAAGTCTTGAACTCGACGTCGCAAAGGGTATCAACGTTAAGTAGGGTGTCTTTGCATTTTTGAAATTGTTAATTTATAGTCTTTAAACAATTTTCAAAATGCAAAGACACCCTACTTAACGTTGATACTTTTGCGACGCCGAGTTCAAGACTTATGGAAACATCTCCATCTCCTAATTGGAAATCACTACCCTTTGCGGTAGTTTTAGTTATCTGAAAGAGTCAAAGAAATCGGCAACACAATAAATAAAGAAAAGTTGTTTTAATTTTTTATTATTATTTTTAACGAAGCTTTTGTGTCGGTTGCCGCAACGTAAGCAACGCCAATTCTCAGTATAGTCTCACTTCCACTTAAAGCCCTTTCATAAATAAATAGAAACAAGCTGGGGTCAAAATAGGTCCCATATCTCCATGTTCATTTGCAACATCGGAGTCGGAGTAAGAGTCATACTCTGAAACCTGATCAAACTGCCAGGAACCAGCTCCGCGCTACTAAACTTTAGCGACTGGTTTCAGTACATTGCTTCAAATAGTACCAGTCCTTTATAAATAGAGTTTAAGAACGACAACTCTTAAGATAAATTAGAGTGGTTTCTATTTTAATACCACAAAACTGTTCACGAAAAACGACGATTTAACACCTCCATCACGGAGAACGTATATAAAATTTAATTGAAAACGAGTCACGAAAAATGCACTTATCACGAGTCACGGACAATAAATCAATGCAAAAAAGATTCACGGCAAGCAAAATACCTCATCACGAAGGACGAAAATAACCTATCAGCCCCTCAAAGCTGTCAAGTGAAGCCATGCACTTAATGGGTCATTTAATTTGACAGTTTACAGCTAGTTGAACTTCCTGTTCATGGAAGAATTACGAATTTGCCGGTATTTCAAAGGAAATGAGTCTGAGGGCTCCAGAATCCGGGTGGAAATAGGTCATTTTCGGAATTCCTGGTTACTGAACGACCCGGCGGGTATTTGAAAAATCTCGGTGAGGGGTGAAATTCGCTGGTGTGACCCGCAGGATTACACTTCTTCTATGGTGTGTTATAACTTCTGCAGTATGCATTGATGGATCTTGATCAAATTTATACACATCAATAAGCAACACAAGAAATACATGATATAAAGTCCTTAGAATTTATAAAGAAAATGCAAAAAGAGGTCACAACGTTAAAGGCACTGACATAAAGGTCATAAAGAGAATATGACACCACAAAAAATAGAAGTTGAAAAGACATCACAAAAAGACGTTGAAAAGACGTCACCAAACAGACGTTGAAGAGACATCACTTTAAAGACGCCACAAAAAGACGCTATTTCACCTTTCAAATTCAACGTAAAGACGTCATTCTGACGTCCCATAAAGACGTCTTTTCAACGTAAAACAACCAAATTTGCCTGAAGTTAGCAGCCGGTTCGTTATTCGATATTCGATATTCAATATCCAACCGGCTGCTAGCAGTCGGTTCGATATTCAAATTTAGTTGAAAATCATAAAAAAATAAATACTTGATAACATTAAAAGCATGATTTTCATAGTTAAGAGGACTGAAAAGAAACCTTAAAAAATCTTTCAATGACCCGTTCAAGTTGTCGTAAATTCTCGTTGTCCTTGAATATAAACTCTTTTGTAAGTTGCATAAAAGAAAACCGATAACTCTAGAAAATTTAGAAATATAAATAGAAATATTTATGGAAAGCCCAAAAAAGAAATATATAGTGTAAACCTACCTGAGACCGCTTAAATGAGGGTGAGACCCCCCTGGTCTTTCAATGTCCATAAAATTCAACTAAATCATAGACTCTGTATATATAAAGGTTGTATTAGAAGGATTTCCCAGAATAATGTCATCTTCGATATCTACGGAGGGCTTAGATTGTCACTTTTTAGCTAAAAATTGTCAAAATGTCAGGACAAAGGGCACAGGGCAATGATGAGAGCCCCCTGATCTCTCAATCTTTCTTATATTATACAGACATTTAGTTAATAGGTAGATACAAACTTGACTAAAAGGAATTTGGGTAAACTTCCTGTCTTCCATATTTACGGAGGGCCCAAAGTGCCAGTTTGATATTCAAAATATATAGTGTAAACCTACCTGAGACCGCTTAAATGAGGGTGAGACCCCCTGGTCTTTCAATGTCCATAAAATTCAACTAAATCATAGACTCTGTATATATAAAGGTTGTATCACAAGGATTTCCCAGAATAATGTCATCTTCGATATCTACGGAGGGCTTAGATTGTCACTTTTCAGCTAAAAATTGTCAAAATTTCAGGACAAAGGGCACAGGGCAATGGTGAGAGCCCCTAATCTCTCAATCTTTCTAATATTATACAGACATTTAGTTAATAGGTAGATACAAATTGTCAAAATTTCAGGACAAAGGGCACAGGGCAATGGTGAGAGCCCCCTGATTTCTCAATCTTTCTAATATTATACAGACATTTAGTTAATAGGTAGATACAAACGTGACTAAAAGGAATTTGGGTAAACTTCCTGTCTTCTATATTTACGGAGGGCCCAAAGTGCCAGTTTGATATTCAAAATATATAGTGTAAACCTACCTGAGACCGCTTAAATGAGGGTGAGACCCCCCTGGTCTTTCAATGTCCATAAAATTCAACTAAATCATAGACTCTGTATATATAAAGGTTGTATCAGAAGGATTTCCCAGAATAATGTCATCTTCGATATCTACGGAGGGCTTAGATTGTCACTTTTTAGCTAAAAATTGTCAAAATGTCAGGACAAAGGGCACAGGGCAATGGTGAGAGCCCCCTGATCTCTCAATCTTTCTAATATTATGCAGACATTTAGTTAATAGGTAGATACAAACGTGACTAAAAGGAATTTGGGTAAACTTCCTGTCTTCTATATTTACGGAGGGCCCAAAGTGCCAGTTTGATATTCAAAATATATAGTGTAAACCTACCTGAGACCGCTTAAATGAGGTGAGACCCCCCTGGTCTTTCAATGTCCATAAAATTCAACTAAATCATAGACTCTGTATATATAAAGGTTGTATCAGAAGGATTTCCCAGAATAATGTCATCTTCGATATCTACGGAGGCTTAGATTGTCACTTTTGATCTCTCAATCTTTCTAATATTATACAGACATTTAGTTAATAGGTAGATACAAACTTGACTAAAAGGAATTTGGGTAAACTTCCTGTCTTCCATATTTACGGAGGGCCCAAAGTGCCAGTTTGATATTCAAAATATATAGTGTAAACCTACCTGAGACCGCTTAAATGAGGTGAGACCCCTGGTCTTTCAATGTTCATAAAATTCAACTAAATCATAGACTCTGTATATATAAAGGTTGTATCACAAGGATTTCCCAGAATAATGTCATCTTCGATATCTACGGAGGGCTTAGATTGTCACTTTTCAGCTAAAAATTGTCAAAATTTCAGGACAAAGGGCACAGGGCAATGGTGAGAGCCCCCTAATCTCTCAATCTTTCTAATATTATACAGACATTTAGTTAATAGGTAGATACAAACGTGCCTAAAAGGAATTTGGGTAAACTTCCTGTCTCCTATATTTACGGAGGGCCCAAAGTGCCAGTTTGATAATCAAAATATATAGTGTAAACCTACCTGAGACCGCTTAAATGAGGGTGAGACCCCCTGGTCTTTCAATGTCCATAAAAATCCTTTTGATACAATCTTTATATATACAGAGTCTATGAATCCGTCGAATTTTATGGACATTGAAAGAACGGGGGGTCTCACCGTCATTTAAGCGGTCTCAGGTAGGTTTTCGTTATATATTTTGAATATCAAACTGGCACTTTGGGCCTCCGTAAACATAGAAGACATTAAGTGTACTTAAATTCCTTTTAGTCGCGTTTGTTTCTATCTATTAACTAACTGTCTTTTAATATTAGGCAGATTGAGAGATCAGGGGCTCACCATTGCCCTGTGCCCTTTGTCCTGAAATTTGATAATTTTAGCTGAAAATAACAATCTAAGCCCTCCGTAGATATTGAAGATGACATTATTCTGGGAAATCTTTTGATACAATCTTTATATATACAGAGTCTATGAATCGTCGAATTTTATGGACATTGAAAGAACAGGGGGGTCTCATCGTCATTTAAGCGATCTCAGGTAGGTTTTCGCTATATATTTTGAATATCAAACTGGCACTTTGGGCCCTCCGTAAACATAGAAGACATTAAGTGTACCCAAATTCCTTTTAGTCGCGTTTGTTTCTACCTATTAACTAACTGTCTGCTTATTATTAGGCAGATTGAGAGATCAGGGGTTTCACCATTGCCCTGTGCTTTTGTCCTGAAATTTTGATAATTTTAGCTGAAAATGACAATCTAAGCCTCCGTAGATATCGAAGATGACATCATTCTGGGAAACTCGCTTGATACAATCTTTATATATACAGAGTCTATGAATTCGTCGAATTTTATGGACATTGAAAGAACAGGGGGCTCACCGTCATATAATCGATCTCAGGTAGGTTTTCGCTATATATTTCTTTTTTTGGGCTTTCCATATATATTTCTATTTATATTTCCAAATGTTTCTAGTGTGGTCGGTTTTTGTTTTTGTTTTAAGAAATTTTAGATATAAAATTACAGTTTTGATGTATTTTTATTATTACTTTTTATATTACATTAAGACAAATATGCAACTTACATAAGCACCGATAAGGGTTTATATTCGAGGACAACGAGAGTTTAAGACAACTTGAAGGGTCATAAAACGATTTCCTACGTATCTTTTCACCCTTTCAACTATGAAAATCATGCTTTTAATGTTATCAAATATTATATTTTTTATGATTTTCAACTAAATTTGAATATCGAACCGACTGCTAGCAGCCGGTTGGATGTTGAATATCGAATAACGAATAACGAACCGGCTGCTAACTTCACATCCATGATTTTTCTGTTCATAAAAATAGCAACTTCACAAAATCGTCGGTATTTTTATTATCAATTGCTTTCCATATATAAATTTATATAGATCAACTGGTTAGTACAGTTTATTCGTTACTTCAAGGCCTAAGTAGCGTACGTATCAAACTCGAAAATGATTCTTGTAAACATATACACGTCCGTTAAGGTTCATGTGGAACCTTCGCCTAAAATGGCTGCATTTTCACCTCATTATTTACTCTGAGTACAGACAAACCTGTGTATCTGGAAAAATTTTAAGGCATATCATGCCCTAGATAAATAAAATTCAAATATATTTTATGTTTTAGAAAATTAATTAAAAACTTAACAGGATTTTTCAGTGCACTTTTTTTCATTCCTTCAGAAGGTGCCAAAATAAACTAAGTTGTGAAAGAGGTTTGAGAACTTCCCCACAGGTAATAATTGAAGTGAACTGTATTGATTGGCATGGACAATAGATGGACAATAGATACCTGACAATAATTGGTGATTTAAACTGTGTACCTGAGTGGACCATATCAAGTGAAACTCAACTGTTTGTTAATTTTATCATCTTCTACAGGGACGAAAAAAAGTGCACTGCAAAATCCAGTTAAGTTTTTAATTATGCTATGCCTTAAAACTTTTCCAGATACACAGGTTTGTCTGTACTCAGAGTCAATTTTGAGGTGCAAATGCAGCTGTTTTAACCAAAGGGTCCACATGAACCTTAATTTGAGACAGTCTGAGTGAGAACCAGGGTGAAGCTCCCCGTAAGATGAAGAGGTTTTGCAATTCGGACAAAAAGAATCTATTAAGAATCAACGATAACAGTTGTTTTATTTTATTTCATCATAATAGTGTTAATAATGTCTTACACTATTACTACAGATCTGTGAGTTGATTACTGGTCACTACATCATTTTCAATGTTCAAATGAACACATAAATGTTCTGAAAACTTTTACCACTTTTTCAAATTGAATAATGGCAGTGAATTTCCCAGGTTTTAATTCTTTATGCATTAAAGGAGATGGATATAGGGTAAGCTGTAATGACACAGCAAGTCAATAATACAGCTAAGAATCCACCAAGAAACCATATCAGCTGACTTATATTACCGACCGTGCGAGGGCTTCATTTATAGTCAGTCAAGGTCGTTAAAAACTTCCAACATCGACTTATAGAACCGAAAAATATTCCGGGTCTCAGCTAGCGATTTTGTAGTGGTTCCCATGGATAGTAAACCGGGCAAATAGTAACAAACACCTATATACACCATGTACACGTAGTGAATGTCAACACACAACAATGTTTTAATTTTAGACGTTACCGGTTATATATGAGTCTTCAAATATTCATTATTCTTATTATACATAATTTGATTTTCCTTTCTTTTAGATTTTAGCACCATCTTAAACCCTATTCTTTAAAGTTTAAATTAATTAATTAATTAAAACTTAATGTGCATTTTTGTGTATTTTGCAAACCCCACCCCTCATTCAGTCCCTCATATAGGCAATTAGAAATTTTTCTCATACGAAATTAATAATTTTGCTTGAGGTAGGATATAGAAAGATAGAAATTTGTCAGCTTTTATTGTGTCGCCGATTTCTTTGAATCTTTCAGATAACTAAAAACTACCGCAAAGGGGTAGTGATTTCCAATTAGGGGATGGAGATGTTTCCATAAGTCTTGAACTCGACGTCGCAAAGGGTATCAACGTTAAGTAGGGTGTCTTTTGCATTTTTTGAAAATTGTTAATTTATAGTCTTTTAAACAATTTTCAAAAAATGCAAAAGACACCCTACTTAACGTTGATACCCTTTGCGACGCCGAGTTCAAGACTTATGGAAACATCTCCATCCCCTAATTGGAAATCACTACCCCTTTGCGGTAGTTTTTAGTTATCTGAAAGAGTCAAAGAAATCGGCAACACAATAAATAAAGAAAAGTTGTTTTTATTTTTTATTATTATTTTTAACGAAGCTTTTGTGTCGGTTGCCGCAACGTAAGCAACGCCAATTCTCAGTATAGTCTCACTTCCACTTAAAGCCCCTTTCATAAATAAATAGAAACAAGCTGGGGGTCAAAAATAGGTCCCATATCTCCATGTTCATTTGCAACATCGGAGTCGGAGTCAGAATCATACTCTGAAACCTGATCAAACTGCCAGGAACCAGCTCAGCGCTACTAAACTTTAGCGACTGGTTTCCGTACATTGCTTCAAAAAGTACCAGTCCTTTATAAATAGAGTTAAAGAACGACAACTCTTAAGATAAATTAGGATGGTTTCTATTTTAATACCACAAAACCGTTCACGAAAAACGACGATTTAACACCTCCATCACGGAGAACGTATATAAAACTTAATTGAAAACGAGTCACGAAAAATGCACTTATCACGAGTCACGGACAATAAATCAATGCAAAAACGAATCACGGCAAGCAAAATACCTCGATCACGAAGGACGAAAATAACCCATCAGCCCCCTCAAAGCTGTCAAGTGAAGCCATGCACTTAATGGGTCATTTAATTTGACAGTTTACACAGCTAGTTGAACTTCCTGTTCATGGAAGAATTACGAATTTGCCGGTATTTCAAAGGAAATGAGTCTGAGGGCTCCAGAATCCGGGTGGAAATAGGTCATTTTCGGAATTCCCGTGTTACTGAACGACCCGGCGGGTATTTGAAAAATCTCGGGTGAGGGGTGAAATTCGCTGGTGTGACCCGCAGGATACGGGTCAGTTGACAGGTATGCGTTAGAAAATTTACTTCTTCATGTACCTAAACTTTCGGTATTAGTTTTTTTTTTAAATCTTTGGTTTTCTGCGCTGTAATAAAATGTCAGAAAATCGGATCCAAATTAAAATTTGATCATGGATGATGAATGATAATAAAAATGATAATTGACATGCATTATATTATTAACACCAAAAGGGTCAGTCGTCTTGAGATTGCTCACTATACGATATTTTGTTGATCTCACAGAAACTTCAAAATGAGGAACAACATAAACAGTAATGTGTTTAATTTCTTATAATTTTTTTAGACCTTTATCCTGTTAGAATCAAATGCATTAATCTTAATGGTGTAGAAGTTAGCATGCGTGAGAAACATAAATTGGAGCATCGATTATACAAAATATCGTTCTTATTACGGAAAATTACACGCATAACGTCCCGCAGAAAGTGACGTTTTGCGGGAATTCGAACGCTTAACGTCGCGCCAAGAGTTAACTCCCTTGAAACTGTATCGGATGCCCTTAAGTGATCATTCGAAGTTTCATATATCAAATATTTCAATTTTACTGTTAATTTACAGCTAATCGTCGTTAGGAGAAAGCAAAAGCAACTGATGACAAAATATATGAAATTTATAGCAAAAAATTGTACGTGACGAATACTTATGGCCATGCCCGAGGGTCCTTCCTTTCTGTATTCTATAACTTTCTATGTCGCTTTTCTCTGTTCGTTATATCGCGTGTCCATTAAAACTTCAAACCCCATTCAGATCCTCATCCACTGTATCTCTTTCCTACTATTATGTCTATCTAATTTTCAATACTTGATATAAATGGTAAGTACGATTTAGATTGTGAAATAAAAAAAAAAAAAAAAAAAAAAAAAAATATGAATTTGAAAAGACGGCTAAATAGAAATTAAATACTCTCAGCGACTCATTTCACAAACAACCTTACAAAAAAAAAGAACATTTCAGTATAACTTATGATAATTTTTGTCGTAAGATTTTTAGTGAAAAGAGTCCCAGGTGGCATTTTGTCAGATCGGACAAAATCGCTACAGGATAATGTACCCTAAAGTCTTAAAACTTGAACTAATTTTACGAAATAAACAATGAAAGAGATTTTTTTTTCATGACGAAAATGTATGTATAAACTTACCTTTAAACATGTGTTTATCAGAAGGCCGATCAACGGCCCAGTGACGAGTTTCTTTGATGTGGACAAACCCCGACCGATACATATGCACATTCAAATTCTGTGACGGCATAAAAAAGATGACATTATGACGTTACCTTTTCTGTGAACTGTAGTCGTGTGCTTTTGGCGCCATTATGAGAAAGGGAACGTTATATTGGACAAGCGGATAAGAGGCGTAAGATTCCAAAGGAATAACTAATCCAAACTCATTAGTTGAATAGAGACCTACGCAATCACGGCAAAAAAAAACCAACCAAACTAATAGATAAGCAAAAATCTACTAAACACTAAATAGAAAACTAAAGACTAAGCAACACGAACCCCAACACCTCATGTGCTCTGGAAGAGGATCTGGATGGGCTTTACAGAATAATGGGCCAATACAACAATGATAAAAGAAAAAAAGAATAGAGAAAAATAGGACAAAAAATAAAGACTAAGAATAACGGGTTGCTACAATATGAAAAATGGACAAAAGATATGAAGAATAGAGAAAAAACGACATAAAAATTAACGAATACTGAAATGAAGGACCCCATCCATACCCTCTTGGAAGGCTAAGCAGATCCTGTTCTACATATTACACCCTCGTGTTGTTCATCATAAGTACCATTTCGGTGATAAGTATCATTCATTCATGTCATAATAGAGGAGGAGGGGACGAGATTCGTGAAGGAAATGAAAATAAAAATGTCGTGCGGCCGAAACGCTTTTCTGCATCTACCTTCATCGGGAATTACGCTCAAACTTAATATTTGAAAGCCAGGGAAGTATAAATAAGTAAAACATTGGGAGGTCTTTCACCAAAAAGGACCTAAAATATAGCCAAAGTCAACTACGGTTAACTTTTTAATTTTTATTGTCTGCGGGCTGGAACCTATGTGAAGGTTTAAAATTTTCGGTATACAATTATAGAATTAATCAATTAATGCGACAAGAATAGCTAATCATTGTAGAGGTTACACAGTTGATATAGAGAAAGCTGCAAATAATACAAGACTTTCAGCTTTCCAAATTGACTCGGTTTATGGTCCGTGTATATTTGCGTCCATTCGTTTTTCGTTTTGAAATATCAAAAACGAAAAACGAAAAACGAAAGTGTTTTCGTTTTTCGTTTTTGATTTCTCAAAAACCAAAATGAAAAAGTTTTCATTTTTCGTTTTTGATTTTTCAAAAACCAAAATGAAAACCAAAAGTGTTTTCGTTTTTCGTTTTTGATTTCACTAAACAAGAAAAGCATCTACATTTGGATTCAATTTCTGTATTTTGCTCTATTTAATTCTCGTTTTACGTTGTACAATGTTTTCGTTTCCTTTTGTATAGCCATTGATACCCCGGTGTATTTACTACTTAATGTAGTTAGAATAGACCGCCTGACTTATGATTTGAACTAAGGTGATTAATGAATCAAAGACTTTCAAATTTCCATGTTTTTATTTATAATGAAATATCAAATTATTATATTTAAATATCAAATGAATCACAAATTTAAATAATACAATGAAATATTATATAAAAATGGTTAAAATAAAATGATTGATTACAACATCACATTGACAAGGGAGGTTACTACTTATCTGATAAGAAAACTAGCCCTGTCGTTAAAGTATGCACAGCGGTTATCAGATCAATAGTATTTAAATCGGAGATAATTTCGACGAATTGAAAAGACTTTATAACTCTGAACAATAAGGATGCATGATCTTTACTTTAAAGTTTGAAAAGTTGGTTATCTAAGATTATTAGAATTGCATGATGACTGAGGCCAATCAGCCATTAGGGAACAGTCATTATTTATCAACTGAGGGGGATGGTGCATCTTAGGGGGGTCATTGCCAAAAATATCATACTGGTGTGTGTGTGTGTGTGTGTGTGTGTGGGGGGGTTACCATTAAAAATATATCTTTACTGGGGGGGGAGGGGGGTCACCCGATTAAAGTTTTTATGACTGACAAGTATATATACATAGATTGTTGACGATATTGAAGTGAGTGTCATTGTTAAATCTTTGATAGTGTAAAGCACCAGCAGGATGCCTAATCTCTCAAGGTAGTGAATCCGATCACTCCTTTATATCACAGTCATCTGTTATGGTTCATTATCCATAGGATGTGTAAATTTACAATTCTAGTGATACTTAACTGTATGAAACATTTTAACCTAGTTTTGACCACAGGAAAGTTTCTGAACACGCATAGTCAACTTTCTAAAGTGTTTAAATCATTTTGATGTGATTTTTGGGATAGAAGGTGTGTATATTCTTAAATCACTTGATAATAGGTATAATTATTTTATAAAATTATTACAAAGATATCGAATAAGAATATTAGATAGTCTGGATGGTAGTTCTTTCACTTCTGTATTCTTTAATTTTAAGGTAATTTTCTCTATTCCATATATTTTCTCTTTCTTTATATTCTAACACCCCATTATTCTCTATTCTTTATTCTTTTTTCTATTTTTCTATTCTTTCTTTTTTTTTTTTTTTGGGGTCTATTTTTCTATAAATTTGATCCATTCGTCTTTATTCTGTAAACCCTATCCAGACCCTCATAAGAATACTTGATGGGCACCATGGCATTCACACATACAAAACAATACACGTAAAAATCATGCACCCGAGGCGGGCTTCAGCTGGCCCCTAAACAAAATGTGTACATTTTTAGTTCTGAGAAAATAACACTAAACTCTAAAACATCTAAATGAACCAAAATTTTAAAAACATACAAAATATACAAGACTTACAAAGACCAAATGTTCCTGACTTGAATATATATTTCTTTATTTCAAATAAATCTTGTACATATTTAAGGAACCATAAAATCATACTGTACATTCATTCCATAGGCGGATCATTCCATAGGGGATGGGGCCCGGCCCCTTTGTGGGTAAAATTTGTTGCTTATATAGGAAATCACTGAAGCATCACTGAAGCGGGCCCCACCCTTAGGTCAGTCAGTGCCCCCACCCCTTTATAAAAAGTTCTGGATCCGCCACTGATTCAAAATAAAGAGTAAAAATCATTATTGAACGTTCATCTATATAAAATTTGTAGAATTATAGGTTGGAGTGAAATAAGGTAAATTGGAAAAAGAAATTTCTCTTTTTTTCTTTCTTCGTCATCCCATTCATTTTTCAATGCGCATGCTCATGTATATAAACAAATTTGGTTTATAGTGACTTTAATAGCTTTACTTATTAAGCATTAGCATTTTCAAAATCAGGAACAATATGTATAGGTATGACGTCATTCTGTACATGAAGGCTCAAGTTAATTTGCAATTTTTTTCTCATTAAAAAGCTTATTTTGTCAATTTTTCTACATGCAAATGTCAGATATTCTTATTTGACAAAAAAAAAAAAAACATCAAGAAGAAAAACACTTTGTTATACTCAGGATTTCTCACAACTGTTAATTGATGGGGAATTTTTTTTTTGGGGGGGTCAAACTTTTGAAACTATGTTGTTAGGGGGGGGGGGGTCATTTTGCTGTTTTTAAGAATGATGGGGAAGGGGGGGGGGGTTGCCAACAACAAATCTTATGTGAAAAATTTGAACCGACCCCCTCAGCTGATAATATTATATTACAAGAACATTCAAACTTAGCATTTATGACGGTAATATGTATACGCTATTTAGATTATTTAAAAAAAAAGTTCACACTCCAAGTCGAAGTTTAGGAGGCCATCTTATGAGTCACCAGGAAGCAGTCCAAAAGAAGATGTCTATCACGATGCTCGGAACATTATTGTACTTCCCGCCTTAATGACTTATATCAAAAAATAAAATATGTGATAAAATTGCTACGACTTTTTTTTATTAAGTCACAAATCACAAAACATAAGGTTGTGCGACTAGTTGAGTTTCATCATTTTCTATTATTTTGCCTCAATAATTGGTGGTTTATTTTGTTCGTTTTGACTTTGCGTGATGGCAATAACGATAGTTTGATAATCATTCATAACCGTGAACTTGTTGGACCATTTTTTTTCAAGCAGTAAAGCATCGAAACTTAATTGTTGGCAGCATGTTGGGTCAACCACAGAAATAGCCATAAGCACAGGCACTTAAGAAACATGTGGCTTTCTTCCAATTTTTAGGAATAAAAGGGGGTCTTTGAAAGTGACGAGACCAATTTTCCCTGGACTTATTTCACTCAAAATCTAAAATTGGTCTGCACATTGCAAATAGAAGATGACGTTATATACTGTAACAATGTTTTACATATTCCCCTGAAATCAAAATACTATTCAGTGCTATATGTATCTGTTGAAGGCATTGTAATACAAAATTACAAAGGGTTAGAGCCTAGTTTTCAATATCTTTTATTTTCACTCGCAGGGTCCTAAATGTTTTTTTCATATGTTTATCATACTTGAAATGTTATATTAAAAAGTTTAAATTATATATCTAAAATATCTTTTGTAATTTTAGTTCATTGATATGTTTCGAAGTTAAGTGTTTAGTTCAGCGTTACATGTTGCATGCTGTTGAAAATACAAATTTGCTTTTACATGTTTTTGTCAAATTTTGCATCGAAGGCCGTCGATGGCCAAAATGAATTAGTGAAAGACAATGAATAGCTTTACTTCTAACACAATTTTGGATTTGGTTAACGATGACCTTCTTGTACGTTTTAGGAATAAATATTAAAGAGCAAAAATTTGCAAAAATCGCGATTTTGAGCTATCTTTAGGCGTTTATAAGTTGGTGATACGTTTGAAATTAAGCGATCATACTGTAAAACCCTTAGAGTGTACACTTTGGGATGTGGTACTATGAATCTAAGTAAACTTTAAGATTGATAGAATTTTTGTAAATGGCACTGGTTTGAAATAAATCAAGAGTTTTGGTTTGGTTAACTATTTTATTTTGTTTATTCATTTTGACGATAACTACTTAAACGTTGCCAAAATCTTTCAAAAGTTTTCCGGTTTGGACTATTTGCAGACCCCTTAGGCGTTTATAGTTTTGTAATCTGTTTAAGAATTACCCATTATATTGTTAGAACCATAGAGAACATACATTGGGTTGCGAAACGTGTGCTAAGAATTTAGTTACAGATTGATATACTTTTTACCTATGTGCCGCTAACCTAGGTCTATGTGCATATTCAACAAAGGACACTCTCCAACATAGAAGACGAGAATAGAATTCATGACAAAAATCTCTGTTTCGTTGGACTTGTATTGCTGATCATTTAGTCTGCTTAAAAAAAACAGTTTCTCTCCATCTTCTCTAGTTTTTGCTCAAAACACAAAAGAAGGCAGGAAAGTGACTCGTTAGTAGATCTTGCCTTATCGGTCATTTTTGAGATTTAAAGTGTCTATTTATCTATTATAATTTTTATCATGTAAAGCAAAACCCCCCAAAAATGATAAAAATCTTCATTAAAGGGCAATAATTCCAAGGAGACGTCGGACGATTTCCTCAATATTGTTAATTGTAGATATTGTCTTGCTGATCATTTTTGCATATTAAAGTTTCTATCTATCTGTTATAGTTTTCAAGATAATAGGCAAAAATGAAATAAAAATGGTAAAATTTGTCATTTAAGGGCAGTAACTCCTATAAGAAGTCGCCTGACAATCTTGACATGTATGGACAACAGAGCTCAATATTCTGAACATTTTTGCTCATGTCAGATTTTCTCTATTCATAACGGTTAACGAAATAATAGACAAAACTTGCATTTCTATCCTATGTTCTATTTTAGTCATCGGACACATTTTTCAAACTAGATACCCCAATAATGATTGTGGCCAAGTTAGTTTAAATTTGGCCAAGTAGTTTTAGAGGAGAAGATTTTTATAAAGGTTAACGGACGACGACGGACGACGGACGCGACAGACGACGACGACGACGGACGCCAAGTGATGAGAAAAGCTCACTTTGCCCATTAGTGAGCTTAAAATGGCCATGGTGTGAATAAAATTCAGGGGGAAATTGGCCATTAGTCTTCCTTTTTAAAATTATTTACAATTATTTAATGCGTTCTTTTTGTACAGTAGATACGTGTTTCATGTAAGAACATAACGACAGCAAATATATACGGAAGCGTATATGGTCCTCGTCTTAGCTTAATATGTATCTCGGACAAGTTTAAACATCAGTGCAGATCAACTAAGATTGAGTTGATGAGAGTAAATGCGATTATATAAGTTAATTTAAAATGGAGTAAAAGAACGACAATAAAAATAGTAAAACTGTTGTGTTTTAACTAGTTTGGCTAACGGTAAGAACTAGAATTGTGTTTTTTGCTGTACATGTTCTGATTTTGTGTCATGTACGGATACCCTATATCCTTCCTTTCTATCATGGAGGTTTAAAGTCATTGTGAGAAAAACGTCGTTAAAAATGAACGTAACGTTAAATAATGCATATGCTTTATTGGAGTTCATTTCTGTACTAGATTTAAAGTTTAAGTGTGCTTTAAGCATTACAGATGAAATATAGTTTAAAGTCTTTTCATTTAACGTAAAATTAATCATATTCAGCTACTTGACGGTTGATATTCTGCACGTATTGGCTTTTTTAAAGCACTTTTTTTCCAGTGTTCTTTTCACAAGTAAATTGTGTATGACATGTTCCCTTGATGCAGCCTGGAGTCAAATTACAATGTATAGTAACCCCTCTTCATCAGGTACGAGGTATTTTAATCAAATTATAAATACTAGTATGTATACAATGTGCGTCTAACTCCCAGTTTGCCATGCACCACCGTCCATTGGTGGCTTTTGCAGATAAATTACATATCCAATGAATTGTAAATATAAACAAAATGCTCAGTGGGGCACAGAATGATACGACCGCAGATGTCGAACCATGAACAGTTAGGACAAGTATGGACACTAAATTCAAGCTTGATACAGCTCTGAATTTGAATTTTGATTAAATATTTGACACAGCATAGGTTTTTGACACAGAATAAATGTGGTCAAATGCCTGAAAAATTTAAAAATTTGACTTTTATAAAATAAGGAGATGAGGTATAACTGCCACTGAGACAACTATCCACCAAGGTTCAAATAAAGTTGATGTAAGCAATTAAAGGTAACAGTAAGACCTTCAACAATGAGAAAAAAAAACTATACCAAATAGTAGGCTATAAAAGGTCCCAATATGAAAAATATGAAACAAATATCACTCATCATTAATACAATATCTTTTTAAAAAAATCCATAAAACTTACCTTTAATTATTTTTTAAAACGATCTATTATTGAATAGAAAATTTCAAACTATATTTATACATAATTTCTTCTATAAAATTAAAATTTAATGCGGTATCTATTTTTAACTGTGAATCTACTTACACTTTCTATCAATTGTGCAATACAACTCTGAATTTTGATAGTGATTAAATATTTGACATATCGTAGGTTTCTGACACAGAATGAATGTGGTCTATGAACTTAAATCAAAGTACTGAAGTACTGAACATCGGATGACCGCAAGTTCTGGTGGATGGTCACAAGCACTTGTCTCAGAAAAAAAAAATCACATCTCTATACTTGAAAGTAAGGTTGAGATACATAGATATATTTTTTTTCTGAGACAAGTTAGTGTGTGGATGATGAATGAATGACAGGAAATACAAGCTCACCATAATAGCTGTTATATTGTAGTGATATAATCATTTGTTATCTGTATATAGATATAAAAAGATGTGGTATGAGTGCCAATGAGACAACTCTCCATCCAAGTCAAAATTCATAAAAGTAAACCATTATAGGTCAAATTACGGTCTTCAACACGGAGCCTTGGCTCACACCGAACAGTAAGCTATAAAGGGCCCCAAAAATTACTAGTGTGAAACCATTCAAACGGGAAAACCAACGGTCTAATCTATATAAAAAACGAGAAACGAGAAACACTTATGAACCACATCAACAATCGACAACTACTGAACATCAGATTCCTGACTTAGGACAGGTGCAAACAAATGCAGCGGGTTTAAACGTTTTAATGGTACCAAACCTTCACCCTTTTTCTGAAACAATAGTGTAACATCACAACATAGAAAGACACACTATAAAATATCAGCTGAAATAGCTTAACTCAATCAAAGGACATATTAACATCAGTGAACATACACTGAACAAATAAATTTGACCCATGATACTCTGGTTTGGTGTTATATATTATATCGATATTTGTAAAACAGTTATATTTTTAGTATAATTTTCATCCATTTGTATATCATTCTATTCTACTATTCTTAGACTAATGATAGTGCAGTGCAAGTGCATGATGGACACTCTTCTGTAATAATTAGTTTTCTAATAGATTGAATTTGAGTAGGCATTCATATTTTCCCACGTTCTTTAGATATTCTTTCGCATACGTTAACACAATTTTCGGTATTCTTGATTTGTTATTGATATTATCAGATTGTTACATGGCATTTTCATATCAGATGTATTATTAGCCCAGGTTCAATATCAGCCCTAGAGCCGAAGGCTCGAGGGCTGATATTGACCGAGGGCTGATAATACATCTGATATGCCATGTTATGATCTTTTTATCATATGCTTCAACAATGGAGAAAAATAATAGTTTAATAAATTGATACGTTTTAGTGGTTCTCACGTAGAAGTTCAAAAAGTGAAAAGTTTACGGACTCCAAATGTAGTACATCCGATATGAAATCTTTCTATCATATGCCTCAACAGAGGAAAAGAACAACAGCATGATCTGTTTTTATATTGACGATAAAAAAAAAACAACAAAACATAATGAACACTGTTTGGAAAAATTAACATTTGTAAAGTAACTTTCTAAATTATGCTGGAAACTTTAAAAAATGCATTTATTGTATCATTTTTATTAATTTTTTTTGCATTTTACATAATATGTTATAATTATATTGTATCGTAATAATTGTTTAGTACCCGACTTTAATTGTAATGTTTTTCACTGAAAAATGTACCATTCAGGTGTATTTTCCGGAATTTGCCGAGTATCACCAGAATGCCATGCGATAACGTTACGGAAAGGTATGTGATAATAGTTGAAGCATGTGATAAATTTTTCATATCAGCCCGCTAAACACCATTTCGGAAAAATATGGAATTCACGTAAATTTAATGCTATTATCATGCTGTAAAAACTATATGTTATTTGCTCTAAGTATATGATAATAAATATAGATTATAACATGGCATGTTTCATATCAGACCCCTTATCAGCAATAGGTCATGATATCAGTCCGAGAGCCGACAGGCTCGAGGGATGATTTTGACCATGGGCTGATAAGGGGTCTGATATGAAAAAGGACATGTTATGTTCTTTTTATCATATACTTCAGCAGAAGCCATACAGACCAGAAAACCTTTCTAAAACTTTATAAAATTCATTTATTGTATTATTTGTTTTTCATTTTTTTAATATAAAAAATTTCCTGTTTCTAAATATTCGTTCTTTTATTCTACTTAGTTATGTTTTTCACTAAAATGTACCACTGAGGTTTTATTTTCCGAAATATACAGAATGACGTCGAAATGTACGTTAAAGAAAGGCATGCGATAATAACCGGAAGCACGAACAATGAGATTACCCAAAGTCTTTTAGATTCTGAAAAGGCCAAATTACAAATAAGTTTTATCAAGGGGTACAATTATATCATTATTTTCTACAAGTATATGATAAATATATTTCTCACGACAAAACATTTTCATTTATCTATGTTCTTAAAATTATTTTCATGAATATTTATTGGTGAAATTAGTATATAACAAGCGATTAGGAGTGTTATTTTGCACTCGATGATATCCGCGTAATTCTACGAAATACGTTCGGTTATCAGTCAAAAACCCAAGTCATGTGGGTAGAATGTCTGTGGCAACATAACACCGGAATGCCCTCACGGTCATCCGCTGTAAAAATGAAATTGGATATTTACCTATCATGATCCAATATCCAACATACATGCGTAGATTAAGTAATCAAAAGACCCCTGATTTCAATTTTTGTTAAAATCAAACTAAAATTGATTATGAACGCTTTGGACCTTAATGTGGACCAATTTGAAAACCGGGCCCAAAATCAAAAATTTAAATACACGGTTAGATTCACCAAATCATAGAACCATAATAGTCTATTTTATTTGTTAAAGTCAAGCAAAGTTTAATTTTGGACCCTTTGGACCTTCATGTGGACCAAATTGAAAACGGACCCCAAAATAGGATCTATAAATACACGGTAAGATTCTGCATATAAAAAAACCCCAAGAATTAAAGACTATGAATTAAACCCCATTGAATTGGTCAAGATATGAGCAACGAATGCAAAGTATAAGAAAAATATTGTTTTTAAGCCCTTTTTCATAAAACGGTTCATTTTAGACTTATACTGAAGTTATTGCCCGTAAACCAGAAAATCCTAGTTTTTTTCCACCGATGTTTTGATCCGTAATTCTTGAACGTTTTGGACCATAACCCCCAAAATCAGTCTCAACATTTCTTATGAAGTATGGAACCTTGTGTTACAAATTCGTTGAGATCCATACACTTATAATTAAGTTATTGTCCTGAAACAAGAAAAATGTTTTTTCCCCCCTTAATTCCTACAAAGTTGGGACAATTAATAACCCTCAAATCCATTCCAACCCTCCTTATGTAGTATGAAACTTTGTGGTACAATTTCATAAAGATCCATACACTTACATGTATACTCCAGTTATTGTTTGGAAACCAAATGTCTTCGGAAGACGACAACAAACGTCATAACATTATACGACCGCAAAATCACTCTTTTATGCAAGGTTGTGCATGAGATGGTAATGAAGGATGGCTTTTTAATGTCCAGTGGCAAATTAAATGCATATTCAGGACGAGAACATGTTATTGTAATATGAATTATTAACCCTGCTTTGGATTATACCGACACACTGAGCGTGACGTGCTACTTCGCGATGTTATAGTTCGCAGGAAGACATGTTATCCTACGCGGATTCAATATTTTGACTCCGAGCCGACAAGTCTCTGCTTTTACTTATTAATGCCGCGTGCTTGTAGAGAAGCAGCAAAAAACAATTTTAAAAACTTTGGTTTGACCAGACCGAAATTCCAATAACCTCCGCAATTTCATGCACATCTTCACATTACAGTTTGCAACACTATGCAATGTCATTGGGTTCCAAAAAACGTTTAGAAAACTATGTCAATGTGCTTTCCCATAGGGTTTTATGCAGAACAATTATCGGAAATCTATTTGTCAAAATCAAACTCTTAACTGAACAAAGTGACTGTATCCAAGTTGTAGTTTATTGCATGAATACTGTCTTAATTTTAATATTTGTTTTGTTTTTACCTTCTTAATTTCTCGATCATTTATACCGAAGTAACTATTAACCAATGTTTTACGTGGTTTCATGTGAAAGACAACTCTGTTCTTATGAACTGATTTTTACACCACCCAGGTATGATTAGGGGAATATCACTCGAATATATTGGGCTGGCCTGTTTGAAGTCAGGAGCCTTTATTTCTGTTGTTGTCGTCGGTAGCTGTATGCATATTTTTTTTTTCTCTAATTATTGTTAATCATAAAGGGCCACCATTAATAAAATTATATTATATTGCACGGGGGAGTAGTGGGGATAGACAGGTTTTGAAAATGAAAAGTCTAACCTGGTGTAAATAAAAAAAAAAAAAAAAAACAGGCACAAGAATATGAAAGAAGAGTGACGCTACAGTACCAACAGGTGAAATGTTCTGTTGTTTGTCCCCCTCCTAACCCTCCTGGTAATAATTAAACCAGAAAAGTGCCTTGGACGCAATAAATTAATAATTTTTTTCCGTTTTGTCACCAGGAGCAAAAGAAGTTAAGTAACCATATGCTAGCAAATTATTGAAGCTCACGTCTTAATTGATAGTCATAAAAATAAAGAGAAAACGTATGGTTACCAATAACAATCTACTGGAGACAGAAAACGTAGGTATAGGCAACTATTATAATGGTCTGGATTGGGGTTTCTTTAATGTTTTAGGTAATTTTTCTCTAATCATTATACTTTTTGCCAATTATTCTCTATTCTTTATATTCCAACACCGCATTATTCTCTTTTGTTTAATGTTTGGTCCATTTTCTTAATTCTTTATATTTGTTGCCCATTATTCTCTATTCCGTAACCAACCCGTGCACACTCTCTAGTATAGGTCACCATATAGCCTTCACAAAAGAGTAAAAGTCATCACGAATAGGCCCGAATGGCAAAATGATTGAATACTAATCCAGTTTTGAATTGTGAACTTTCGGTATTTGTTTTTCAATCAAACGATCTTAATAAAAAAAAAAAAAAAGATTATCGTCGTGAATGTTCGTGTAACAGTACTAATACTGACAGATGGACCTCATGAGGTCATCAGTTTTAATCATCTTAGATTACTAACCTTTTACAACTTAAAAGTAAAGATCATGCATCCTTATTGTGCAGATTGATAAAGTTTTTTCCATTCCTCGACATTATCTCCAATTTAAATACTAATGATCTGATAACCGCCAGTGTATGTAATGTGCGAATCCTAAAATGTCATTTTTACTGTATCCGTGATGAATTTCTGATGTAGATTGATAAATAAACAGACGACAAATTCAAGATTTTTGAATAAAATAAGAAATAATATATAACGTGTACTGTTTTTATAAATTGATGATATAGGTATGAGATGCGGACGGGTTTTCATCGCGCCTACAGCCATCCAGGTGCAAAATTGATACACAAATAGATAAATATTAAGAATAGTTCACGAACAGAGCGTGGAAGAGATTTAAAAGTAGCAGTTAAGTTTCATTTGCAGAAAAATATACCTTTTAACATAATTATTAATGTTGTTTAACTTAAAACAGGTTTTGTTATTCAGCTTGTTGATATTGAATCAAATTCCACTATGCTGTTTTCGTTATGCGATTCATGTTTACTGTTGAATAATGATACTAGACTTTCATTTTCGCTGTAGGGCGATTCATTTCTATTGTATATGCGATGCATTTTCACAGAAGGAAATTAATTAATTTTCATTATATAAAGTCTTAATTCAGCCGACTCTCTAACAAAATTTATGAAGTCAGAAGGATTGATTATATATGCATACTTAGTGAGTGAAAGTCTGAGGTAATATATCAAAAAATTCCTTAAACATGGTATTTATTGCTAATATAGTCAATTCTATTTTCTTAAATAATTTGTCCTGATCTATATGTAGGATAAAATTTATTCTTTCCTATGACACGTCATCATTAGATACATATATCTTGGACAGTTAAGCCAATCCACGTCACCGGAAAAGCAAAGTTTCTGTTTCGGTCTAAATCTACATCGCATACTAATAAATTAAACGTCATAAGAGCTAATTTCCTATTGCTTGTAGTTAAAAGGTGTGGTTGGCCTTGATTGTGTAAATGTTGCCTAAGCATTGTAATTAAGATTGAGCAAACGTTTATACAAACAAAGCAAGCAAGCCAACCAAACCTTTAAACTACAAGCGTTAGGAAAATAGCTCTAATGGATGCATTTGAGATAACAAAGAGCATTCACAAAACGATCTTCATTTCACGATTGAATGAGTGGAAACGTTTTCATCTTGCACAACCAATTGACGCTTGGATGACTAGATAATTGATATTTATCATGCCATTGTATATAAATCTTGTACAGTAAAGAAAGTTCGAGCAACAGTCGAGTCACCTTAAATATGCTTGAATTTCGTATAAGTCGTTGTTACAAATAAGCCAATACGCAATCGTGAGAATACAAAGAAATATTGAAAATAATTTATTGTTAATACATGTTTAAATGGTTCTATACCACGGGGTATAACCGCCGTAAAGTTGATTCTGGACATTAATCGCTACATCGCGAAGCAGTGTTGGCAGATATACCGTTCTTATATTTACACCAAAGACTAATTGACTAACTGTTCAGTTAAGTATTCAATGTTTATGAAAACAAAGTTTACTGCTCCTGGCAGCATAATTTTGTATATCATTTATAGTACATGAACACCATGTGACTATTTTAAATAGACAAGTCTGTGAATTACTTGTAAACATCGCGAAACAAACACTGTGTGTAACTCAAACTTAATTAAACTACAAAAAGAGCATAGCTGGTTGGCTCTTTCACTAAATGCGACCGTGTATTTTGTGCTTTGTTGTTGTTAAAATACATAATACGAATGAGAAACCCGTTGTTTTAATTTTATTTCTGACCTCAGAATTTTGACACTGTACAATCATTCTCTTTGTAGTTTGTTTTCTTTGTTTAGTACCGTTCGTTGTACATTCTTGTACTGTTCGTTGTGCAAAAGCCTATCAATACGGTAGAAATATGTATGACACGGCGTGACAAATGTTCAAAGCTTTTTTAAGCGAGTTATAAAACTTTTCAAAGAAAATTCGTCGTAGAAAAACGTTATATTCATGGATGTTCTGCTCCAGTAAATTTTCGGATCCATGACAAGCTAATAGCAAACTCACCAACAATATTTGAATATTCATGATATGAACGTGGTTATACCCGTGTATATTAAAGTGAGCATCTACGACTAGCTTGCATTTCAAATTGTAAATATCATCAATATTATAGTCATTTAAAACCATTTTCAGTTGTTGTATGTCGAATAATCATATAAAACGACAATAAAAATTCATCGCACTTCCAAAAATTCTACATCAGAAATGATTGCACTTACAGTGATAATTCATCGCATCTATAGTTAAAATGAATCGCATTCAGTAATCAAAATTATGGATTCTGCTGCTTAAATAACACTTTTTTGGACTTTAATCCTGTTATTATACATTAAAAAGTTATATTCTACTGAAATTCTGTTAAAACATACAGTCAAATCTATTATTTTGTATTTTCAAAAAGTAAACAAACGCAGTTTTTCCCATCATCCTTTATTCTACAATAGACATACTCGCATACAACAGTGAAAATGAACTAACTGGATTCGCACTTTATATACACTGACCGCTGTGCATACTTTAACGACAAGGCTAGTTTTCTTATCAGATAAGTAGTAACCTCCCTTGTTAATTTGATGTTGTAATCAATCGTTTTATTTTTACCATCTTTATATAATATTTCATTGTATTATTTAAATTTGTGATTCATTTGATATTTAAATATAATAATTTTATATTTTATTCTAGATAAAAACAAGGAAATTTGAAAGTCTTTGATTCATTAATCACCTTAGTTCAAATCATAAGTCAGGCGGTCTATTCTAACTACATTAAGTAATAAATACACCGGGGTATCAATGGCTATATAAAAGGAAAGGAAAACATTGAACAACGTAAAACGAGAATTAAATAGAGCAAAATACAGAAATTGAATCCAAATGTAGATGCTTTTCTTGTTTAGTGAAATCAAAAACGAAAAACGAAAACACTTTTGATTTTCATTTTGGTTTTTGAAAAATCAAAAACGTAAAAAGAAAACACTTTCGTTTTTCCTTTTGGTTTTTGAGAAATCAAAAAACGAAAAACGAAAACACTTTTGTTTTTCATTTTGGTTTTTGAGAAATCAAAACGAAAATGAAAACGAAAACGGACCATCCGGGCACTTTAAATTTCGAAGAGGTTAGATTCTCGACGATCTATTCCAACCTCTATGGAAATTCACAATTTTAAACTCAAAGTTTAATCAAAACGGTAAAAGATATCAAAAAGATATTTTAAACCAATTTCTAATATGATAGGAAGATTTGCAAAATTGATCTCAAATTAAATTTCAGTGATTCAACAAAAAAGAAATTGATTTTTAAATATGTATAATTTTTAGTAATTATGATTTGTCCCCGCTTTGACTCCAAAAATAAAATAGATAAACACAATCTAACTTTCTGATTGGTCAATATTCAGCTGTGATGCAAGCGTCATTCTATGATGTCAGATTCTATATTATTATTCTAGAGCTTCGTCCGCCATCTTTAAGTGTGCAAACAAACCTCCTTATCATAGGCTATTTATCTTGTATAAACCTGAACCAAAACCATAATATGCAAAAGATATGTGTACGGCTACTCATTAAATACAAAGATACTGCAAATACAGATAATTCAAAAATTATGTTGGGGAATGAAAATGTCAGTGACCCAAATCGTCAAGGTTCACATTTTTTGTCCATTGTTTACATTTTTAAGAAATGGGATTGGAATTTACTGTCAGGAAGGTCGATGGAACCCAAATACAATACAAATCAAATATTTAATGCTCACCGAAATTACTGAAAATATTCTCAATTGAAGTCCAAGAAGATCACATCAACATATCATACGTTTTATCTTTGTCAAGATTAATATATTACCTAAACAGTGTACACCACTTAGAAATTACATTTGAGCGAAGGAATGTTTTTTTTGTAAATCTTTGGGATCGTCACAGAAGTTCAACCAATCAACGGAATTTAAATCTATTTTTGAAGCAGATTTTACATATTTTCACATACTAAAATGGAAATTATAGAAACATAGAATGCTTTTAGTAGATATAAAACTGGGGATAATGAACTCTTTTTACCAAAAGAAGGATTGGATCGAGGTTCTGTGTAATGAAATGAAATGGATTTCTCTCCCTACTCTTGGATTTTCTGGTGGTATTTTCAGACCAAAATTGTTCACCGCAACATTTATTTTTATATATAGTATAGTTATCATAAACAGGGCCGTACCGTGATCTGTAATTGTAATAGCTTACTGCAGGCATGGCTTTTGCTCATTGTAATAGGCCGTACGGTGACCTGTAGCTGTGATCCACTCCGTTTATAGCTTACTGCAGGCATTGCTTTTGCTCATTGTTGTATGCCGTACGGTGACCTGTAGTTGTGATCCACTCCGTTTTATAGCTTACTACAAGGCATGGCTTTTGTTCATTGTATTAGGCCGTACGGTGACCTGTAGTTGTGATCCACTCCGTTTTATAGCTTACTACAAGGCATGGCTTTTGTTCATTGTATTGGGCCGTACGGTGACCTGTAGTTGTGATCCACTCCGTTTTATAGCTTACTACAAGGCATGGCTTTTGCTCATTGTAATAGGCCGTTAGTTGACCTGTAGTTGTTGTCCACTCCGTTTTATAGCTTACTACAAGGCATGGCTTTTGCTCATTGTAATAGGCCGTTAGTTGATCTGTAGTTGTGATCCACTCCGTTTTATAGCTTACTGCAGGCATGTCTTTTGCTCATTGTTATAGGCCGTACGGTGACCTGTTGTTGTGATCCACTCCGTTTTCTAGCTTATTGCAGGCATGACTTTTGCTGATTGTTATAGGCCGAACGGTGACCTGTTGTTTTGATCCACTCCGTTTTCTAGCTTACTGCAGGCATGACTTTTGCTCCTTGTAATAGGCCGTACGGTGACCTGTAGCTGTGATCCACGCATTTTATAGCCAACTACAGGGCATAGGTTTTGCTCATTGTATGAGACCGTACTGTGCCCTGTAGTTGTGAACTAGAACGTTTTTATAGTTTCCTTTAGGGCATTGAAATTCCATACCGGTAAAGAAAATCATGATTAACTGCAGAAAGAACTTATCATTTCTGTATCAGGGAAATTCGAGTCCTGGAATATCGTTATAACAGAAATTTATATATTCCATATGCAATTTGTGAATTGTGCAGTTACTAATACGTCATAAACATGTAGACATTTTATATATTTTACCAAATTTTTAGTTGACCTAATGAATAAAACTTATCACCCGGTAGATTGTGAGTACATGAGCAACACGACGGTTGTCACATGTAACACAGGTTATGCTTATCCTTCCGGAACACCTGCATCACATCCCCTTGTTTTTAACGGGTTCATTTTTCTAAGTCTCTAGTTTTCTTCAGAAAAAACTTGTACCAAGTCAGGAATATGGCAGTTTCTTTCCTCTTATTCTGTTGATCGATAGCGTATGATTTTGTCAGTTTTATGGAACTCCCTTTTTTTGAATTTGCCTTGAAGTTCGGTAATTTTGTTATAATTTTTTCTGTCTTGTGTTTTGAAGACTGTCGTTTGTCTCTTGTCGTTTTTCGTATTGTCAGTTTTTTTTTATCGACTTTTGAGTTTGACTATTCCTTTGGTATCCTTTGCCTCTTTTAAGCCCAAATAGCAAATTCATAGACTAAAATAATTATAAAAAAATACGATAATGAAATCTGACAGATCAATGTTATGTGGTCATCTGAAGGATGTTGTCTTACAACTTAATTATGCTTCAATTTATTAATTCTAATGTTCAATTTTAATGGGGAAAATATGTCATATTTTATTCCTTCTTCTTTTGCACCATTTTAAAGCAATTTTCCCTGATTTTTAGAATAACTTCTTGTTTGGTGTATTAATTTATAAATTTATTTTTGAATTAATTTTTGAATTTCAATAGAAGTACATGAAGTAAATGCTATATACATTTAGTCGACAGTAGTTCATCGATGTTGATATCTGGTTTTACAAGAAAAATTAAGGTAACACACAAAATACCGAGGTAATCATATGATCTTTAAAAGAAGTGCGACCAGATGTGTCTACAGATATGCGTCTTCTTCAATGCAGTATTTGTGTTAGGAACATACGTATTTACGAAGTCTGCATCGTTTTGTTTTCGTAAGTATAAGTGTAGCCTTAAAAGTTATCGATTGGCGGCAAAGCGGATAAAACTGAGTTTCAGATTTGTTTTAGTTAAATGTGACGGGCAAAAGCGGATTTGTATGCTTTCTAAGTTACTTAATCACTATTTGTGACTACAGACAAAAGGTTGTGACAAAAGTATTTATAAAAATAATAAGGACAATATAAAAAGTCAAATTAAAATGTATATGTTTGTACCTTTGCGGTATATTTTGCCGTAAAATCGTCTTTCAAATTAGCATGCATTCATAGGACACATTAATAAAATATCCAGTTTTGTATATACGTGGTAACTTGCTTAAACATAGCTTAAATAGTCAGAGTAAATTTTGTAAAGATACTGATTTTTTCTTAATTCTTGCTGTGCGACGAACTTATTTTCTATAAATCCTGTGCATTTCATATGATGAACAGAAATCGCAGGTTGCCCCCCCATACACAATTAATTTGAATTTTAGAAAATACTTTTCATTCGGAAAAAAAAATCGGTTGACTCCCTTTTAAGACAGTTTAGGTTTTGTGATTCAAATTATTTGTCAGCTAATTTTTCTTCGAAAAACAGTTCTACAAGTACATTCTATCAAAAGCAGGAAATACAAAACTATTTATGCCATAAACTTAACAAAATTTAAAATAAACCAAATTGAAATAATAGCCTTGTGTCTATTTTTGCATGTAAGAAGTGTTTCAATATCCTTAGTTTAAATATTTCCAAACTACATTGTTGTATTCTGATTGTATAAAAGATACATTAACTTCCCTTTAGATCAGTCTTTTAAGGAAGTTCGCTTCTCAGTTTCAAAATAACAAGCTTTTCATAACACTAGTATATATTGTTAGGGTATTAATAAAGGAACCAAAAGAGCGAACAAAAAATATAGGTCCGTGTGCTTGTTTTCAAGATATTAGCCATTGAAATGTTGGCGGGAAAATGTTCTCTCTTGATTTTTCATAGCTTTATCATTGACAAGTTTAAGTTCTCAAAAACTATTAAAAAGTAACAAAATTTTATAAGACCTTTACAGATGGCTTATAACTATACATGTAAAAGATTTATAAAAAGAAAAATGGGGGTTAGTGAGGAAAATTTTTTAAGGCATTCAAATGGATAAAATCAGAGGATTCCGAAAATCTGACAAAAATTCCAAAACATGACAAGCGAACATCCTTAAAACTATTATCCTTTTTGTACTCTATTACCAATAAAAACGTTAGCACTAATTCAAAATTCAATAAGGTGAAATCTAACACACGTGCATTGTTTCAATTGTTTAGTTGGATTGTACTGGGCAACAGCCAAAGCCTTTGCATGCTATGTAAACTCACAACGTCATGCGGAAACGAAATTTTAATTTTATATTGAAGCATTTTTTTCTGTATTTTTTTCATTAATTTAATTTGATTTATTTTTAGTTTTTAGGAAAAATCACAACGTAGATCAATACATTATCCAGGTTATCAATACAAGCAAAATCATAAATAAATCCTCTTCCCTTAGCAATGGAAATATTTCGTCGTAGTCGTTTATAGCTATTACAACAAATTACTATGCATACTTTACTTTAAAAAAGTTTCCTCAAATTAATTTGAAGTTTTTGCTAAATTCCTAAACCCAAGTGAGTTAAGTACAGTTATTATTAATTTAACAAATAATTTAAAACATTATTTTTCTATATTGATTTTATTTCATTCACATGTTGTGGAATTCTTCAGCATATGTCATATACAACGTTATTGTTGTGAGATATGAAAATTGATATAATGTTAAGGATTGATGATTTTGCAATTTGGGGACCAAATACCTTCTGCTTCTTCAACAATTCTAATGTAGTTCAAAAATCTGATAAAGCAACACAACTAGAAAAGATTTTACAAATACCTAATTGAGGGTCTGGACGGTAGGATTTCATTGATGTGATCTTTATGTAAAAGCCATTGTTTTTCTTGACCGTTTTTCTTATCCGTTATTCTTCTTTTTCATTAAACTTTGGCATTCCACCATTTTCTATTCTTTATATTGTTGGCCACATTTTTCTTTTCTTTTTAATTGGTCAAACTATCTCTATTTTCCCCATCTAGACTTTTCTAATAGACCAAGATCACTTACCTAAACAACTTTATACCTCTATGATGAATCTGCTAAGCGGTATAATAACAGGATTCTCTTGTCTTTACCGAGCCGAGATTGTTTGATTAGCTAACACAAACATGGACTTGAGAAGACGGAACGATCGGTTGCAACAATATGCAGTAAATAATTATTTTCATGACGTGTTGACATTTACAAATTTTGATTTTGAAATTTATAGGTTCTCAAATTCAACGTTAACAATAATTATTGTACAAAATAATTTTATAATGTATTTTATGTCGTAAACCATAACGGTTATTTATAGAAACCTAAGAACTCGTGACCTTGAGTATGAAAATATAGTAAATAAAGCATTTATGTGGTTCAACTCAACATGTTCTCGTCCTGAATATGCATTTGCCCGTGTCTGAAGTTACGTTTTGGATTTCAACAAACGTAATCTATGTATTACTGGTAATTGTTTTAGGCAGGGATTTCTTTAGCACAGATTACTTAAAACCTTTACTAAATTCTTCAATAGATACAAAGATTTGGTTTGTAAGTTTGACTGTACCGATAAAGAACTTATTTCAAACGGAGTAACATATCAAAATTTTAACGGAGATGTTGTTTACCGAACCCAGAAATATAGAAACTTTGAATATTGTTTTTATTGGTATCAATATTGATTTTGTTTTCAGGAATTTAAGACCAAACTAAATATTATTCTTTAATATATACACACACATTAACGGTTCAGCAACAGTTCTGACTTGAGACAGAATGTGGCGGAGTTAATCATGTTATCGGGCGCCTAACCCCCAACATTGGACAGTGGTGTAACAGTACAACATATGAACAAACTATAAAAATCCGTTGAAAAAGGGTTTAACTCACTCATCAGATTGATACAAAGCAGAAAAAACAAGTAACAAAAACTCAGACTGGACGTGGCAAGGTATTTATACATCCCTGCAACTAAAAAGACACTAATAACAGATCTGAGAGTACTCGCAGTTCCTGACAGCCAGTTCAATGCCAATAACAACTAAATAAAAAATCATGTAGTTAAGACAAAAGAATTAATCAGTACACATCCAACATCCAATGGATTTAGAATGAAGACATCATTAACAATCAGAAAAAAAAACATGACCGTCTGCAATTTCAAAATACAGGTATCGACATATTGATTGTAGAACCGTGAATGAGCATATGTAAATGTATATAACATTTATATTAGTTTGGTTTACAGACCTAATTACAGCGTTAAATTGGTAACATTTTACTCTTAAAACATTGTTGTATTATATTGTTTTATAAAGTTATGATTACACTATAAGTAGTTAAAGGGATTTGAGTTTTGAACTCACTTTAACTATACCTGGGCGTATCTTTTATTCAGAATGAAATATTGCACTACATTTATATTGCAAACAAGGAAGTCATTGTTTGTATTTATCTCTAAGACAGACAGACAGACAGATACAATAAACATACTTATGAATACACAGGCCAGAGTCTGAGCGCGTTTTACTATACGATATAAAAACTAAATTGACGAAAAATTGCACTACATTAATATTGCAAACAAGGGAGTCATTGTATTAATATCAAATTTAGACGTAATCTCTTTTGGAACTGTAATAAAAGTGATTAACTGTACCCTATCGAAACAGCACATATAGTTTGCCGTTTAACAAATCAAATATAGTATGTTTTGCTAACATGAACGGCATTATGTTAAAATAAAAAGCTTGTTTATCTATTAGACAAATTCGTATTCTGAAACATGATTGATATGTTACTCTATGTAAGAATAACGTTGGAAGCTTTTATTTGGATTCTTTACAGGACACAATTAATAAATTCGTTTGGAAGTATGATTAATAATGAATAGATTTTCAAAATTATTTTTTCCCAAAAATTTACCAGTTCTTATGTAATTTTCATTCTGTACGATACAAGCAAAATCAGTATTGGGAGTTCCTTGCAGAAACAAATGAATTATATGATACAATCGGTCCTGTACGTCGATAATATAATTACTGCTTAACATTTACTCAGGTATCTCAGTTGGTAGAGTTTATTTATCTCGTAGTACCGTATGATATTTTGTTTAATGTTACAGAATTATAACAGAGTCGATATAGACAAGTTCGTGATATATCATCTATTTATCACATATCCAAAAAATACATAAAAATTGAAAAATAATAATAAATCAGTTGCAAATTTCTTCCACTGAAATATTTACATTTTTACCAAGCTATATCGAATTTAACATTATAATTGCTATGTCAGTTTACTTTTTAATGTCAGTGATTTGTTCAACTTTCGCTGCGTTATCGGTTGCTGCTGACTAAACCTATTCTCTGCACCCACCATTGTTGTTAAGCACGCTTATGCTATCATTGAAAAATAGCTAGTGCGTCGGTACTGACATTAAAATACAGATATTGTTTTGATTGAAATTTGCTGTTAAAATGATGGAAATAATTATAAATTAAGAAATAAATCTCCCTCATGCAAAACTCTGATTCCATGTCTATATTTGGCTATAATTTTATTCCTTTTTGTTTCTGATCAGCTCATCAACGTTTGTATAAGTCAAGGATTTACAAATATTTGGGCTGGAGCATCACGGTAGTGATGCTAGAGACATTAATAGTCGAAATGTGCATCTGGTGCAGTAAAGTAAATTGGTACCGTTTATGTTATTAATATAAACAGACATATGACTAGGTTAATTATGCTGTATGTACATATACAAAACCCAATTACTTCATATCAAATATGTGAAGTAACTGTTAATACATCTATATCCAGACATAATGAATCAAACCCGGTTAGCATCCAATTAATACTTATATGTTTGGTGCACTGTTTTTCATAAATATTAAATGATTAGCTTATCTTAAATACTTTATGTATATCTCTATATTATTATTGATAAGATACGCTATATATCTTACTTATACCAATTTTGAAGTGATTGGTTTGACGCGGCCTTTGTTCGAACCCATGACCACACTCACAAATGTCATGAGATCACCGAGGCGGACAATTGTATAAGCTTAAGATAAAAGCGATTTGATCTTTATGTGGTTAATCACATTCTGCTATAAAATGTATAATGTCATAAATATAATAATGGGTAACCAAAAAACGACGATTGTAAAAGAAAGCCTATGTACGAGGTAATTTTACAAAGGGGTCGAAATTTTTCAGACAAAACAGACCAAAATTGACAATTTCGTAGGCTTTTCAGCTTTTTACGTCACTTTACCCCTATTATTGAATCATTCATTTATAAAACCCTTCCACCTAGACTTGGGTTATCTGTGACCCCTTAAACATATAATTTATCGACCATAGACCGATAATCTACTATCTAAAATACTTTGCTCAGGTGGTGTGTTGTTCAATAATCAATTTAAAGAAACTATCTCTATCTCTTTTTTATGTTTCGTACGTCTATTAATGTAAATTAAATTTTAGAACGGAACGAAATAGAAAAATTTCTTAGGCTTTTTCGGTTGGGTGTTCTTAATTCATCTTCAGTGAAATAGATAAGATCAGTATTCAATTCAAAATTTGACTTATTCAGTAAAGGGATATTGTAAATATAGCGGAAAGTGAAATCTCTATAAGGCACACTTCTTTCATATTTCTGTACAATCCCTCGTTTGTGATCTTCTTCATAAAACATATATTACCATGTCGACGAAAAGGGTACACAGAAATGTCACCTAGATTGACACCAATAGCCAACAAACATAACAAATGTTATTTTTGATAAACAAAAAAGGATTATGATTTAATTTTTTTTAGAAGTTTTTTTTACTTTGATGAATTTTCTTCAAATTTTTGGACATCATTGTTAAAGTTAAGAATGAGCTATTCTTGTGTCAAAACTCCTCATAGACACATGATGCTTATAATTTGGTTCGCTGACATGAAATTAAAATGTGATGCTAGAATCAAAGTAGGTGAAAGCACAAATCAAACGCGATGACAACACAAATAGAATCAAAATGATATGCCAAATACTGGTAAGACCATCCGTGCCATGGTATACTTAGATTTTTGAATACCTTCGCAGATATTTGAATACTTAATTCTCATCTTCGAAATTAAGTGCCGACTTTTGTCATCATTTTCCGCAAAATGAATTTTACCCGTATGTTCAATAACACAGTATTTTCTCACTTTCCAATTTGGTCAGATTCTTTTAATCATATGCATTTGCTTTGCAAATGAATGTTTTTCATTGGATAGCTTAACATCACAAGTTTATCTATGTAAAATGTGCAATATTCTAGCCAGAATGAAAAAAAAAAAAAATAAAATAAAAAGTCGTGAACCTTCACTGAAAATAATGGTATCAATGACATATCATGTCAAAAGTGCTGATTACTGGGCTAACGATAAACTATTTAGAATTTCCGATTACATGAATATTGACCCACTCTTAATCTTCATAGGGGATTCCAAAAGAATGCAGGACTGACGTCTGATTGTAAGGTTTTCCGTTTGTGTTAAAAATTATTTACTCTGTATGTATTGTGATATTTGATGGATAATGTCAATTGGCAATTTTTAAAAACATGTACTAAAATTTATTCAAAATATTATTCTCTACTTAACTTAGTCTACAGTCGAATTAAAGCTGTACTGACAAACTTTACAAAAAATAGTTGTGTCAATAGCATTTTAACCTGTGGCCAAATCTTTACATGTCTTAACTGAACATGGTGCACACATTGGTTTACCGCGAAAAGTCGCATGTTGGATACTTTATATTTGTTTTAGCTCTCTCAATGACATTCACTCTACATCCCCCTTTTAATTTCAATTTAACAAGTGTTATCAACCCTTAACTACATTCAAAAAGTCATATGCTTCTTAAACAATAAACTATTTATGCAGATTACAACAAAAAGACTGAAGACGATTTTGTAGAGACTTATGGTCAACATCACTACTGATGCGATGAATTTTTGATGTCTTACATTTCAAAACAAATACAGTCCTGTGATCGGAAATGTACCACATGTAATCTTTTCTAATTTTATATTTTTATTCAACTCTGAACTGGATTTTTGGTAATAGAGGCATGACGTAGGAACCGTCCTCGATCTATTCAGATTTCATGCTCATACGCTTTATATAACTAATATGGATCAACAATAGGCAGTGCCATTCTGGCCTCAGCACAATCATTTACTGCTAACTTTGCTTACGACTTCAATTTTTAATTAATCGTTTGGGTTATTGGTTGTCTAAGTAAAACTCATCAAAGATTTATGGCTTACCATTTGTTTCACCAGACGCGTGTTTAAGTAAAATCATTAAAAAATAATATTTATACTTGATGGTTTGTATCATATATGTTTTATCAACATTGATTACCGATGCTAATAAATTGCTACAATGCTAAACAATCATGTGGGACATATTTGAACGTCATTTCATATAATTAGTGATAGAAGGGCAATAGTGTATTAATTCATGACAAATTCCCTAGACGAAATTCACAAAGCTTTAAGCAAAACAATCAAATGTTTTGTTGCGTACATTGCATATTATATGTTAACAACGGTTGTAAGCTTCCACGATTAAAACGAATCATTAAAATTAACTTTTTATACATAATGAGTCAATGCTTGAAACGGACATAATGTAAATTGTAGAGACAAAGTTGCATTTGGCATCATGCTTCTTATTCAATTTAAAAGTTTTAGAACTTTGAATTACTTTCTAAATTGGATATTTTCATGATACAGATAGTTAATTCATTTGGTAAGTCATTCTGTAAAAACGTAGCTTTTATCATCTATCATCTATTTTGGATGGGATAAAGGTTGAACGTGCATAATTGATACTTATACATAGTTTGTATCTACGTTTCGGTTTAATGTAATAATACACAATACACTCTCTTTGTAACCGTAACAGTAATTGTAGATCACAATATACCGTCTGGATATTTTCTGACCAATATCAGTCTATGTATATTGAATCAAAACTTAAATTGAGGCTCGGAAGTTCTTTCTGGATTTAACTACACTTTGAATGTTAAAAAAAGTTAAAGCTAATAATTTATAAGTATTTAGCTCTATGATGTACTATACGATAGCTAATGTGCAAGTTCAATGCTGTAATATACGACCAAAAAGAAACTGAAAGTTTAAAGTTTTGTTAAACGTATTCCTCTTTGTCTCTTTTAAATTGATGCAACTTATTCACTGTCGGTTTCTTAATAATTTTCTATGTATTATTTTGTAGACTTTGGGTCGTTTTTCTTTCATTGTCATTGTATTATGGTATATCTTCGTTTTATGATTTTTAATGTCCGATGGCTATCTACTGACTATTTTTATCTAACGACACTATTACTCACTCTTCAACAAGAATATAATTACAAGCGTCCTGTAAACATGCCAACGTTGCAGTATTTACCATGCGTAGAAAAATGTAACGTTATATACAACTTTTGTTGTAGTTCAGTGTTTCCGTTGTTCCGTTGTTTTCCTCTTATAGTTGATGTGTTCCCTCGGTTTTAGTTTGTTATCCAGCTTTGTTTTTGCTTAATCGAATTTTGACTTTTGAACAGCGGTATACTACTGTTGGCCTTTTTTTAATATATGACTTTACAACCTCCCATTTGAAGCAGGATCAGCTCACCCTTCCGGGGCGACTGAGATACATCGGTGTTTGATGGGGTTAGTACTGCTCAGTCTTTAGTTTTACATGTTTTGTTTTGAGTTCTCTTGCTTATAATTTGGTCGTTTTTTCTGTTTTTTTTGCCATGACGTTGTCAGTTTGTTTGCCCCTTTAGTATATTTTTCCATCCTTATACTGTAAAAATGTCTTCCTCGCTGTTAGTATACTGTGAATGATCTCCAGACTTGACAAATTTAAGCTTGAACAACGGTACAGACTTTCCGTTTTGTGACTTTAATCACACTTTTTTTTATTTTGATGAAAGTTTTTCGTAAGCATACCATATTTTGACAGATCTCTTAAAAACTTTTGAATGAATCCAAGTACAACTTTGGTCATCAGAGAAAAACATTGACAAACATCATATCAATAAGGTGTTTGATTGCCCGTTGACGTATTTTGTCTAATATAATGTTGTTATTTGCGCTCTCGTTTACAAAAAACCGAAACATATATTGAATCTCCCCAAAGATACTGGGCATATTATGAAGTACCCCTGACACGCGTTTTATCTATACAAAAAATCCCTACTGTTTGAAAAAATTTGAAACAGTTGACATTCCACTATCAAGTATGAAATTTAAAACAAAAGTATAAGAAGCTGTTCCAAATCCGGGTAGAAAAGTCATAATGTTAAATGCGTTTAACGTTTTTATGAATAGTAAATTTTCAAATAATGACCAAATGAATAATTTTGTTTGTAACCTGAAGAGCATTTGACTTGAAAAGGAAAGAGCAAGGTCAGAAGTGATGAGACAATGCTATGAACAGGCAGAACAAAATGAATGTTGAGAAACATTAAGTATATCCACAGCCATCTAAAAAATACACATATAATGGCAGCCTATCTATAAAATAATAAAAACAGCTCGATTTTATTCCAAATATATAAATTTGATCTTAGTACAATGTTATGCACCAACGAATGAAGCTTTAGAGAAAGTTAGAGAGGAGAATTTTGGAAAAATGTAACAGCAGAATTTTCTAAACATGAAATGATGATAGTCATTATTGATATAAATGCAAAGATAGAATCAGAAAATGATGTATATGAAGATGTGATGGAGAAGAATAGGTATAAATTCAATCATGAGCATTATTTAGAACTATTGTCAAACTATCAACCGTGTTATTGACTCAACCATATTGTCCAACACAAAGAAATTCATACAATTACATAGCTTCACCAAACGGAAACATTATGAACCTGCAGATTGATCACAACCAGACATAACAACTAGAATCAAGACGGCAAGAGCAGCATCTCTGAGAAACGCAAAATATGGCCATCTAACCAATTCAGTAGCTATATAGGAAAATAATCATATACAAGGTATATGGTGCAGAATGTTAGCTGATAATCAAGACAGATAGAGACAAATTAAAACCATACACACTAGAATTTTGAGAGAAATCGCCAGATATGTTGGCCAACCACCATTACAAACAAAGTGATGTTGAAAGGAGCCGGCATATGCAGCATCATTAATCATGTTAACATTATTAAAACCAGATCCAGTAAATGGAGTCTGATATTTAATGTCTGCATAGCAGCACTATCTATTGGGATGGTAATGCCCTCATGGACAAAGCGTCCTTTAACAAAGATAACGACCAAGTGGCTATAGGATCAAAACTCACCAAAAATGTTAATTCGTTAATTTGATTACTAGAATTTTGACGGTCAAAAGACATGAAACTTGCCATAACATTCCGTCTTCATTTATGAGTATATGACAATGTGTGTTATCATTATCCCTAATGTCTTATTGTGATTGATTCTTATTTCTGAATTTTCTTTTAATGAAACACTCATCAAAGATACCAGGTAAAAGATGATAGTTTTAACATGTTTTTGTTGTCATAATTTCTGAATTAACATTTTATATGTTATATATTATAACACAGCTTGAAAAAAGATTGATGAAAGAAAGAGACGGAAAAATTGATATTGAATTGTAATATGATTACATTTTTATTCGACGTTAACAGTTGGGACTTCAACACGCTAAACTGTATACGGATATTGCATGTTAGCTTTATAGAAATGGTATTCATGCTATACAGTTTTTTCTTCAGAAATTAAATACCTTGGTTGCTACATAGATGACTCCAATAGAATGTTAGATGATGACCATCATAATGATAAAATGACACTTGAAATGTGCAAACAATCATGTCATGGACACCGGTACCTGGGATTACAAGTAAGTTGTAACCAATGACATGCTGTGGAAGATCTACGCAACTGATTTTACAGGGGTTGGGGCATGGACCCATATTTTTTTCTCTTCCTTTCTCCTTCTCTTTGTTTTTGCTTGTTTTCTATATTACGTATTTGTTTAATATTTTATTTTATTTCACTTGATTAATGTGTTCCTGCACACATCTACACGAGATTCCTCAAGCAGTAGTTCATATATGCTACCTCTCCATTCTTATTTTTGACAAGGCAGGAAAGACAGAAAATTAGCTTTCGAACATCTTACATAATACAAATAAGACCATATATCAACGCCAAAAATACTTAACTTTTGGTTTACGATCTTGATTTTTATGTACCCTTCATCTTTCCAGATATTTGAAAACTCCTTAGTACCTTCAAGTCTTTTACTGATGATTAAAGTAGATGTTGAACTGAACTGGCACTTGAAGAATCCAAATGCAATGCATGAAATCATGAAAACCGAAATGTATGAAAGGTTCCTGTTGCTCTTGTTTAAATATGGGTGTCTGTTAACAACTGGAAAAACGTTTTCGATTTGTCGGACTTCATGATTTCACACTTTGCATTTGTAGTCTGCAAGCACGTTCGTTTGACATCTTCTTCCGTCATCAGCAATGATCTGAACTTTACGAAATTTAAACTTTCCAGGAGTTAAAATGTGAAATTTCTGGATAGCTGAAATACAAAGCAAGAAAATAACGAAAAGGTAAGTCTTTTTGTGGTCTTATTTGTATGACTTAGTGGAAGTACTGTTCATAAAATGTACCAGATTCGAGTTGGAAAAATAATATCAAAATTTGTTCGACATTTCCTGCAGAGTGGAAAACAGAAATAGAAGAATGGTATATATGAACTACTGTTATTGTAATATTGTATGAATAAGAGCTAGAACGCATGTCTAAAGTGAAAATATGATAAAATATAAAAAATAACCATTAAGAAAAAAAAAAAAAAAATAAAATAAAATAAAATAAACGCCAAAAAACAAGACATAAAGCATATATACATTTATTAGGAACAGAACTGCATATTATTTACTGGTTAATAAAAAAAACATCAATATGGGTTCCACTTGGAAGACATTTCACATAATAAAAGGGACAGCTCCTAAGTCATTTGCTCATTATTGCATCTCTCTCTTGACACCATTACTGTAACAACTTATGTAATATATATGAATGGAAAAAAAAAAGAAAAACAACAACGCATTTGTGACTGAGATTGACAAAAACACATTGAATTACCAATAATTATTGAAAGCTTTAGTTACAATAAGCTGTTACGTCATTGTCCAATGAATCGAACACAAACGACCTGCATTTTATTCCATTTGTTGTTTCTACAATCCTCTCATTGTATATCACTTATCAAATTTTGAAACTTACAATAGATTGTGTTTCCTTTCAGGGGCAACATGAAAAATGCCACAATTTTAGTAAGTTAAAAAAAAATCAAGAAATATGGTATAATTGCCACTTACAATTGCTGACAATTATCCATCAGACTAGGATTTTGATAACTATAAGTAACCATACGGCTTCAACAACCTTATAGTAAGCTATAAAATGTCCCAGCACGGAAAAGAATACGAATCCATTAAACATAATTTTCTTATGTCCTGTCTATAGGAAAGAACCAATTGTTACGTGTTCAGTTTGTTTATGATCTATTCTATTATGAGAATATCATTGAAGGTACCATTGTTTCTGCATCAGATGCGTATTAAGAAATTCTCTTTAGTGATGCTTGAGGTCGAAATATTTGAAAATCAAAAACCTATTTAACAAAATGTAAAGCTTATAGACCCCCCAAAATAGACAAAAATATCTCCAAAGCCAGGCAAGTAACCAGAGCTTTGCACGAAGGATATATGTTCCTTAATTTGAAATAGTTTCCAAAATTTTGTTACAGCAAATTTCAATAACACAATACCCGTATTTTCATGCACTACTGGCTACTGGGCTGGTGATACTACCAGTGACTAACAGCAGAGAAATATATCCAGTGGTAGTAATAACATAAATGGTACCAAATTGCATCAGATACACATTTTGACAATAAATATTACTTCAGTTATGCCTGAAGTCTAAATATTTGAAAATAAAAAAAAAAATGTAGGGCAAATAAAACAAAACAAAAAATACGTAAAGCGAGCAATGAATCAGATCCATGTATGAGGGAAACACATTACTTGAATCAAAATTATTTCCGCAATGTTGAATCAGCAAATTTTAGTAACACAATATCGGTATTGGCATACCAGTACTGCGCTGTCTAAGAACTTATGAAAACGCCATCAGCATGTTTAATGCGCTCATTGCCATCGAAGTGGCAGCATGGTTGTACCAAAGTGATCACTTGACATTTTTACCTATTATGCCTGTTTGTTTTGCTCACACATTGTTGTCAATATAATGGAATTATATGCGACTGTCATACAAGTGAGAGGTTTAGCTAGTTATAAAACTAAAAACTAGGTTTAATCCACTATTTTCTACATAAAGAAATGCCTGTACTAAGTCAGAAATATGACAGTTGTTTTCCGTTCGTTTGATGTCTTTGAGTTTTTGATTTTGCCATTTGATAAAGGACTTACCGTTTTGAATTATCCTTTGAGTTATATTTTTTTGTTATTTTACTTTTTACATTTTGTTTACTGGTGGTGCTGTTAATCCACTGTCCAAGTCACTAACACGTTTAGCCTCGCCAAATGTGTTTATTTCCGATGCAAAGACCCTATGAGTGAATCAATATTTATATCAAAATATGCCATGTTTTCGATTATTTATAGTTTGAATTAAGACCGAAATGGTTTTTCCCCCTTGTAATGCAATTTAGCATAGTTTGTTATAGACCTTGAATAACATCAGGTTTGTATGTACATTTATGATTTCGCTGTATAAAACCTACTCAGAATGGCAGGTACTGATATTGGATTTTAGCAAAACAGGATTTTATACATACAATAGCAGTTTTAATTTTTTTCGCTTGCTTTCAGTAAATGTTGAAACCTTTGACGTTTACATATAGATTCTTAATTTGTTGCATGTACCTGTGGATTATCGGATTTATCCAAACCAGATAGATAAATTCGATAATTCAGCTATCAATATTTGATAAATCCAATAATCCACGAGTAATTATGTAAGAATCTGTTTCTCAAATGATTATTAGATGAATTTTCAATTTTGTTAAACGCCTTCTAGTGCCTTCAATATTTCTGAATTCTGATTTCTATGTTGCACAATAACGACATTGATGCGCAAAAACTTCATTTATGCATCTCAAGATCAAATGGAAGGATACATTAATAAAAGACCACTTTTAATCAAAAACATTGCATTTTATTAAATACATATTTATATGTAATACATGTAGTGAACAACTTGAACAAGAATTACTGAAGGTCAGACTACAATGTTTCTCCGCATAGTAAACGTTTTTATAAAGTTGTCAATTTCTCTAACACCTGTTAGCACATTTTGATTCATCCAGTGAACTGATTAAGGTAATGACCTTTTAACTTAGCCAACCATCTACTGAGATAATCGACAACCACACGTTGATTAAATTTCTTTAAACAATGGGTGCAGAAAGGGATAAATTACCAAAGATTTAGAGGAAATTATCTATTCTTAACCTCTGTAATTGTCCTATAATACGTTTTTGGTATCATTGTCATTATTCCACATGAAATCATCATATACGTCAACCCTAGTATATCGCATCAACTGTAAGAGAGATACGCAATTTGCAGGCGATATTGAAATGTCAACTGAAAATTAAATATAAACTGCACAATGAGAACATTTTAATCATCTCTTGTCGTAAAATTAAGTTTTCAACCTCAAAACGTCAAGAATAGATATTTTCACACATCTTTAACATAAAGTTTCTGAGAATATAATTAACAAGGATGTCGTTATAACATTGACAATACTCGACGTTTAAAAACACTTTGCACACGTTTGATATGTTTTAAATGTCAATTTCAACTATATATTAACTATTACATTCCCTTTTTGGGAAACAAAATATCAAATCCAACTTTTATGAAAGAACTACACATTGCCTTTAAGTTAATTTTTAAACAGTAGCACGTGGCAAAAGATCACTCGACCAGAAATTAAATGTAAACAAAATTAACATAACGAAAGAACGGTTTGAAGTGCTATAAAATTGAAACTGCCTAATGAATACAGGTAGCTCTTTTGAGAGAAAACAAATACCGATAGAATGAATACTTTATTGAAATGATTATATTTGGTGTGATGTTTAAATATATAGATAGATTATATTACATGTACATTTGTACAAAGATAGATGATATTTATAAAGATAAATGTTAATTAATAATAATGGGAGTTTTTTTTCCTCATTTGCTTTTTCCCCGACAAATGAGCCTGTAAAAATCAGGGCCCCTTAGTTGCATCCCTGGGCAGGTGTTTACTAATAAATTATGTTTAAAATTAAAAAAAAAAATAAATAACTATTACATTGCTTATTATAGACCCATCAGGCTGCTTGGTAAAGTGATATATGTAAAGATAAAATCCATATAAAATCCAACTGGCCCTGATTTAACTAATGACCTAAAGACAACAAAATAAAATGTTTTGCTGTGGATCCAACAATCTTTAATCAGCATACTAACAAAAAAATATTTAAAATACTTATGCATGATGTCGTAGAGTTTGCAGACAACCGGGGGCAAAATGTGACAAAACAAGACGTAAATACTCTTTCTGATTTCGGACAAGTTGTGATGTCATTGAATCAAATCAAATGAAATAAAACTAATTGGTCTATGAACCCTCATGCTAAATCTATCTTCATGCCCCTCATGCTGAATTTATGCTAGTCAGGATTATGACATTTTTTTCCACTCGTTCTGTTGGTCGATAATGTTAAATTTTGTCAGTTTTTTCAGACTTCTATTGTTATCTAGTTACAGCAGCGCCTAAATATTTTATAAAATTATCATAAATACCAGGATTAACATTTTGTACGCCAGACGCGCTTGTCTACAAAAGACAAACCAGTGACGCTCGATTCAAAAAAGTAAAAAAGGCCAATAAAGTACTAAGTTGAAGAGCATTGAGGAATATATATATATCACAGTTGATACCGGCTTATACATCATAAAAGATATGGTATGATTGACAACGATATTACATAATCAAAAGATTTCAGTGAAATGGATAGCTGTTGGTCTTTTTTCAGTTCTTCTACGGCAAAATATATTTTACATCAGGCTTTTAACCCGCCCCGTTGGTATTGTATTATGCATTTTCCATTGTGTTGTTCTCATCGATTTCTAAATCATTACTCGTCAGTTGTCAAAGGTCTTCTTTGGGGTTGTCTTATTGGCAATCATACCACATTTTCTTATGTTTATTTTGTTATCACTTTTAAATTGTAGCCAACAAAAGACACGAAGTATTTCACAAATAGAAATGTCAACTTAACCGTCGAAATATAGGTCCGATCCTTTGTCTTTTCTTTATCCGGAATCCTTCTCGTAACTGTACGGAAATCCAAACAGAATATTACGTCCAATAAGTCACAATCTAGTATGATGTTGTTCGTAAATAAAAGTGTCAATTCAACTGACAGAACTTCTGAGAATATTAATGTCTAATGTCTCAAAGTTTAACTTTAGTGTTTGTATATATATAGTTGTCACGGAAATCTCTAGAACATTGTAGAAGTGAAACTCCTAGAAAACGTTAGAACAGAAACTTCTAGAATACGATAGAAGTTTGAATTACAAATCGTAGATTATGATCATTCCAGAATTATTATGTAAGTCAAATAGAAAGTTCGAATCATTCCATCAGTATCTATGATTGTTCCAGTGATTTCTAAACCACACAGTTACAATATCATTTTGTAAACAACTATAGATATGTAAACATGTTATAAGGCCACACAAAACAAATTTGGCCAACTAAATAAACATGATAGTTACAATATCATAACAATTTTCACACAGGAACCATACTTCTTTCACCTGCGGAAACACTTTATCGAATGTAAGATTTCAAATCAGATAAGACCGAACATAACGATATGGTTAATATATGTAGCACTAAAACGAAAGTAACAAATACAATTCAAATTCTTTTCAAACATTTTCTTGATAGTAAATAAAAGGATTATTAAAGAGGCAGAAAAATAACGGGGATAATTGCACTTAAATTTAAGTAGTTCAGCAAATAAAATAACATTTTACTTTTAACATTGCCACTGGGGGTAAATAAAATGAGTAGATAACAGGCAGTGCCTGTATCAATGACCCCTATACCATCCGGAACTGTAGACAAGCATGCATTAGATGGCGTACGAATAATGAATTCAGATTAAAGAAATTAAAATAAGGACCATATTATTAGGTTGATACTTGAAATACGACATTGGTATAATAAGTGACATTTGCAACAAAAGACTCGACACCTTCAATTGTCGCGAAACTGTCGGTTTGTACATGCCTGAGACGGAATGACATTGAAGGTTGCAAGCCATTAGATTTGGAGCTGGTGTAGAATGTGTAAGAGAGGCGAAAAATATGAAAGGGCATTAAATTCATAAGTCTAAAATAAACTGACAACGCCATGACTAACTGGCTTATTATGAAACTTGCAAATGAAAATACTGCACGTATCAGTAAAATGCACTTATTTCAGGACTGTAAGCTTTTTATTGGGTATCTATTTGAGAACTGAAATTGACATTGCCATATCGTGTTTGGTATTTTTTGTATTATCTGTCAATATTTAATCGTTCAAATGTAGATAAACTCATAGATACCAGAATTATTTTTTTTCACTTTTCGACTTACTTTTCTTTTGTATCCATTTGTCATTACCTTAAACTGAAATGCTAATATGCATGGTTTTTAGAGATGAGAAAACATTACTGTTTTGGGTTTTTCGGTTGTTCTTTCGCATGGATAAAACTATGAAATATATATTCTTAGATAATCTATAAACATCGTCGCGATACCTAAGCGTAAAAATAGAGGCATATATTCCGATTTATTTTTTATTGAACTAATACTAATTTTTATTAGCTTACATTCTTTTTCGCAATAACATTTTATTAAGGATACATTCTACACTTTGTTATATTATGTAATTTAGATCTTCCGTTTTCAGTACTTATATATCCTTGGCTTTTAACTTTTTGGCAAAAGAAAAGCACTTCGGACGCATAAAATTTATAAAGAGTTAGGTTCATTTTTTGTAATAAAAGAAACATGTTGTGTTTCTGCCAAAATTTTGATTCTATATGTAAAGTATCCCCCATTATTTCAGTGTTATGATTTTAGTGATAAATGAACATAAATCAAAACCAACAACAAGAGTTTAAAACCATAGTAATTCATTTAAAAAATATATACAGAGTAATTTGAAATTTGTAAAATTGGATTGTTTATATTTTTGTAGTCATAACAGCAACAGTGTCAACTACTAGAATCAAACCCAAACCCGGACATTCTACTGTGAAAACTACAGAGAAGACAACCCCTAGACAATCTATAGTGATAACTGCAAAACAAACAACACTTGATCAATCAGAAGTGTCAGCTACAGACATGACAATACTTGGAAAGTCGCCAGTGACCACCTTACAAATAACAAAACCTGGAGTATCTAAATTGACAACTATGAAAACGACAACCATTTTGGGAAAGTCTGAGGTCACTTATGTTCAACCAATCAGTCAACTTGAATTCTCAGGTTGAGAAAGGCAAATGGGATTTCTTACGTGGAATGAATCTTAATCTTGATCAATTAAGGGAAATACTAAAGCCAGAATTAGACTTGATAAAAAAAGGAATAAGCATCAACAAATCTAATACAACCCGGATGCTCCGTTCCAAGACATCAGCTCCAGATGATCGTGTATCGGCTTCGTCCGTTGGATATGTTGGAGTCGTCTTCATTTGTCTTATTACAGTTATAATTGTTTTCATTGACATGCTCGGCTGCATTGTCGTCAAGTCTAAAAAACGTTCTTGATTACAGCTTTACTGAAATGGTTCCTGTTGTTTTTCTTTTTTCTTCTTTCTATCACACACATATATAACTTAATCAATTGTTATCTTTATTTGTGAATTTGCACGTAAAGCAAACAATGAAATACGTATGAACATAATAGTTTATCTTGATACGAATGGGTTTGTTAGACTAAACGGTTTTTTTTTTGGGTTTTTAACATTTGTTACACAGACTTATATTTCTCGAACCAGTAGTGAAGTCCATAATTCTACCATTTCCAGATCCGATCTGATACAAAAGGTTCATACCTATGTTGATCTACTCCTCACATCGCTGTCTGGTCAATTGAAAACAAATGTTAGCTTTTTCTAACTTTGTTTACGATTCGCTAGCTTATCAAAGTATGTTTCTCGCAAATACAATTTATTAGCACGGTGACCATACTATTGCAGATGTACACCAGAGACACAAAAAGAAACAAACATTTGCCTTGACCATATTTCAATAACATACAGTACTCTGCATTTTCATTTCATCACTGTTTTTATCACTGCATTTGTTGAATATAAAATCTATCTTATTTTGAACTTGTTTATACTTTTGTTAGGTCTTAGTATAACACTGCATTAAGGGCACACAAATCGGCAATACAGCATATACATCATTTGATAGGTTTTTTAGTGTAATTTTTTGTTTGTTTGATACACATTAAACTATAGAAGAAGGTCAAAGAAAAGGTGGAAAGATATTCGAATGTTGTGAATTTTTGGTGAATTTGTTCTGCAGTCATACTTATTGTTTAATGTTAATTTAAAAAAGAATTTGCTTCGTCGAATTTTCTATGCATAAACATTATGTCTCGCTTTCACATACGAGTAACTGCCATTGACAAAATATCTTTCTAACAACATGCTTGTAGCAAAAGTACAATTTTAGTTACATGCACCATATACATGATATATATTTATTTGATTTTGTGAATACATTCTTGGTGTTATAAAAAGTTGTACAAATATTGATGTTTTATCCGAACTTGGAAGATTCTCTTTTTATATTCATATTCTTACCAACATGTGTATGTATTGGCACCGCCTTGTTAACACACCTACACAGCTATTGACATTAGCTTTCAGTGAATATCAAACAGGAGAGGTAGTTACAACCAATACCTAATATAATACAATTAAATTCTTTGGCGAGAAATTGAATTTTGATCTCTTTATTTGCAAAAATTATAACGAATACAAATTTAAGAGGTTGCTAAAAAAATGCTTCAAATTAGATTTAATTAAGCATCGGAAAAGCATGTCTCATGGAGAGCACAGCAAATTAAAAGCCGATTTTAATTGCATACTCAACTTTGAATTTGAAAATGTTGTTAATATCAAAACCCCCCCTAAAAGATTGACATTGTGTAAATTTAGACTAAGATACCATAGTCTTAAGTTTCATAACTTGATAAAATTACATAAAGATGATCTTTTAATCTGGATAATATCATATGATGACATATAATTTATTTAAGAAATAATTCATGGAAGCCATAGATTTGTTGGAAATTTACACATGGCCTGGACCGTGATATTCGTTAATTTTATCCCTCGCTAACGCTCAGGATAAAATTCGAATATCACGGTCCAGGCCATGTGTAAATTTCCAACAAATCTATGGCTTCCATGAATTATTTCGATTCTAATAGGACAAATACGGTAATTAAAAAAATGAAGCGTGGGTTGGTATGCCGTGTGTGTTGCTGTTCTATTTTACCCCCTGTTAGATAAAGCTAAAAAATTCCAATAAATCTACAGCTTGCATGAATTATTTCTTAAATAACCGCTAGAAAAAAAATTGTTTAACTCTTTTAAATCTCAACCTCAACATTTGCAATTTTTAATTTACAGTTTTTTCTCGTAAGCTACCGTCAAATCCACAGTTGACATTTCGTAACTAAGGAACCGCCATGTTGACTTGCTGAAATAAGTAAATGTGCAAATAATGCAATAGAATAGAAAATAAAACAACACCTACCTCAAAACTCCATTTTAATGCAATATTATCCGAATTTGGAGGGTTCAAGTAACGGAAGAAGCTTCAGCTTTATCGTTTTCATTCGTATTTATTTGAAACAAGATGGGCAAAAGATCTCAGAACAAACATTCTATCTTGACCAAAAAAAAGTATATGTAATTAACAATAGTTTATGAATATTTGAAGTGGACCAGGAGTTATCCTCCTTTGTATACTGTATGAACTGACTCTCTCCTTTTTCTTATTGAACACTTATTGTTTGTTATGTGTATTTATAATCATACTTATATTGTAATGTTTTGTATCTGTTACTTGATTGATTTGCTTGTAATACGTCCTGTGGTTAGGAAAATAAAATAAAGGTACCTTGTTCACAACATGCACCACGATGGAAAACATTTACTTGTCTAAGACCAAGTATGACCTTCCTAGAGAACATTTAGGACTTAAATCGTGCAATGCAATCAAAAATAAAGAAAATTTCTACCTTTTTCAGACTATTCAAATAACAAATTTATTTTAACAGATATAACATAATGCTGCAATAGTTTAAAATGAAAACATATGTGTATGACTTTAATATAATAACTCAGGACCTTGGCATTGTAGACAATGAACAGCATAGAGAGTTGTTCACCAAATGTCAGAAATATCGGTTTCACAGCCCATCAACTAGATTAATAACTTCATGCTACTGATGGATTCAGTTGAGGAATTTGCCAAAAAATGGATAAATTGCGAGCAGATGAACCCAAATAGGACACTTTATCAGTTAGATCAAAGATGTTCGATCATGCATTTATAAACCTACGATGTACAATGATCACATGTGTTTCTTATACTTTCTTGAAGCCAGAGATTGTAAATGCTTTATCCTCTCTTTAATTTACTAGACATATGTTGTTGTCCCAACAGAACAAGCGTCAAAAACAATATTGTTTGTATATGAAAAAATCATTATTTGGATCATCAAGCTAAAGGATTTTCATTCATAAGATTGTATCTTGACCGCTAATTAGCTTTCAGTCTTTTTGTTTCTTTTTTTGTTGCTGTTGTATTATTGTCGTATACAAGACATTCAACTGTTTTCAAATTCCACCAGACTTATGGCTGTTTTCTTAACAAAAACAAAAGATAGAAATGTATTATTATGGTCTAATCAAGGGGTATTTTTCTAAAGAATCAATTTGCGTTAAAATGAGGATTGACGGAAACTTTGTTTATTTCAGCCATAGTATCTTCCGTTATTTTGTTTATTAATGGTGTTACGGCAAGAAATCACCTTTAAATTGTAGCCAACAAAAGACACAAATCAATAATAAGATTTAACAAGATTTATTATACACAAGTTTACAAGAAGTATTACACAAATAGAAATGTCAACTTAACTGTTAAAATATATAGTCCGATCCTTTTGTCTTTTCTTTATCCAGAATTATTCTCTTCACTGTTGCGGCCAGAAATCACCTTTTAATTGTAGCCAACAAAAGACACAAATCAATAATAAAATTTAACAAGATTTATCATACACAATTTTACAAGAAATATTATACAAATTGAAATTTTCTTTTTTCGGAATTCTTCTCTTAACTGTACGGAATATGTCCAATAGGTTCACAATCTAGTATGATGTAGTTAACGTAAATAAAAATGTCAATTCAACAACTCCAGAGAACTTCTGAGAATACTAGTAAATTAATGTCTGATCGGTCTAATTTCGGTATCTGTATATATAGTTGTCACGGAAACTTCTAGAACATTGTAGAAGAGAAACTCCTAGAAAACTATAGAACTGAAACTTCTAGAATACTATAGAAGTTTAAAATACACATCATAGATTATGATAATTCCGGAATTATTATGCAAGTCAAAAAAAAAAGTTCTAATCGTTCCATCAGTATCTATGATTGTTCCAGTGATTTCTAAACTGCACAATTATAACATTATTTGGAAACAACTATAACCCAATTAAATAAACAGTATAAGGCCACACAAAACAAATTAGGCCAAGATAAATAAACATGATAATAACAATATCATATCAATGATTAATCCATGAAAATCATGTAGATATAGTTCTAAATAAAAAAAAAAAAAATTCAACAGAGTATATGGAAAACCTTTTCTCATATATAATTTAGAAATCTTCCACAAGTTTTTTCCCCCCATTTACCTTATTAAAATAGCATCGTAGCAGAATACAATTAGATCAACTGCTTAGCTATAATTACTGACAAAAGAGAATTATCTTTAAAGATGACAGAAAAGGAAATTCCAAATTGTAAACATTTTGAATTATGAATAAATGTGTTATAAAAATGAGGAAATATGGTATGATTGCCAATGAGACAATAATCCACCAGAGTTAAAATGAAGTGGTAGTAGGCAATTACATGCCACCGTATGGCCCTCAACAATGAGAAAAAACCCAGACCAATTAGTCGGCTAAAAAAGCCCCAACATGAAAAATGTGAAATAAGAAAACAAGAAAACTAACTGCTTCATTTATAACAAAGCAATTTACGAAAAACAAATATAACAGATAAGAACCAATTCCAGCCTCTGTACTACAGGCTCCTGACTCGGGACAGACACATGAAGAGTGTGAATAGATTATGATTATTAATCAAGGCAATGCTGCGTTGGCGATTTTTTTCAAATTTTATTGTTTGATAATATATGTTTGATAATGAATCATCAAAGTTGTATTATTATAAATGGTGTGTTCTGATCAATTAATATCCATGTACTTTGAATTTATACAAGCAAATAAAATGTAAGTCAATAATGTTGTAATTTAATATTTATTGAAATCAAATAACGACTTTTTTCTAATCAAATTTTAATTTTTCATCGTTTGAAAATAGTTTGTCGATATCCGTACTTTAAATTTTATTGTTCAGGTCAAATTGAATATTCATGTATATCATCTTTTCAAAAGATACTTTGGTGATTAGAAATATACAAACAAAACAGTCTGCGTCTATACTTTGAAATGGTCGATTTCAATAAACAAAATAATTTCAAATGTAATATACATGCATAATGCAACTTCCATTACTTATATGTGAAATATTGAAATAAGAAAAATGGAGACGATGCCAAAAGGGAATAAAAATAAGAAATTCAAAGGAAAATACCACTGTGGCGTTACGAAAAACAAGTGACAGACAACCAACAGTTCAACAATACAACACACAGAAAATTAAAGTTTTCGTATCACAAACTCGACCCAAATTTCGAACTGAGTTGTTCTGTACGAGCGATAAGATCTTGCTCCTCAATTAAAAACCGAAGTTTTGCTTATATAATTGTCACATAAATGACATTACCTAAAACGTCTTTATAATCACAACAAATTGTTTGTACCATTGATATATCGACGTCTATACTTACACAATATGACTATTTTGAAAATGTTGATATACTTTGGTACTATCCTGGAGGTATCGATACGGACTTCAAAAATCAAATCCTTGTTTCTTTCATCCAATACGATAAAACAATTACCTGATTTTGAGGAATGACGGTATATGTATTCCAATAATCATTAATGGTACATCTTAAGGTTAATAATTAAGATCTCTGACGAAATAAGGTACACTTTTCATCAGTTGGTAAATTAACAATAGCCAACAATGACAAATTTATATCAGAAGTGTCTTTTTTATCCTTCGTTTGGAAAACTACAAACAAATGTAAGACTTGATAAACACTGGAAAGTCTAGTATCAAACATTTACCTCCCCAAAAATACTAGAATCAAGAAACTTTGCAATATAAGGACGTTCTCAACAAAGATTAAAAAGTTCACAGGAAAACGTTTGGTAAATAGTAAAATGAAAATAAAACACAGTTAAAGAGTCATTGAATAATGTTATTATCTCCTCTTGATGAAGCGATAGGTTGGTTGATCAGCAGATTAAACATGTTAAAGGAGTTTTGTGTTCAATTTGTTTCAATAGTTGCTACTGACTGTATAAGAGAGACGTAAGATACCAAAGGGACATTCAAACTCATAAGTCGAAAATAAAATGACAACGCTATGACTGAGAAAGAAAACGATCAAAATACAAACAGTCAAACAAAACATAGTAAACTTAGACTGAGCAACACGAATATTATGTATAGTCACTGGAAAACATAAATTCTCCGTTTAAATAAGGAGCTTGTCTATATCTATTATTATATATATTACAGTACAATTAGGAATTCAGAAGGATCCATAATCCCCCTAGTACCATTGAAATTCCAACATCTACAAGTAGAAATTAGAATTCTGATTTATACTGATTAAATTCCTCACAAATCAGAATTTCAATATCTACTGGTAGAAATTGTGATATACAGATTTGCACTAAGAGGATTCTGGAGTATGCTAGAAGAATCTAGGACACCAATCAAAACAATAACTAGTATCTATAAATTGATCAAAGGTTCTGACATACATGTACATTTAAGTGTTATTAAAACCTCAAGTGAACTTATGAAACTGTAAATTTCAGTAAAGATTGCAAAGATTTTGAAAAAGGGATCTGCTGTGAAAGAAATTCATAGAAATTTGAACTACCCCTTTTCTCTTTGATTCAAACAAGTTTTATAATATTTTTTGTTTTAAATTTCAACATAGATAAACCATTTCATTCTTTGAATTGTCTTTATTAAAAAAGCATTCATCTAGTACAATCTAAGATCCTGGAATCAAAGTTTGTACGGGGAGAATTTTGTAGGATTTTTATAGTCTTCGGTTTTGTTTTATTTTTGGTGGGAGGAGGTTTTTTTTAAACACAATAACATGCATGATAAGATTAAGATAAAGTTTGGTTGGACGTTTTCACGAATAAAATAAGACTGCAAACGTTTTACCTTTTATTATGTTTGCAGAAATTGTTTTTTTGAAACAATTAAATCATCTTTATTGCACTAAATGCTGTTTAACAATTTACTAAGCTTATAGCATTGAGCTAAGTTTCCTGTGTATTAATTATAATTTATCCAGGAGAATATATAATAAAATATATATAAATGTTAGTATTATACAATTAAACATAATACATAATACAAATAAACATCAATATAAATTGATTCCTTGATTTTTTTGTCTGCTTACAAATCGGAAAAATAACGGATCTACACCGTAACGTTTTGTGATTATTATAAAAAGTAAAATCACAAAATACTGAACTCCGAGGAAAATTCAAAAGGAAAGTCCTCAATCAAATGGCAAAATCAAAAGTTCAAACAAATCAAACGAATGGATAACAACTGTCATATTCCTGACTTGGTACAGGCATTTTCTTATGTCCTGGTTTTATGGCTAGCCAAACCTCTCACTTGTGTGTTTACTTTCTCACAGGATACCTGTGTAATTGAAATTTTCTTATTCTTTTATAATTTGAAGGATTTTTTTCAAACTTACATGCTTGACCATGTTAATGGAAATTAATTTATATAGGTAAGTGTATATAATTATGTTAAATTTACAAATCAATAGGTTATTTGCGATGCATTTTTTTGGCACCTCGTGGTATATTATTTATAGACTGGAAGTAGCATGTGTTGTTTTGTCAAACATACTCATTACCTACAGATATCACATACAAGTTACAATATGTCGATGTCTTTAATAACATTTTTCCGGTTTCGATATTTCTTATCGCATTTAATTTTATAATGTCGTATATTTCCGTTTTGAAAATTTTGAAGATATGTATCTTTGTTTCTTTTTGTTTGAAATAGAATGTGCTTCATATATAGAGAAAAATATAACTGTTATAAAGGTGTTCATATCAAAATATTTTATATCTGATATTTTATAGCCAGTTATTAAATTTGCTAGACTTAGAATGTGTCTGTTTATTTGAAGATAAAGTAGTAGTGTATATATTTCTTGTCAGTATTTAGTATTATAAGGGCATGTTATGAAAAAATGTTTATAGTTTTCAATTTCTTTGCAGAAATTGCATGAACTGTTTTTAATATTTTCCACTGAACTAGTAGTTCAATGCATGGAAGAATGAAATGGAGTAATTTCCATTCAAACATTTTAAACTTGTTGTTATCTAGGTATTTAAATATAAAATTAAGAGTACTTTTAAATTTTATGTTAAAATTTTCTTTAATTCTTTCCACTGAAGAAAACCAACAGGTTTTTCTTGTATATGAGGGGTAAATAATATTGAATATATTTCTTTATTACTCATTTCTGGATAGATATGTTGTTTGCAGAAATTGCAGTAAGATATTTTAAAATGATGATAAATCCATAATATGTAGCTGCGAAAAAAAAGGGAGGCACTTGAAAACGTGATAAGATTTTTGGATGGAAATTAAACAAGAACATTGCAGCAGCTCAAAATTGAGAGATAGATTTCGGTGGCAACCCCTCCCCCATACACACACACAACTTCTGACTGTCCGTAACATACACCGATACAACTTGACAGATAATCGAGGTTAAAAACCCCATCGAGTTATATCAAAACACAGTGCTAAAAAAACTGCACTACTTGTATTTATAAAGACAAGTTCCGTCGCCTGTCATATTCATAGCTACAAAACATTGGTTGTTTCCCACGAGTACATAATCAGGTAACACAGTTGAAAAGAAATAACAGACACTTTATTTGAAGGACGACGCCAGTAATCTAATTTTGCGACCATCAAATCACCAATTGATGCCGTCAGAGCTTAGAATACAATACAGATATCTTCTAAGTGAACTACATCTTATTTATAATGACAGCTGAGCAAGAGGCCAACACCGCCTCTTCGAAGAAAGATCTAACGATAAGGCATAGATAGTCTCCTTGTAATACAGTACAGTCTAAGATGGGAATGTCCTAGATTACCTGCTTTAGGTCGGGGAAACGTTTCACATGAAGGATATCCGTACAAATGTATAATGCATTCAGGTGACACAACAGATGCTGCAGCTTGTTAAAAAATCTACAATATTTTTAGGTATTGATTAATGCACTTTAGAGAACCTGCAGAATCTTTATAAGATATATTTTACATCAGTGGAGAAAAATCACATGTTGCTTAGAATACAATACAGATATCTTCTAAGTGACCTACATCTTACTTATAATGACAGCTGAGCAAGAGGCCAACACCGCCTCTTCGAAGAAAGATCTAACGATAAGGCATAGATAGTCTCCTTGTTATAAAATACAGTCTAAGATGGGAATGTCCTACCTATCAACACAGTTGCAGCAGTCACCAAAGAGGACTTGAGTGATTACATTAGAGTTTGTCCAACTAGATACTAGACAAGGACCAAAGGTTTTTTTAGGAACACATCAACTTGGAGACTATATCTAGTGTGTCTGGCATGTATAGCCAAACAGAACTTAAAAAGTTAGCAATGATTCCTGTTTTTCAACTGGAAGAACGGATTCGAGGCGAAAGATACCAAAGGGATATTTAAACTCATAACTCGAAAAAAAAGTGACATTGCCATGGCAAAAAGAGAAAAAACGGTCAAAAGACAAACAACAGTTTACAAAAAAAAAAAAAAACAACATAGAAAACTCTTGGTTTATTAGCTTCCTAGTAAGCAGAAATCCTCTATCAAGGACATCATGATAGGAAATGCAAGCTCTGGAATACCGTATCTACTGGGAGATATATACTTCGTATGCAGATGCTGCTGGAATGTTGCTACATGGAAATGGAAAATTCACATTTGGGAAGCTTAAATCATCCCTTTTGTCGTAAAGATTTGTTCTCAACCAACTCTCATTGTCAATTTAAAGATGCATTTTAAGATTTAAGCTTAACTGATGTTTCCTTTTTTAAGTTCGATGGGATAGATGCGTTCAACATAGTCATCCAAAATTTATTATTTATTGAGATGACAGCATTTATATAGACAATATTTATAGAGTGGCAAGACATTAATGCTGGTGTTCCTCGTGGATCAATCGTTGTTCTTGTCTTCTTTTGTATCTTTATAAATGATATTGTAACTAATATTCTGTATAAAACGATACTTTAAGCACATAATACAAGTTATGTAGCATGTTAAATAATGCAGCAGTAAAGTGCAATGAGGATTTTAGAAAATTCGATCATTGTTTGTGTGAGAAATTTTTGGCTTATTATAATGCTAACAAAACTGAACGTATAATCAAATTCCGGAAAATTAAACTATGTCATCCACAGCTTACATAAATAATTTCCCTTTAAACTCTGTAATGAACACACACACACGCACATATCTTGGATTGATACTAGTAGTAAACATATCGATAAAGTAAAAAAGAAGTTTGAAACACTTCTTTAAAATTTTTCGTTCCGATAAATTAGGAAATTATTAAGATGGAAAGATTTCAACTCCCTCAGGCAAAGTTGACCTAGATGAATAAGATAGTTTTATGTCTCTTTTAATCACATAGCTCCTAATGTGATTTAGGTCTTATACAACCTTTGCTTTCGGATGTTTGGGTTTGATTGTTTCTGCTTAAGATAAATCCAGATATACAAATAACATCTAGTTTTCAAATATGATTAAAAACATGAAAATTACTTATTTCTTTTTGTAAAGTTCATGTCAAATTCACGTTAAATGCATATGAAATTTTTTTCGTTATTTTCTTGTTTGAGGTGAATTTCACGTGTGATTCATGTAAAAATTCACGTGAGCAAACGTTGCCAGTGCAATCATCATGAGAGCACTCTCCTGTCTCCGTAAAATTTTCATTTTTTAACCTGTGAAAAGCTACAACTATGAAAGCTCACCAATGAAAATTATTCATGAAAAAAAAAGATTTAGTATAATAATTCATGACACAAATCCCTAGACAGGCTGAAAGACCCATTAAATAAGAAACAGCCGTTTAATTGTATCAACTTCATATTTCACAATTATATTTTAATAATCATTTTTTCTATAAATGAATATACTATTTATAAAATATCAACTCTATTATCTTTCAAGAATTAATTGATATATGCTGAAATACTGACATATCTCTTATTTTGGAAAAACTGCAAACTGCACCATGGTTGCTTTTCGAGTTATACATTTTCAAATTGTATTTAACTATCTGCATTGGATATTTTACACAGTACAGATAATGTATTCTATTGGTAAGTCTTAGAAGTATTATTTTTTATTTCATTTTTCAATAAGCCTAACATTACTGTTTTAGTTTTTAGTTTATTATATTAAATATGTGCTGTTTATTTTGGTATATACTGCAGCTGTGCTATTTGCGCAGTCAAATTGCATTGACCGTATATTCATATGTGATATACAGTCACTGACCGTATATCGCCTTGTTTATGACGTTGACAATGCGTCGTATATCGCCTTGTTTATGACGTTGACAATGCGTTTCGGTAGAGTTTTGTATATGACGTCATTAAAACAGAAAGGTTTGCGGAAATTTTACGTCGTCCGCTCCAAATTAAACAATGATGTTTTTTTTTCCCTAAATATTTCATTTGGAACATTTATAGGAGTTGCAGTATATAAATAATAACCCTACATTGTCTCGAAATATAATTTTTATTTGTACTCGGCTCAAAACAGGTAGAAATCCTCGGCACAGCCTCGCTTTCTAACTGTTTCTAAGCCTTGTACAAATAAAATTCATAGTTCGAAACAATGTATGGTTATTTTATATATATACTGCAGCTGTGCTATTTGCGCAGTCAAATTGCATTGACCGTATATTCATTTGTGATATACAGTCACTGACAGTATATCGCCTTGTTTATGACGTTGACAATGCGTTACCGAAGAGTTTTATTTATGACTTCAATAAAACATACAGGTTCGCGGAAATTTTACGTCGTCCGCTCCAAATTAGAAAGTTATCGTTTTTACCCTAAATATTTCATTTGGAACAGTTATAGGAGTTGTAGTATATAAAGAATAACCATACGTTGTCTCGAAATATAAATTGTATTTGTACTCGGCACACAACAGGAAGAAATACGCTGCACAGCTTCGCTTTCTACCTGTTTCTAAGCCTTGTACAAATACAATTTATATTTCGAGATAATGTATGGTTATTCTTTATATAATTATATCTAATTCCTTTATCTTCTCGCTCTTTTGTTTTTTGTCTTGATTTTCCTTATGTGTTTGTCGTTCAAAATTGCAGAATACTAACAACAAGTAGAACTTTCTGATAATTAAATTCTCTTGGTCCATTTTACAAGGTTGCCTCATTCCCATAGTGTGAGAGTTAAATGAAACCGCCATCGGATGACTAGAATCCAGAGTGTACTCAATTTAATATGTTCATGAAAAGAATCTTGTATCTTTAAACCGATGAATATGTAAAACAACTGTAATTTTAATTCATGTTTGTTGGTGAAATTAAGGAATTTTTAAATCATTGAAGTACTTTTACAAAACATCTGAAATGTCAGCAATTTTGTACAATCACAAATTTACAAATTTGCAATAGCATATAAACGTCTTGATATTAAACAACTTAATTATTAAAGGGTAACATACGGCAGATATAAACCCGTATCGAATTCTTCCATCAGGAATGTTTTGCTCAAAATTTGGAAGATTGGGTGCAAATCCTACAGGTTTTGTAGTGAAATAAAAGACCCTTCAAAATGTAGCTTTCAAGTAGACATATTCTCAAAACTAAATTGTTTCTTCGGGTGTGATTTACTTTCAACTGTGATAACGAAAACCTAGACTTTTGGCAAAAAATTAATAAAATTGGACTTGATTGGATAATGAAATAATGTTGACTCAAATAAACCATTATTCAGGGAAAGGAATGACAGGTTTTTTGTTGCGGTTAGCTGCACGAACAAACAGTTACGCGTACCTCAAAGGTACGTGAACAAACATTTACGCGTACCTCTAGGAAACATGAAAAAACTGTTATGCTCACCTCTAGGAACGTGAACAAACTGCTACGTGTATCTCTATGGTACGTGAACAAAGTGTAACGTGTATCTCTAGGGTACGTGAACGACCTTATACGCGTACCTCTTGCGTACGTGTAACAAAATGAATTATGACCCGAACGGCCCTTCATAGATGATTGCCGCTTTTAAGGAAGCTATCAAATAAAGAACCACGGGTGCCATTAGTGGAGCTGGATCAGCTTGTCATTTAGGAGCACCTGAAATCAAGACCCAAATTTTTCGTGTTGCTCAGTCTTTAGTTTTTATGTTGTATTTCCTGTTGGTTATGTTTGGCCGTATTTCATTTTTCGCCATGGCGTTATCAGTTTGTTTTTGACCTATGAGTTTTTTTTATGTCGCTTTGGTGTTTATTGCCTTTTTTATGCTGTTTAGTTTTGTGGAATACATTATTCACTTTTTTTAAGAATACGAAATTGCTACTTAGGTGGTTTGATATTATCTAAATAATACACGAATAGTATGCATGTAATAAATTTGACGTGTCAAATACATTTAAAGTTTAATGGCTATGCTAACTTTTTGATAAATGTTTAAACTCTTTTAGCAATACTTTGTTATTCAAAATCACATGGTTTAATTTTTTAGTAATCAAAAGAAAAAGCATCAGGTTTAAAATCTCACAGTTTCTGCACATTCCAAATTATTATATTGTTCTCAGACACAGATTTTGACCCATCCAGGGTTTAGTTTCGTGATTTTGTTAGATGCTTTAAAGGGTAACATATATTTTTTTCTAACTTGGATCTCAAATATAACTCGAGTCTGTCTTAACAAAGCCTCCACCTGAAATAAAATTATGAGAATGGATGCATAAATCTTTCAAATCTGAGCACTAATTTTGCATGTTTTGTTAGTAAATGGGGGTATAATTTGGTACCTGTATGAGGAACAACGTTTAAAATCTTGCCAAATAAACCTACCGGTAATTTTCTATCTGTTTTTGACGTAAACAATATATTTTATCCGAATATGCCACGATAAGTTAAGTTAAGCTAAACAGCAATATTGGAAAGCGTAATTCCAACTTTGCAATTCAAATATTTTATCCATCTTACTTTGTAATCTTGAATTCCCACTTCCACTTCGCATTTCTTATTTTGTAACATTGCAACTCAAACTATGTAACTGTGCGATTCAAAATTCTGAATTAGATTTCCGTAATTGCTACATGGTAACGTAACAGTACCCAAATTGCAGCGAGTACACATATTGCACCTATTTATCAAAAAAAGCCGCAGAAATCTTACAAGTTTTCTTTGAGACTAAAGACTTTGCATTTTTATGATTTGACATTATACACATCTTTTAACATAGGTAGATATATTTAAAAATACACAAAACGTTCAAAGTATATATCAACAGATGGTGTAATCACTGGAAAAGGTAAAATCTACGGAACGTCGCCATGCGACGTCCACAAAAAGTTGTCTGTTAAAAATGAGCAAATAAAATATGTTACAAGCATCCACTTCTTAAAAAATGAAGAGTAAGTATGGACTAATGTCAAATTGTTCTAAATATTTGAAGAAATTAGACAAAACATCTGTTCTTCAATTTTTAAGGATGTGAATTTAAGCATGAGTGCAATTTGTGTACTCCTCGTTACAAAATCACGGATCGCTCACACCTTTTTTTTATGATTCAAAATGGATTCAAAGTTAAATTGGTGTAACTATAAAGTAAATAAGGATACATCTGAAAAAATAAACACAGAATTGAAACTTTTGTCTTGATCATAAATAAACGTAGGTGAAAAAACCGGCAAAATAGGTGCAATTTGAGTACCCTCACATTACATCGTATTTTTTTTTATTTGTAAGATGTATATTTGTAATTCGGAATTTGTTATATGTCAATTTGTCTATTAGAATTTCAATTTCATATTTGAAAAATGTATTCTTCATTTGCATACTTGTAAATAAACATTTAGCCACCATCAATAATCCGGCAACATTTGTTACAACGATGGTTGTAATAATACTTTTATATTTCTTCTTTATATTACAGCAAATGGTGCTATGTATGATGTACGTAAAAATATACATTTATTGCACAATTGTAGAACGTTTCAAAGATCTTGCGTAAAAATGTGAATATATTTTGTTTAGGCTCATGTCAGACACGTATAAACGTGTCTACTCTGTTCCGAATGGATAAAGATGTTTATCTTACCTCCTATACATTTCTAGTTATATGATTGGTTAAAAGCAACCGCGTGGAAACCGTGTATATTCCGTACTGGGTTAGAAGGGTTCTATATTGGGTTAGAAGCGGAGCTTATTTCAATACACGGTTAGTAGTTGTTTTACGTCCCTTTATAAAAACAACACGGTGTTGAGGAAAAATCTTAAAGGTTTCAACAAACGAAGAAATTAATGATGAACGATTGAAATAAGTTGTTATTGTTGGCATTTGTTTTTGTATAGACCAATGGAAGTAGGTTCTTAATACTAACGGTATCGAAGACATGATCACTTTGATAGACCATTAGTCTAAATACCACATGTTAAGATAGTCGGTAAGATAAATTAGTTTCATAGTGTGCTAGTGACCTAATACGATATATATGGGGTCAGTAAATTCCAAATGGGGATTCGAGCTTCGCTCTCACTACATTGGAATTTACTGACCCCATATATATCGTATTAGGTCACTAGCTCACTATGTAACTAACAATATCGATACTTTACAGTTAATTATTGTTTTTTCTTTTCTTTTGGGGGTGGGGGTTAAGAAAATATGATCTTTTCATATTCAATACGCATGTTGTCATCGATTAAAGTATTAGTATTGCCAAATGAAAGAAACTGGTGTAAAAATACTCTTTAGTCTAAATGTTCATTAAGTGTGACGTTTCATAAATTAACTACCAATGTATGGTCGGATAATGCAGAACAATTGTTTTGCCTTTTTGTATGTCAAACATTTTATATATCCTTGAAGCTGTATTTGCCTTTGGAATCAAAGTATTACCACTCACTCTATCCTTAACTTGTTTAGACTTCCGATGATTTAGAGCTTGCATGTTAATTAGAAACCCGTCTCCTTTTGCAAATTGTATTTTGACTTAATTCGAAATATATTTGGGTGTTTTGTTTTGTTTTGTTTATGTCTCGTTTACACACTAGTTCATTTTATTTCCTATCTAAGATAACTATATTGATAAAATAATGTGGTTGCATGTTTGATTTTCTGGGAGGGCAATTGATTTTCGTTGAAGTTCAAACTATTGAATATATGTTTTTATAATATAAAGTGAAAAACATTAAGAGAAATGTATAAGTTTCTTAACCATATATACCTCAGGGTCATTATAAAAGACGATTGGTTCGTAATTTTGCTTTTAACTGTGTTCGACGTGAAGATGAAGCTAACGATACAGATACATTTAGGTATAGATAAATAAAACGTGACTGCAATCCAAACGACAAAAAAAAAAAAAAAAAAAACAAAAAAAACAAAACAAAACACAAACCATTTAGAGTGCTACCTTTAGGCTTCATAAACAAACTGTTTCAATTCAATATACCAACTAATAAATATTCCGGAGTCTGAAACAGTTAACAATGGAACTATATAAACATAAACTATCGAGGAGCACTTTCTGTTCGTTGGTCTTGATATCCTCTATAAAAATATACGAACCGATATGAATGTACTATTTGTTTGTTTGTTTAAGTAAATAAATATTTTGTAATATAGTGTTAAACTTTTTCTTATCTACAGGCGCATCGGATACACTAATCCTATAGCAAGGGGCGACTTCGATATTTTTTAGTTTCATGCCATTGCGCTATTTCATTATATTCAAAATAGATCAACCATTCACTTATATTTGTAAAGTAATGTTGAATCACATTTGGTCAAGAAAATATAGACTGTTAGTAACATGCGTTAACACTAGGCAATGTCATTCTGGTCACAGCACAATATTCTATTGCTAACTTTAACTTCGACATTTGGATTATTGTTCGTCTAAGTAAAACTCATCTGTTATTCCAGGCTGATAATTTGTTTCACCAGACTACGCGTTTTCGTATACTTATTTAAAACACTATTCATGCTTTATGGTTTGTATCATATAGTTTTTGTCAACAGTGATTACCGATATCAATAAATTGCTACAATGTTTAAGAATCACTGGAGAAATATTTGATCGTCACTTCCAGATCATTACTTATAGAAGGGCTATGACGTATCAATTCATGCACGAGTCCCTAGACGAAATTCACAAAGCTTAAAGCATTAAAACAACAGTTTAGTTGCTAACATTTGGTTTTCAATATATATTATATGTTAACAATGGTTTCACGCATCGACGATTCTACCGTATGCATATGCATAGATTGTATCTAGTTTTTGGTTTCATGTAAAAATAAATGATACATTTTTTTGCCGTAACAGTAATTTTAGGTCACAATATACTGTCAGGATGATTTCTCACTTATAATAACCCTTTGTAAATAAAATCACAAATTACAAATTGAGGCTCCGAAGTTCTTCTGGATTTAACTTCACCATGGATGCTTAAAAAAATTAAAGCCAAAATGCATAAATACTCTACGATAGTTAATGTACAAGTACTAAGCTACATAAGGTACTATACGACCAAAAGGACACCACGACGGGTGCCACATGTGAAGCATGTTCTACTCATTCTTATGGAGCATCTAATATAACACTTAGTTTTTGGTTGGGTTCATGTGCTCTGTCGGCGTTGTCAGTTTGTTTTCGACTTTGAAAGTCCATTTGGTATCTTTCGCCTCTCTTATAGTGTAGAAACGTGTTCTACGCTGTTTATATACTGTCAATTATCAGACTTAATACATAAATAGCTTGGACAAAGGCCCGGGCTTTCCGTGTACACAAACACTCGAATCACATTTTAGTGTGACTGTAACTACACTTTTTATTTTGATCTTATATTTGCATACCATATTTTGAAAGATCATATGCAGCATAACTAACACCATCAAAACAAGAACCAGAACCAGGAGATTGCTACATTATATTAATTTACCAACGGAACGATTGTGGCATTACTTTGACGAGGAAAGAGAAATGTATGGCGACCAAAGGAGACTGAGATCGAAATCCAAAACGAAGCTGAATAGCAAAGAAAACCTGAATTTTTAAAAAGAGTCAAATCTGTTATATTTATTATCATCGCCAATGTCTAACTGTGGGTGATTCTTAGTTCTGAATTTTCTTCTATGAAAAAAATCATCAAAGATACCAGGCTTTAAAATGGTTTGACACATTTTATCTGTTATATATTATAACACAGCTTGAAAAAAAATGCCACAAGGAGGAGACGAACAAATTAATATCAAATTGTAATATGTTTACTATATTTTTCTTTTACGGTAAAAGGAGAAGGTTATAGAATGGTTAAAATTGACCCTAAGATTTTGATTTTATATACAAATAGTTGTGATATAACTACTAATACAAGCAACCCTTTTTTCCACATCGCCTTACAAATTACGCTCCTTAATTATGTATTATTCGTGTTGTAACATCAGCTTTTGTCCAATTGTTCCATAATTTATAACAGCTTTTCGAAAAATTTAAATGGTCGCATCCCCCGAGCCAGACAATTGTGTGTAAGGATTTAATATAAACATTGGCTAATTTTGGTTACAGACCATCTGAATCGTAGGTTGCAGCAAAAGTTTTCTGGAAGCTTTGGGTTAAAAAAAAATATGCTCAAAATCATTGTTTTTGACTGCATATCCACAATGAGCTGATTTTATTGCCTGTAATGTACTTTTATATATATAAAAAGATTCATTTTACTTTGCACTAAGGCTTTTGAAATTTATCCATGAAAGAACAAAATGTGACTTTTTTGATAATTTGTGATAAAGTTGAAATTCAAGGCCATGGTTGGGCAAACGTGAACCCTTCAAGACTTCCAGACACTAAGCTGTATTTGGATATTGCATGTTAGCCTTATAAATTGTTATTCATGCAATACGATTTTTTCCAGAAGTTAAATACCTTGGTTGCTACGTTGAAGTCTCAAACAGAATGTTAGATTATCGAGAAAGGATTTTCTATGTGACACTTGAAATGTTCAAACAGTCCTGTTTTAAGCGCAAGGACATGTACCTGTTATTAAAAGTAAGTTGTAACAAAGCGCACGTTATAGGAGAAATACAAAACTGGTTTCAGAGGGGTTTAAGGCATATGTTTGTGAATATTTGTTTTAAGTAAATGTTCTTTAATATATTATCTTATTTCATTTGAATAATGTGTTCCTCCACTTATCAATACGATATTACTTTAGCAGTGGTTTATATATTCTGCCTCTCTTTCTTATTTTTGACAAGGTAAGAAAAATAAAAAAAATAGCTATCGCTCATCTGCTAGCACCTTAAATTTCGTCAATCATTTACTTATGATTAAAGTCGATGTCGAACAGTTGTGCCTTAAAAAATCAAAATGCAATGCATGAAATAAAAAAAAAAAAACTCGGGTGGACCATTTCAATACTTAATTGATAGGGGTACCGCTGGGGTTCTATTACCCCACACTTTTCATATAATTTAGATTTTAAAAATGTATACCCTTCATATATTGCGTAGGTAAAAATTAAACCTTTTTCCATGTTCACACTCCGGCATAATCGAGAAAATATCACCTTTGCTCGGAGTTCAGATATGAGGCCAGATTCCTTAAGTAATGTTTACATACAGCGAGACTTTCGGCTGTGAAAAAAATACAGGCCTTTTCAAATAACAAGTAATGGGAACTTTATTGACCTTATCATATATTTCGGATAGTTTTCCTTACCTATTCACATATTTTCAAGCTGAATAATGTGACCTATTCCAGCGACACGTCCTATGACCTTGTACTGTGAAAGTACTTTAATTCGTGGGTATCAATTTTCGTGGTTTGAGTAACATTTACATGTTCGTGGGTTTTTAAATTCGTGGATTTTAGTTTTCTAAAAAAAATATTTTTAAATTGAAGCCATTAGAAACAATGGTTACAAATTGTCTGTATTGAAGGAAATTGCAAAGTAAACATTGACCCATGTAAATCGTAGTGACCACACTAATTAACCTGAGATAGAGTGATCATCAAAAGTGTACATTAGGCCATAAACATGTCACCTAAAGAAAACAGTAACATAAACAAATGCTATAAACGTATCTTGAATTGTAAAATAATTCTTATCAAAAGCAAGCCCAGCATATAATCATTATTTCCCATACGTACGTACGAGAACTACATGAACTATGAGGATATAAAATGAACACTTTATCATAGCATATCAATACCTGTAATCTGACTTTCATCGATCAAAAATATTTTTTATGAGAATTAAAGATCAAAAGTTGTACAGTTTAGGTTATTAAAGATCAAATGGGTATAATCCTACATGCAGTTGTAGTTCATAGTGCATTTGCCCTGTGACTACTATTATAGTAGTCTCAGATTTGACGATATTCAATATATTCTCTAGATCATATCAGTAGTCAAACCTACATGGGGATCTTTCCATGTCTTGATTTGGTCAACGGTTGTTTTATTTCGTTGGACACTTAAATTCGTGGATAAAGTCATCCACGAAAACCACGAAAATTGGTACCCCACGAATAAAAGTACTTTCACAGTATATAGGAAGTGGCCCTCCGAGCATAAAACCAATATATTCGAAGGGTTCCTGCTGATCCTTTTTGAATGTTGGCGCCTGTAAACAACTGGGTAACTTTCCCAATTCATTGGACTTCATGATTTCACGCTTTGCATTTGTAGTCTGCAAGTGCATGTGTTTGACATCTAATTCCGTCAATAGCAATGAACTTAACAAACTTAAATGAACCCAGGAGTGAAAATTTTAAATTTCTGGATAGCTTAAGGGTTGTATAAACAAACAAAGAACATAAACGCAAAGGTAAGTCTTTTTGAGTTGATACATGTTCTTATTTGTATGATTTAATAGATATACGGTGCATAATATGGATGCGAGTAGATAACCAATTTAAGTTGTTGACCTTTCCTGGAAAATAGGTATAGCAGAGTGGGATACATAAAATGATATTATTGTAATATCGTATGGCCAGAGATAGAACGCATGACAAAAGTGAAAGCAAGTTGAAATATTAAAGAATATTCATTTAAATACTGAAGCTTTAGTTACGATAAGCTGGTATTGTATTGTCCAATGACTCGAACACAGATGACAAGCATTTTATTTCATTTGGTGTACTAACAATCCTCACGTTGATTATCAATAATCTGACTTTGAGACCTTCATTAGATTAAGTTTCCTGTCAGCGGCAATATGAAAAATGCCATAATTGTAGTTAGTTCATAAACATAAAGATATATGATATGAGTGCAACTTAGACAATTATCCACCAGACAAGGATGTTAATAACAAATCAGATGATGCTCTGAAAAGTCTATATCCATCGGGGTAAGGAATCAGATCTTAGCATGAGGGAAATATATTTCTTGATTTAAAATATTGTAACAGCAAATTTTAATTACACAATATCTGTATTTTAAGTATTGGCTACTGCGCTTGTGAAAACCTTATGAAAAAACTGTCCCTGTCACTTACATGTTAAACGCCACCACATTCTTGGTGTGTCTTTCTAAAATCCATCGCCTCTTTTTCAGTGGTTGGTGTCTACCATATTTAATTCGTGTGTTATTTTTACATATAATCGCTTACATCCAGGACATTGTGTCTCCAGTTGGTAATTTTCTAATTAGCATTCATACCACATTTTTTTATTTTCTAGATTATTCATTATTTTATAGGCGTCTTATGCGTGTTTTTGTGGCAATTCTTTGGGAGATCCAGGTGTGTACCAAAAGAAAAATGATAGTGAATGTAATTTACTATGTACCAGGAATTTGTCGCAAATATGTGGTGGATTCTGGCGAAATTCTGTTTATGAACGTAAGAAATTTTAATTTGCTACCATTTAAACAATAGCAGAAGAGAATTAACCTTCAAGCATATTTCCAAAAACAAGTTTGCGACATGTGTTTTTTTTTTGTGTGTGTGTTTTTAAACATGAAAACCATAGTTTAGATTAATTTATGTAAGCTATGCTAACGCACATAATGTAACCAAACAGACATTTTTCTTATTAAGGACTCTCTTTCAGACGAAACACACGTCTTGCGTAAAACATTTCAATTCTGGTTTCTACAAAAAATGTATGATGAGTTGATAGTATTTATTTTAAATTCCTTTTTTCGGTAAAAAAAATGAATAAAAAAGCATGCAATTTAATTTTCAATGCTTCATAGTACTATGATTCAAACTAGCATAAATTTGAGAAAGCAGTATATGGTCAGGCTAGCGATTTTTCGATTTATATTTATTTTGCCTCCCTGTTATTCTAATTATTATCATTTCCTGTCATGCATTACAATTCCTATTTACAGTATAAAGACTTCCCCCAACAAAAATTGATATACATATAATTTATGCAAATATTCTTTTCTTAAGTATACAAATGAAATGTATACGCCTCAATTCAATCTTACTAAACACACCGTTTATATCATGTTTTCAATTTCAAATAGTTTATCCCGAACATCACTAAATGACACACATCGTGGAAATGTACATCTGGTGCAGTAACATTTGAATAGTTAATACCGAGGATATTATAAGCCCAGTAGCCAGTACTTTGATACTGGCATGAACATACGGATATTGCAAGATTGAAATTTTCTGTCATAACATTTATCTTTCTCATTCAAGCCTCTGATTCCTTGTAGTACAGATTTGACTATACTTTTGGTCCTTTTTAATTTGATTAGCTCCTCAACGTTTTTATATGGTTGTGGATTTTCTAATATTTTGGCCTCTAGAATCACTGAAGAGATATTAATCGTCGAGATTCACATCTGTTGCAGTAAATATTGGTAATGTTAAAATGCTATTATAGCTGTTTACCGTTTAGAAATCTTGTTTTCTATGGTAAATTTCATACCATGATATATGTTAGATATTCATAAAGCTATGGAGGCTAGAAATTGTTCCTTATATACTGATTGATAAAGATTGTAATTGTTGTATTGTCCATTCATTGCTAGTGGTATTTTTGTGAATTAAAATATATTCCTATAATTGTTTACTTTTTATACATTGTGACTTGGATAGAGAGTTGTCTCATTGGCACTCATACCACATCTTATTTATATTAACCCTTTTTCAACCTGTACTTGACCAATACTCGACTAGTTCTCTACCTATTTTTTCAGTCTGAACCATGCTCGACCAAAGGACTGAACCAAACTCGACCAATGTCTGAACAATACTCGACCAGTCTGAACCATACTTGACCAAATAACCTCAGTGTTCTCCTTTTTTCACTAAGGTAAGGTGGGTGTTTTGAAAAAAATATTTGCAACCGGGTGTTTTGTTTTTTTTAATCATTTCCAACCGTTTTTTTTTTTTACTGTGGGTGGGGGTCACAAAAAGAAGGATTAGAATTGTATTCACATTAAATGGAATTGAACAAAAATAAATAGATGTAGTCACATAAACTGTCAAATATTCTTCTTTGATTTGACCTGGTCCTTGTTCTTCTGCTATCACTGCTAGCCTTTCATTTGACAAATTAGTTTTGTGCATCTCGGATAGCAGATGGCTTTTGCAGGACTCCCTCCTCCTGCGAATGCATGGCCTATCGATCCAAGTTTCTGTCCTGTTTCTCGCTTTAGTGCTGTATTTTTGGCACACAGAACAGTAATATCTGTGACGATTAGCCATTTAAAGTCCTGTTCATATTTATCTTCGCTTGCGTGCCTCTTCCGTTGTTTTGATGCTTTTTTTCAATTACAACAATTTCAATATAACTATCTCTTTTAGTTGACTTATTTGGCCTAGAATTTTCCTCATCACCATCGTCATCTGCCTTTCTCTTCCCCCGATTAATAAAAAAAAACATTGAAATTTGACGATCGGCCACTTTTGTCAATGAAAACAAATCAGCGAGGCACGATTAGTATTTAAATTTTTACGGTGCGGAACCGAAAAAAATCCGGAATTTGAAAAGAAAGCCGACCACCTCCTAAAATGGAAAGGTGGTCGGCTTTCAAAAGAAGGTGGTCGGCACACCCGGCTTAAATGCCGAATGGAAAATCTGAACCTCTACTTTTTTTTTAATTTTAACTGTTTATATAACTATCTTTTTAACTGACATGACAATAGCCTAAATAAAGTAAAGATATATTAACAGATTTTTACATCCTTACATGATTATTAGATTTATAAAATCGAGATAGTCAAATTATCTAATTTTTAAGTCTGAGTCTTGTTAAAAAAAGGATTTTCTTTTACCTGAAAAACGAATGTAAGAAAAAGAGTCACGGGAAAAAAGTAACCGTTTAAAGTCACAGGAAAAAAGTCACAGGAAAAAAGGTCACAGGAGATCGAGTAACAAAAATAAAAATGAATAGTAAATTTAGTACATTACAATTTGAATATATTTACTTTTTAATAGATTTTTATTGAGATGTAGGCAGAAGCATATATATATGTTTTATATGTCTCTAATGTATTGAAAAATACACATGAAAATTATTTGATATTGTATGTAGTAAATTATATCAACTGTGTAGTGTTTCACAATATTTTAACATCTTTTATGTTTAATAAATTTTCCAAGATTACACCAAAATGTTGACCTTGAAAATGTAGTTCTTTTTAATTTTGTTTATTTCCGAAAATTGAACAAATTCTCTCTAATTTGATATTTGCACATCATTTTTATAGTCAGAACAAACCATATGTTTAAATGTAGTGTTTTTTTTATTATTTATTAGTATGATTTTCTACATAAGAAAATGCCTGTACCAAGTCAGGAATATGACAGTTGTTGTCCATTCGTTTGATGTGTTTGTGCTCTTGATTTTGCCATTTGATAAGGGACTTTCCGTTTTGAATTTTCCTCGGAGTTCAGTATTTTTGTGATTTAACTTTTTACTCTATATTGATGTGATGTGTAATGCCTCATATTTTGAAACATCATGTCTCTGGGTCTTCATCGAAGCTTTTTAACGAAGGAATTTTAATCGTGTAATTGATTTTATTTCTTCGAAGTGAAAATATAGAAAGGAGACACTAAAACGAAAGGCCAATTTGACAATTTATTCCGAATAGGCCTGGAAAGGGTAAACGAAATAGCAATATAGTACCTCTTTGTTCTATTAAATTGGACACCGCAAAAACATGTGTTTATTAGCTGTGTCATCTGATATAGACAATCTTAGGTTGATTAACCTTCACCCTTTTGCTACCGAGATTTTTTACTGTCGTAAATTCGTGCACAGTTCCTATAAGGCTCTGTATTTACGACGTTTCAATATGTTGTGTACTCTTGGAAAATGTTCCGTTACCACCATTTTTTTCTTTTCCCGCCATATTATCATCGTCATATTAAATTGAATATTTTAACTTTGCTGTTATGAGAATCGTGATAAATTTACAGGCGGCAAAGGAAGATTGAAATCTTGAACTTTATGGCAATGGCTGCAGTGACGTTTTAAATTTCAATCAACGGAATCAAATTATTTCGTCAAGGATTTATCACCTTTACGTTATTCTTCCATAGATACAAATATTGGGTTTGGAAGTTTGGCTATTGAAACCTTATTACAAACGAGATATCACATCATGTTTTGTAAGGCGATGTTGATTATGGAGCCCGGAATTTCAGATACGATCTAATTAAAACAACTGATCCCTTGAATAAACTTATATTTAAAGGTTATGAATTTATCACTGTAATATGATCTTTCAAAATTGTCTTTCTAAGTATACTATCATAGATTTTGTAATTTTAGAGCCTGTCGCACAGAAAACCATGCAAAAGTGTCCAGGAGTGAATCTCACAGAATCTCGTGAAATTTGGTACACACAACACTTTGGCCATGCCAGTTTCACTTGTAAACTTTTTTGCTTAAATTTTGTCGGATAGCCGAGTTTTGTAGCGCCATCTATTTTCACCCTTTTTGACGGGAAAATTGCCAAATTTAAGGTTTAATTTTAGTAAATTTATCTAACAAATAATCGATTTGATAAATATAAAGATATTTTTTGACCAATTCATGTGATAAAGCATTATTAAGGAAATAAAAAAAAAAAAAAAAAAAAAATAAATACATATTTCATTTTTTTTTCAGTAGGGCTTCTGTATTTGTGAAACTGGTGTTTTAGGAATTGGCTATTTTACCCAATTTAGGACCAGAAGAAATGCTAAAATATCGAAAAGGTGAAGCTGTAATTAAAAGATGAATATATCTAAATGAACTACTATGATAGATTAAAGAAATATGAAAAATCCACCCACGGCAAATATTTAAAAATATACTTAGTATATATCACTGCACGGTTATTTCTAATAGTATTTTTTTAATGTAATAAAATCATTTTCTCAACACAAAGCCACAATTTATGGTGCAATTTTTGTAATTGACTAGACAAGTCTTTACCTTTATTTGCAACTATGAGACACCTATTATTAATATTTACCTGTTGATTGGCGTAGAAATTTGAAACTTCATAATTCTAGGCTAAACACTCTTTGATCTGCGAATCATTTTACGAGGCCAATGTCCACGGTTATATTATGCCAGACAGGCCAATGTTTGTATTTAGACGATGCAAAGAGGCAATCTAAAAGATTGGGTTTTCATTCCTCTTTAACTGAACTCATACTTTATATGATGTCCTTTTACATAATTATAAACTGCAAAGACTACATGCCTGTTGTGTATATACACACGTATTTATGATAAAATATCTGATCTTTGTAACTTGGTTTTCAAACCTGGGTCGATTTCTAAAAAAAGGCAGAAGAAACCAAGGACATTTTCAAAAGACAAACAAGTCCACAAAACAGTATATAACAAAATTAAAGACTGAACAACACGGACTCCACCAAACCAAGTGAACTCAGGTGCACTGAAAGGGTAACCGGACCATGCTTAACAAGTGGCACCGTCTAAATTTGACGACCAAAATGCTGTTTATTTGCTACTTGTTTGATTTCTGAAACCATTTATCAACGTTGCATTCTGTCTAACTTATCTGGTGAAGTTAAAGCGAGCAAAAAAAAAAAAAAAACGCTTCGTATGATTTATAAAGATTTTTTACATTTTCTATCACGTGATCGATACCGCTGTTAATGAACTGCTAGTCCACCACTAAGGTAGCATCAGCTCAGTACTTAGTGGTTCGGCACTTAGCTGATTTCTAAATAGAAATTTTCAATAAGCAAAGAGTCCTACTCTCTCAGGCAAAAGTGACCTAAAATGGAATTGACTATTCTTTTTAGGACCTATTTGGTAATTTAGCTCCTCATGTATTCAAGAATTTTTTCATCTTTGGCTTTCATATCTTTTTTATTCGAGTAACTCACGAAATCGTCTCGTACGTACCAAATTGTGCACTGTCTTATTCTTATTTTTTGTACTTTGTTTTCAGTTATTAATTTACATCCGTTTGAAATATTGGAGTGTTTAAATCCCTTAAAAGAATAAAACCACGTCATATTAAATTGTGTGCATTAATAGTTTTAAATTTGTTATAGTTTGCATCTGAGTGCTATTGTGGCGACTCTTGAAAGAGATTGTCAATATGCTTGATCGGGAAATTCATCTGAAATATGTGGTGGAGCTTTGCGAAATTCTGTTTACGTATGTAAATGATTCGAAATTACGTCTATGTTAATAAATAGTTATTCTGGAATTATATACCTATATGGAGTTATTTCCCTTCAAAACGATAGGTCTTTCTGTTGGTGAACCAACCCGGAAGATGCCAAGTTTCAATGAAATGTGCTTCAAGGCATAAATTAAAGACCTCTATAAGGTCCTTATTTGTTTACATGATTAAAATGCAAACTGCAGTTTGTTAAAACATTTAGTTGATTTGATGATAATTTTGTGTTTTTGCCAATTGGGGTTTTACTATACACTATTCCAAAAACAGACACAAAATGATAATCTTTTTGATAATCGATTACTGATAAAACTCAGTCTTCTTATAGATTTTACTTAATCAATTAGGACTTTATCATATTCAATACTTTTAATTTCATACAAATAGAATATAATGAGCAAACCATTCAATAACTTAATTTCCACGAAATATGAAACATTTGTAGGAAAATCAAGCTAATTTTATTATGTAGTAAGAATACTTTAAAAACATTACCAACTTTGTAATTAAAGGTCTTGTTTCAAAAAAGGATAGCCAACACCATATTCAAACGTTTTCCACAAAATAAATAGCCAACAAGATATCGAAACGCATGATACAAAATAAAAAGCCAACAGCATATTTAAACGTATTACACAATTTGACTAGCCAACACCATATCCAAACGTATTACATGAAATAAATAACCAACCATCATATCAAAACTTACTACACAAAATAAATAGCCAACATCAAATTTTAAAAAACAAATTAGACTAAATAAAAAAAATAATAGAAAACACCATATTTAAACGTATTTCACAAATATAAATAGACAACACCATATTTTAAAATACAAATTAGATTAACTAAAACACAACACCATATCCAAAAGCATGAGACGAAGTAATCAAAAAACATTATGAAAAAAGCTTTAAGATCGCGCAACAGAAACATGTCTACATTACCCTGAGAAAACCTACAAAGTAATTATAAAGCACTTTAGGATACAAAATTGACCTTCTTCAAGATGTTTCAAGGTCAGGAAAATGGCAGTTGTTTTCCATTAGTTTGATGTGTTTGCGCTTTTGATTTTGCCATTTGATAAGGGATTTTCGTTTTGAATTTCGAAAGCTGTATCAACTTCTGCATGTCTTGTACTAGGTTATTTGATGTTAAAAGAAAAGCACAAGGAGTTAGATATAGGAAGATGTGGTGTGAGTGCCAATGAGACAACTCTCCATCCAAATAACAATTTATAAAAGTAAACCATTATAGGTCAATGTACGGCCTTCAACACGGAGCCATGGCTCACACCGAACAACAAGCTATAAAGGGTTGTTTATTATTATTCAATATTCTGGTCTGGTCATTAACTAGGTATGGTGCATCCATGTTAGTCACTTAAATTTTCCTTGTAAAACAATACTCTTTGAAGCAAGCTATCTACCTTAGTGTACAATTCAAAATTACAATCTGTAGGTTTTTTCATAATTCTATTACACTTATTATTCTTATTTCTTATTATTTACAGTACTTAAATGAGACCAACAAACGTGTTTGAAATTTTATGCACAAATAAACACAATTGTACTGTTAGTTTTAGAATAAGGAGTATTTTTATTATTATGTTTTTAAACGTGGAGTATTAATCTTATAAATGATACATACTGTTCAATAGACATGCAAAGAGATGTGCGCGTAAACATGAATGATACACAAACCGAACAACACAAATATCGACAAAAAAAAAAAAAAAAATCACGTAATAAAGTTTAATTAAAATGAAACAAATAAGTTGTATGTTATAATTCAGAGTTATGTATATTTTGATAGTTAAGCCAACACCAACTACAAAAATCATGACGTCCGAGACGACATCTATCTTTCCAACTACAGAAATGTCAACAACTGCTAGATCTTCGCTGCCAACTAAAGAACTGGGAGATCCTTTATCATCTACATCTACAACTGAAGAAATTACAATTCCTGCATATTCTATATTGACATCTAAACAAGAGACAACACTTGTAATATCTACAATGACGACTAAAGAAATTACAACACCTGCAACTTTTTCGATGACAACTAAAGAAATGACAGCACCGGCAACATCTACGCTTGACGAAATGACAGCAACTGCAACACCTACGCTTATAGAAATAAGCACCTGTACTTGCAACAACTAAAGAAATGACAGCACCTGCAACATCTACGCCAACAACTAAAGTTATTGCAGCACCTGCAACTTCTACAATGACAACTCAAGCATTCGGACAACATGAATGCATTTGTCCCTGTTCTAAATTAGAAAGAGGAAAGTGGGATTTCTTACGTGGAATGAATCTTACTCTTCATCAATTAAGAGAAATACTGAAACCAGAATTAGACCTAATGAAAAAGGAACTAAGTATCAACAAATCCAATACAATACGGATGCATCATTCCAAGATATCAGCTCCAGATGATCGTGTATTGGCGACATCCGTAGGATATGTTGGAGTCGTCTTCATTTGTCTTATTACAGTTATAATTGTTTTCATTGAAATGCTCGGCTGCATTGTCACCAAGATAAAAAAATCGTTCTTAATTTCACCTTTACTGAAATAGTTTCCGATGGTTTTGTTTTTGTTTTCTTTCTATCACAGACATATATAATTAAATCAACTGTTATCTTGATTTGTGACATTTGCGCGTACAGTATACAACGACATACGTATAAACAGGTCTGTTAGACTAAACTAATGTTTTGAGATTTGTTACACAGGAACATATATTTTATCAATTAGTAGTGACGTCCATAATTCGGATAATTTCCATATCCGATCTGTTACAAAAAGTACATATGTTGATCTATTGAAACAATTCCTTACATTGCTTTGTGGTCTATAGTTAACGAATGTTGTTTTTCTATAACTTGGTTCACCACGTGCTACAATGTGGCTTGTCAAAGTTTGTTCCACGTAAACACAATTTATTAGATTTGTAACCATACTCTAGCATGTATACACCATCATCAGATAAAAAAAATCAATTAAAGTTTGTCTGGACCGTATCTAAATAAATGATATACATAGTTCTGCATTTCCAATTTTATTATAGTACTTATCACTGCATTTATTGAATATATTTCGGCCTCAGTACACCAAAAACTGGGGGTGATCTCAGGTGCAGTCAAACTCATAGATCGAAAACAAACTGACAACGCCATGGCCAAAAATAAAGAGACAAACAGACAAATAATAGTAAGATGACAGATCTGGCTCCACACCAAAAACTGTGATCTCATGCACCCGTCGTGTTGCCTATGTTATTACAAATCCGGTAAATAGTCTAATTCGTTAGGTCATATTCGTGAAAAGGGAAGGGTATTGTAGTTACGACATAAGGAATATATCCGATATCATCTGTGAAACAGTTATTCCATAACGGTCAACCAACTCGTGATGGCGTCCGTAAAATTTACGAAGGGATGATTTCAACTTCACCATTTGGAACTCTTGGTTTAATAGCTGCCTTGTGAGCAGCAATCCTCTATCAAGGAAATCATGATAGGAAATACAAGCCCGGGAATATCGTATCAATTGGGAGATATATACTCCGTATGCAGGCGCTGCTGGAATGTTGCTACATAGAAATGGGGAAGCTGAAATCATCTCTTTTGTCGTAAAGTTTTGTTTTCAACCGACCCTCATTGTCAATTTCTATATGTAAGTCAAGATATGAGGCAGACTTAACTGTATCTGTAGTATCCTTTATCCCTAGTTTGATGGGATAGATTCGTTCAACATAATCACCAAATTTTGTATTATTTAGTGAGAGAACATCATCTATATAGCTATATAGAAGGGTTCAAGGAAACAATTTATGTAATTTCAGTTAATTTGTGCTGTAGTAAAAAAAAATATTGCTTCATGTAAATCAAATAAAGAATATGCTTTGTCGAGTTTATCATGCATTTTACATTCAACATTACGCCGCGCAAACAAAATACCAGTACATGGCAATGCTTAACTATCTATGTGAAAATGTACAATTTCATTACTTGCAGAATATAGACAAAATATATACCTTGTTCAAAGCGTGCATCACGATGGAAATGTTTTCCTTTTCTAAAACCAAGCTGAGGACTATGTCAGAAAATGAATAAAGCGTGACGAATATGAACTTCAATGAGCAATACGACGGTTGCCATATCCGGAGTACCCCCCCCCACCCCTAGATTGTTTCCTGTAGGGTTCGTGTTTCTCAATCGTTAGTTTTTCATGTAGTGTTTTGTGGATGTTCGTCTTTTCGACTGTTTTCGTTTATTGATAGGCACTGATGCTTTTATCGACTTATGTTTTGCAAATGCTCTATCATGTCTTCGCTACAAATAAATAACTATTCAAGCATAACAAGTCTCAAACAAAATTGTTTGATATGCTGAAATCATTACTTGAAATGACAAAATTAAGAATCCCACACATTGTTTGGTTTTATTTTGGATGAAGCAGTATTCATACAGAAACTTCTAAAAGACAAAAGCAAAGTTCGAGATGTATTAATGATGACAATTGCCAACTTCCTTTTCATCAACATACTGTCTGCTTCATCGTATGGCGTTGTTTCAGGAGTACCTGTTATCACCTCCAGTTTTTGGTGGGGTTCGTGTTGCTTAATGTTTAGTTTCTATGTTGTGTTTTGTGTACTACTGTTTGTCTGTTTTTCTTTTTCATTTTTAGCCATGGCGTTGTCAGTTTATTTTCGATTTATGAGTTTGAAGTTCCCACTGGTATCTATCGACCCTCTTTTAAATATCTCAATTGATACGTCGTGTTCGTGCAGTTTCACACCATACCGACTTCTTAAACAGGGATGTGCTCCTTGCACAAAAACTGTTCTAGCGGAGTTATAACGACGAAGACTGAAAACGACGCTACATAATTTTTACGGTTTCCGTCACGAAGTGGCAAACAGTTTCAAAACATCTTTGTCCAATTCTGGATTGTGACATTAACACTAATTTAGGATTCGCATGGCGGATGATACAATTCCCTCAGGTTTTGTTTGTTTCCTTGATTTGCATCTTCTTAATCGATTTATGATAATAATGATCTAGAAAAATCTATCAAGCGCCCTATATAAAAAATAGAAATTACTCTAAGACCCTGTACATACAGCATGGGCATGGTATTCAAAACAAATCAAAGAGAATTACACAAAACATATGGTCTTTCGATAAATCTAATTGCAAATTTGTTTGCTGCAAGTCATATTAAGCCTTTTTCTCAAACGAGAAAGCTAAATATGTTAGATATACTTACTGGGGGTGTGATGAGATGATTACAGCAATAAATTTTCTCCTTGACAAAATTGATATACGTTTCGGCAATTCAGGAGGTTTATCAAAAGATTGTAGGTATTCCTATGTGCACCGATTGTGTCCCTTTAATGGCAGACTTGTTCCTGTACTGTAGTGAATCACAGTTTATGGTCATGCACAGTAAAGACCCGTCTAAATTCCATTTAATTGATAAATTTAACAATACTAACCATTATCTTATTGATATTTTTTCATTGAATAATCAAAAATTCTCTAAATATACTTCCGAAATTTGCCCACAGGAACTAACTTAAAATAAATCAAATATTAACAGCAATAAGTGTCCTTTCCTAGATTTAGATATTTCAGTTTTACACCAGAAACTCTACACAAAAATTTACGACAAAAGGGATGATTTTACCTTCCCTATTGTTAACTTTCCTTTTTTGGACGGTGATGTTCCTCTTTCACCATCTTACGATGTTTATATATCCCAACTGGTTCGTTATCAGTCAGAGGCGTTACTTAAACAAGTATTTTTTTTTAGTTACTTATATAGGTAATATTTGTTTTTGAAAATTATTAAATTACTCAAAAGAGTTATTTTATATTTCAATAGAAACATGGACTAAATGTAGTTTTCATGAATTATTACATAAAATTAAGAATCTATTAAATTTGAGAAAACTATAGAGATAAAGTGTTACTTTGAAAATAATGACAAAAATATTACTTGAATAAGTTTTTTATACATCTTTGAAAGAATGAGTAATTACAATTATTTAAGGAACATATGTAATTGTTTTGGGTTACAAATTATGAATAACTTTAAGTCTTAATTAAGTGTTCCTCGTGGATCAATCCTTGGTTCTAAGATTGAGAATGGAAATGGGGAATGTGTCAAAGAGACAACAACCCGACCAAAGAGCAGAAAACAGCCCAAGGCCACCAATGGGTCTTCAACACAGGGAGAAAATCCCGCACCCGAAGGCGGGATTCAGCTAGTCCCTAACAAAATGTGTACTAGTTCAGTGAAAATAGACGTCACATTAAACTAAAATAAAAAACAACAGACAAGACTAACAAAGTCCAGAGGCTCCTGACTTGGGACAGGCGCAAAAAATGCGGCGAGGTTAAACATGTTTTGTGAGATCTCAACCCTCCCCCTATACCTCTAGCCTATGTAGAATAAACAAACAAACAGCAGTACACATTCTGTCTTCTTTTAAATCTTTACAAATCATATTATTATAACTAATATTTTGTAAAAAATGCAACTTTTAGCAGATGATACAAGTTATTTATCTTATTATTAAATGCAGCAGCAAAGTGCAATGAAGATTTTAGAAAATTCACTGTTGGTGTGAGAAATTGTTGGCTAATTATACTGCTAACCAAACTGAACGTATGCTCAAATTCCGGGAAATTAATCTATTTCATCCACAGCTTACATTTCCATTTAAATTCTGTAAATAAACACACACACACACACACACACACATCTTGGATATATACTGTCAATCATCTGTCATAAGTAAAATCATATAGATATAAAAGAAATAAATATCCGTTCCGATAAATTAAGAAACTATTAAGATAGAAAGATGTCAACTCCCTCAGTCAAAGTTGACCTAGATGAATAGGATAGTTTTATGTCCCGTTGTGTCATATAGCTCTTTACGTGATTTAGGTCTTATACATCCTTGAATTTCGGATGTTTGGATTTGATTTTTTCTGCTGAAGATAAATCCAGAAAGGCGCGTCAGAAGCTCGTAATTGAATGTGTCATTTTCATTCATTCTCGATTACACATACTCATAAAATTTGAATTTATTTTATACCACTATACTTTACAACAATATTTTTTCTTAAATAAGACCAACCCTTGAATGTGAGGATATAGTCTTGAATATATTCGCAATAATTCAAGAAAAATAGAAGTGTCAAAATGGAGGCAGCACGGATTTGAATGACTCCTAATTATCTCAATAACATATAACTAAAAGGTTCCGTGAAGTACACAAATGCCATACTCTAAATGCTTATGCTTTTCAACCTGTTGCTACAAGGACAAAATGATACTCCAACTATTTATCAAATTAACAGTGAAAATACTCTCATACTGTTGAACTGAAGTCTAGTCCATCCCTTATCGCCTTCAAACTATATTTTAAAAGTAAACGTACAATATAGCCTGTAAAGTCTTTTTAAGCAAAATGTAAGAGGTAAAAGACCGTACGGTTAATGGCAGATTATGTAACACTTATACATGTAATCAATTTAAAAGATAATGTTCTACAGTGTATTTTGTTGACCTCAATTTCCTGATCTGTTAATCAACCAATACACAAATTTCAACTTTGAAACCAATTCTATCAGTAGTCAGTCCTCCGGTAGTGACGTGATTTAACCTACTAAAATTTCCCGTTGATGAATTAAAAAAAACAAATAAGGAACTTACTGAAAGTTGCCAACTCCCTAAAGCAAAGTTAAAATTAGATGCGTTTTGCTATACATTAAAGAACATCTTTCATTCTTTCATATTGATACATTCCTGGTTTTCAAATGTATTTGGTTTGCGCATTCTTCATGAAGGTTAATTAAAATTAGCGTGTCGGACACTCAGAATATATATTGTTTCAGTTATTTTTAAAATTATTGCTTGAGTTGAGTATCAGTATGAAAATCAAACTTAATATGTAAAGCAAAATGATCGATTCAAAAGATGATTTATTATTATCACTTCCTAGCAAAAATTATATTATTTCCTCCGAGTGGTAATGGTTTAGAAATTTAGATATTCGCTTATTGTGTTCAACAACCTATCGTGGTATACACATCCGGTCTCTGTTTTCATAGAGATCTTTCAAGTTATTCAGGTTTTAAAAATGAAAAGCTTGTATTGATTTTTTTTGTTGCGACATAAGCTTAAAAACAATGAAATACAATAGAGTTTATTACGAATGTGTTTAAAACCATACACAGGGAAACTTCTTTCACGTGAATTTCACGTGCATTTAGATTCATGTGAATTTCATGTGAAATTTACTTGAATTTCAACTCAAACAAGCCTATACGTGAAACTCACGGGAACTGATTTTATATGAGTTTCACGTGAGCATAATGTGAAAATCACCTGATTTTGTTCATGTGAATTTTCAAAATAAAATTATTCAAATAAAATTTTAATTTTCTAATTTGATTAAAAACATGAAAATACATACCTTTTTTGTAAAATTCATGTGAAATTCATGTAAAAATTTTCGCGTGAGTTTCGCGTGAAATTTTAATTAGAAGGGACGATAAGGGTCATTTTCAGCACTAAATATTATGATTTTTAGACACATGTTTACAGGTGCCATATTTCTACAAAATAAGACTTTGCCTCTTCCTATAAAAATTTGAATTTTGTCAAATTTCAATTTCATGACGTCACATCCGCGATTTAGCCGCGTAAACCGTACGCGTCGCTGACTTGAATAAAATAAAGATTCAATAATTGTGTTTGTACTTCGCGGTACATATTTGATGCGGGAACGCTGTATTGTACTTAGAACCAAAACAATCGTAGGATATAAATAGCATCAGACTACAGTAATGTGCAACCAACAAAAATCAAGTAACCATATATGATATGAGATTGAAAAGTCTAAATGAGATGAACTAATTCGTTCCCTTGAATTCTGAGTAAAAATTAGATATTATATATCCATAACTTCCCATTTGATATACATTATATTGCTGTTTTCTGTGTGTTTTTATCGTAAAGCTTGATAACAGCTTGACCCAAAAAAAAAAAAGATCCCTGTGTTCTCCTTCAAAGGACCTTTTATCGAACAAATATTTCCTACCAGTCCAGAATTTACTAAAATCATTTATCGTTACAATATGTATGTTTTAAAGTCTTTCAAAATATCGGAATAATGCTGTATGTAGTCCATGGGCCTTCCATGTTAATAGAATTATACTTAACTAGACGATTCTGGTAAATAAATGAATGTTAATGATAAAATGTGATCTGTGATAGATTATTACAAAAAAAATACTTTCCACTGTTAGTTTTTATCTTCCATCTATATTATTTATACGCGTTCCATCCGAAGTGACAATGTAGCAGAAAACGTTTCTACGATACACAATGTTTACACCTGTTGCTATGCGTTCTATCCGGTTAGCGAAATAAATGCTTCAGACCCGTCTACAGTTAGTAGTTTGTTCTTTTAAAAAAAAAAATATTACAATTACACCAAGTCAATTTATCGATATTAACCAATAGTTAAACAATATACAATAATAGTTTTTTTATGTGACCAGAGTGTTCTTATTCGGACACATCTCATTTATTTGGACTCCAAAAAAAAAAAACAACCAAACATTTTTTTAATTGGCATTACTAGCATGTTTCCGCTAAAGATTAAGTAAATTAATTGTAGATTATGGTCAACATGGTCAATGCGTAGTTTCTAACAACCTCTGTCTCTAAAAGATTAAATTAAAATCAACAATTTTTGTTCACCTAAATATACCAAAAGAAAAGTTGTTCATAAAAGGTACTAAAAAGCCTTGTAAAGATCATTAATTATTATATCTTTCCTTTGATATAGTAATTTGGTACACCAATATATTATTTAGTTCCCTTTAAATGTAATTAAAATTGAGGAAACAAAAACAGCTGTAATTAAATAGAAAGTTCAGAAGATTATTCTTGAGAAACAGAATAATAGATCATAGAGAAAAGTTGTATTTCCAGAGATCGAAATAGTATTTGTAATTTAGATATCTAACAAAGCCCCTGACATGGCATCTGTTATTTCAAAGTCTGGTTTAATGTTTAAACAAAGCAATAGGCTTCTTCAAGACGAGCAACAGTCAAAAAACACTAAACTTTCAATTTTCAATATCTGTATCATTTTTTCTTTCTTTCTGTGTTAGTAACTAATGATACAGTGTTTCAACTAAGTGAAATATCATTTTAAGTGTATATATATATTTTAATTTTTTTTTTAGAATGAACATTTTCTTCTGGGAATACTCTCTGCTAACAGTTACCTGTTTTCTTCTAATGGATCAAAGGAAATCTTCAAGGTAAAAAAAAAAAAAATATAACATTTACAAGACTTGTCCGGTTTAAAATAGCAATATAAGGGATGTGTATATAATGTTATTGATAGAACGACTCTGATATCTCAATTTGTATTCTTATATACCGAACATTCAAGTATGCTATTGGTGAACCCGCGATGCATGAATAATAATCTCCCTCCGTAACACACTATATCACAAAAACTGTTTGCCTAAAAACTTTCATACTATTGGAAGGATTGTAAGGCATGTGGGGCCAAAAACGGCCCTTATCACCCTTGTCCTTTCACGTGAGCAAATGTTGCCTGTGTAATCATCATGAAAGCACTCTCCTGTCTCCGTAAAATTGTTATCTTCTAATCTGTGAAAATTAATAATTATGAATGCTCACCAATGAAAATCATTGATGAAAAAGAAATAATTTAGTATAATAACTCATGCCACAAATCCCTAGACGGGCTTAAAGAGCCATTAAATATGAAACACCCGTTTTATTGCATCAGTTTCATATTTCACAATTATATTTTAATAATCATTTTTCTATAAATGAATATACTATATATAAAATATTAACTCCATCAACTTTCCAGAATTAATAAATATATGCTGAAGTACTGACATATTGCTTATTTTAGAAACATTGCATACTGTACCATGGTTGCTTGTCATGTTATACATTTTCAAATTGTATTTAACTTTCTTCATTGGATATTTTACACAGTACGGATAATTTATTCATTCGGTAAGTCTAATAAGTTTTTTTTCAAATTTTCAATAAGCCTATCATTACTTATTTTAGTATAGTTTAATATATTAAAGATGTGCTGTTTATTTTGGTTTGTCTTTGTTTGTATGTCAGTTTTATTTGATGGGTTTGGTGTTAGTGATTGATGTGACCTGTTGTACTGTGTTGTATATTGTTGCAATTCCTGTTGTCCCTTCTTTATTTTTTATTTAACTTACATCCGATTTTTCTATAAGATTTATGTAAAATAGAACATAATTTGAAATGTTCACAGTTTCTATGATCTTGTATGCTTCCGTGATTAGAATTAGATAGTTTCAGGCATAAGAGTATCCAAGGTTGTTCATAGTAATTGAATAAAGGAGAACATGATCAAATTGATCTATTTTTGTCTTGATTGTGACATTTGTATAAAAGTGCTTGTCCAAAATCAGATATTTCAATTCAGGTATCTTCTCGCTCTTTAGCTCTTTTGTCTTGATTTTCATTATGTGTTTATGAATAGAAATTGTAGAATACTAACAACAAGAACAACGTCCTGATTATTTAATTTTGTTGATCCATTTTACAAGGTTGCCTCATTCCCATAGAGTTAGGGTTAAATAGACTTGCCATGGGGTAACTAGAGACCAGAGTGTACTCAATTCAATATGTTAAGAAAAAGAATTTAGTATTTTTAAACCAGAAAAACGTTTTATTTAACTCATATTTTTGGGTAAAATTAGAGATTTTATAAATCATTTCAGTACTTTTACAAAACGTCTGAAAATTCAGGGATTTTGTACAATCACAATAGCATATAGACGTCTTAATATTTAACAACTGTACGCGACTGTTTTACAAGTGAGACGTTTAGTTAGCTGCAAAACCAGATTTAATCCACCATTTTTACATAAGGAAATGCCTGTACCAAGTCAGGAATATGCCAGTTGTTTTCCATTCCTTTGATATGTTTAAGCTTTTGATTTTGATAAAGGACTTTCCGTTTGGAATTTTCCTTGGAGTTTTTTTTTTTTTTTTTTTATTTTACTTTTTATGCATTAAAGCATTATTAGTGTTGGATAGTTTACATTAATGTTTAATGTGTCAATAAATTAACTATAAACTTTTTTATTTGACCTTCATCATAAAAATATGACATGAAATTATATAAATATGATGTGACTGCCATAGAGACAACTATCCACCTAAATCCAAAGGACAAATGATTACATTGTTCTATTGCTCATGGTGGGTGTTGTGTTGAAAAATAGTTTTACAAGTTTTAAAAAAATTTGTTGTTGTTGTTGCGGTGACTATTTTTACCCTCATTTAAATTGGAAACTGCATATATATAGCTATTAAAGAAAATCGTACATGCATCTACAATGTATCAATATTGATTTACAAGAATTGTTCTATATGTTTGTGTAAAGTATTAAAAATTCGTGTACTTAAAATATTTTTTACATTCTACCACAATTGGCTCTTTCTTAAAATTGAGAATGGAAATGGGGAATGTGTCAAAGAGACAACAACCCGACCACAGAACAGACAACAACAGAAGGTCACCAATAGGTCTTCAATGCAGCGAGAAATTCCCGCACCCGGAGGCGTCCTTAAGCTGGCCCCTAAACAAATATATATACTAGTTCAGTGATAATGGACGTCATACTAAACTCCAAATTATATACAAGAAACTAAAAGTAAAAATAATACAAGACTAACAAAGGCCAGAGGCTCCTGACTTGGGACAGGCGCAAAAATGCGGCGGGGTTAAACATGTTTATGAGATCTCAACCTCCCCTATACCTCTAGCCAATGTAAAAAGTAAACGCATAACAATACGCACATTAAAAGTCAGTTAAAGAGAAGTCCGAGTCCGATGTCAGAAGATGTAACAAAAGAAAATAAACAAAATGACAATAATACATAAATAACAACAGACTACTAGCAGTTAACTGATATGCCAGCTCCAGACCTCAATTAAACTGATTGAAAGATTATGTCTTCATCATATGAATATCAGGCACAATCCCTTCCGTTAGGGGTTTAGTATCATACCATCATAAAATATATGAGAAGAGCATAACCCGTGTCATGCCAACAACTGGTTTTAAATAAATGTGTTTAGTTCCGATGCAAAGACCCTATAAGTGAATCAATATTAAAGCCAAAATATGCAATCTTTAATGACCTGACAACAGTATCGTAACTATATCCCTTCTTAATAAGTCTATTTAAAGGTTTTGTTAGCTTCTGAGGTGAATACTGACATTTTAGTGCTTTATAAAGAATATTACCATAAAAGATTGGATGTGAAATACCTGAACGTATAAGAAGTCTGCATGTTGAGCTATATTTACGAATGATGTCCTTGTACCGATGATAAAATTTAGTAAATGTTTTGACTAGTTTGTGATATCGAAAACCCTGGTGTAATAATTTTCAGTAATACATAAATTTCTTTCGTTAAAATCTGAAACGTTGTTACATACACGAGCGAATCGTACAAGTTGAGATATATGAACACCGTAAGATGGTGACAAGGAACGTCACCATCTAAAATGGATAATTAACGATAGGAAATGAAAATCATCTCTTTTATCATAAATTTTTGTATTAAGCTTTCCGTTAATGATATAGATATCAAGATCGAGGAAAGGGCAGTGGTCATTATTAGTATTAGCTTTATTTAAAGTAAGTTCAACAGGATAAATTTCTTTAGTATACATACTGAAGTCGTCATTATTGAGAGCCAATATATCATCCAAATATCTAAAAGTATTATTAAATTTTGTATCAGATGTTGTTTCGATGGGTCTTTGCTGATTTTAGTCATAAATTGTAACTCATAGCAATACAAAACAGGTCCGCAATAAGTGGTGCACAGTTAGTCCCCATTGGAATTCCGATAACCTGACGATATACGGAATCTCCAAAGCGAACAAAAATATTATCTAGTAAAATTCAAGGGCAGATATATATCAAAGCATGTCCAATTGACATAGTTCTTTTGTTTATTGCTACTAAAAATGACCTAAAAGAGTTAGAACATATGTATTCACATTCTGACTTTTAAATGCCCATTTAATTAGGTGTGTGAATTTTTCTTAATGAGAATGTGAGGCAATGTGGTATACAGGGTAGAAAAATCAAAACTTTGAACAGATTCAAAATCACCAATATAAGCATGCAATTTATCAAGTACTTCCAACGAGTTTTGACACTCCAAAAGTAATTAATTCCACTATTTTCAAAGGCCTTATTTGAACAATTTATTATCAGGTTTTGATTGTACCAAGTGAACTGGTAAGAAGAATAGACAATTTAGTAGTGGAACAATGGCTTGAAGACGAAATAAATCTATATTTGTAAGGTGTTTTATGTAGCTTCGGAAGCCAGTACATAGTTGGGACTTTCATTGTATTTGGTTCTGCTTGTAAAGAGGTAGCTAAAAGTTTATGTTTGTTACAGATGTCGTTTTCTGAAAATGGAGTCAGTTGGAATGTTGGTGAATTGGTGATTTCTTTTTCAGAACCTCAATGTAAAATTTACGTCAAACAATAATGATATTATTAGCAGCTTTATCGGCCGGGACAAAACAAATTCCTTGGCTAGTTCTTTAAGTTTATGTTTGATACGAGAAATAGGTTTATTATGGTTGTTGTTAAGAGTAAAATGTTCTTTAAAATGTTGAATACGTATATCAACTATGTTCATTACTGAATTAAAAAAGAATCCAAAGATTTTTGTCAGCTTTTTCCCATTTTATCCATTTTAAACAGTAAGTACGGAGTGAGTCGTGGATGATATTACGACACTCATTCCAATTAATGATTGACGGGGGACGATATTTAGGTCCTTTACTGAGGAATGATTTTAACTCTCGGTCTTGAACGATGTTAAGATCTCCTGTTATAACATGGGAAATGGGTCCATAAATGTATTCGGAATTACTGCAATTACATGAAGTAGGTGTATTTTCACTGATATTAACATCTTTACACAATTGGCTATAATTAAACACATATTTCCGGGTAGATTTCTTGTAAATATAACAAATAAGAGGGAGCTCAGTATTATCAAAATATCCAGGAATTTGTTCTTTAACAGAATGGTCGTTAAAAATACCGGCAATATTTACAAAATCAAAACTTGTATATTTCAATTCAATTCATACATCGTTTGATTTTGAAAATTTATATTAAGCATTTCACATCTATGGCACTTTGACCGTCAGATTAATAAAAAGTAATATCCTACAATTAATGCGTAAATTTAGTATCCTAAGCTGGGATCAATTTACTTCAAACTTTACACTGTTGTTGGTATTTGGTGAAACTAGATTTGCTTTGGATTTGAAAATTTTAGTTGTTCGAGGGTTATGGGACGTTTGGCGCAGTATTCAATTTCGTATTAATCTCCTCGTGTAAGTTTTTCTACTTAGCCATTTCTTCACCTTGTTATCAGATGCCTCCTAAATATTCCAGATCATTCTCACAGCAATTCTAATGTACAATTTGAGGGGTATCATGTGCTTTTAGTGTAGTTGTTTTTATATATCATTGGTTTTTATAACATGGAATACATTTGTATTCTGACAAAATTCTTGAAGAAAATTGGCAGTAATATTTTATTTTAAGTGTGGGGGGATATGCACATATAGTCTGATAAGCACCCAGAAATTTGTTAATCTTTGCCTCCCTCTTATTTAAAAATATAAATTTGACGCGACATTATATCGCAAGGTAAACCAGTAAATGCAAAATTATTCATTGATCGGGTATTGGATAGGATCTTGAATACAGATATTGATACTTTTCCTTATCTAATATCTTCTCCTATCCGCAACACGTTCCCAATTCTATATCGCATTCTTGCCAATAGCATCTTTCCCAAATTATAAAGCATGCGATGACAACAGATAACTGTTACTGTTTCAAGATGGCGTGCATGTCGTATGAAACTAATAGTTACGCATCGTGGTGCGAAGCGAAAATAACGTTTTAAAAATAAATATCATACATAAACATGTGTGAAATCTATAGAACTGAGAATGGAAAATAAAATATTCAAATACAATTTCTTCCCGAAGGGTATTTTGACCTTGTTTCTGATTTAGAAAGCGGTGAAAATGTAGACGAAAGTAAATCTTGATGCACTTATATTTTAAGTTTTTATATTGTTTTTACTGTCCCGTCTTATCTTTGTTCTATATGTTGCTGTTCCTGCAGTTCCTTCTTCGAACATGGTCTTGATTTGTCATTTGGTTTCTTTTTAATTCTACATCATTTTGTTTGGTTAAAATGACGAATCTTACAAAAAATCTTTTGAACCTCCATTCAGATGTCAGGATATTTGAAATAAGTATTCTTTTTGGTAAAGAATATTTTCGGGTAAAGAGTGTTTCCGAAATGAGATAATTAGTTTCAAAATTGAACAAATGCTTTCTCAAATCAAATACTGAAACAAACACATCATGTAGTATAAAATCGTCAAATTTTGAAACATCATTACGTAATGTTAAAGCCATATAAAGAATTGGCAAATCATCATTACGAAATAACAAAACCACATCATGTAACGAAACAACTACATTACGTTAAGTCGCATACACATCAAGTAATGTTAAAACCACATTGCCTAATGACACAACCACATAAAATAATGGTGAAACCACATCGAGTTATGACAAAACCATATTAAGTACTGACAAAACTATATCAAGTCAATACGAAACCATATCGTGTAATATCGAAATATCATTAAGTAATGACTATTCCATATTATGTAAAGACAAAATATCATCAAGTAATAATAAAACAACATAACGTAATATGAGAGTTCCACATAAGACAGCTGTGGCGTTCCATATTTTTCATAATTATACATGTAAAGGCAAATGACGTTTTTATCGGTTAAATCTTTCGTTGAATTGAACGTGACGTTAAGCGCGGTTGTATATCAAATCTAGCCTCTCCTCATAAATCACGTGGTATTTTGTGCTGTGAATTTCAATTTCCCACATTTTCTTCTCGGGAATACGATGTTTTCTTTTTCTCAAAATCCAATTCATATGGAAAAAACTTCTTAAATAATACTAATGTGGTGTAGAAATGTTTGTCTCTAGCGTATGTTTTGTTATTATCATATATATATATATACATGTATACACACATAGTGGAAATCTAGGTTCGATTACCAAATAGTTTTCCTGTCGAAAAAAAAAAAAAAATAAAAGGAAGCTGGCATTAACATTTAATTCATTTTCCGCTACATAAATGATATCCTTTCAATGAACGATTTACACTTTGGTGACTATATTGACCACTGCGACCGATCCATATTATAAAGTGTAATTTTTATTTTCACAGGGTCGATACCGCCCCTTATGGTTTATTAGTCTCCATGGGTAGGATTATCCCAGTAGTCAGCGCTAAGCCAAGGACATGATATCCTGCAAGGTCCATTGTTGACAAGATTCAAAACATACATTTCTGAAGAGTTTCGCTGATAAATTACGAAAATATCCATAAAATAAAGTTCCAACTCGGAACCTAAGTAAGGTTGGCCTTGCAAGGAATTATCTTTTGTATGACCCTTTAAGTTTTGTAAATCCTCAAGTATATTTTATATCGTTTGTTCTCTAAATTTTAGTTTAAAGCGTTACTTATGAATGAAAGTCTAGAAAAACGCTTCGAACGCACTCATTTTATAGTGTTATTTGTATTTACTAACCTTGGGTCGATACTACCGATGGTGACTTATTAGTCTTCGAGGGTTTCATTAAGCCAGAAGCTGATGACATGATTTATAAAATGTATTTCTTAAAATGTTCGTTGATAAAATATGAAAATATTTAGAAATCATAGTTCAAACTCCTTCTGGCAAATTTTCCTTAGTTTATTTTGTCTGTTATTATAAGGTCCCGTTCTGTCAAATATATCATGAAATATTTACACATCCTTGGCTTTCAAATATTTTATTGAGCGTTGCTGATTAACGCAAGTCAAAGGAAATGATTAGGACGTACATATTTTATAGTTCTATCTTTATTTACAGAACTGGGTAGATACCACCACTGGTGTACTGATAATTCTCGAGGGTATAATTTTCCATAAAGGCAGTGATTTATGAAAACTTTTTTAAATTTTCTGTTGATCAATTCAGAAATCATCCAAGAGGTTGTAACTACCCCAAGTAAAGTTGATTCAAGATTGTTTATTGTTAAAGGAGTAGGGGCTATAATGTCCTAAAATGGCCCCAGATTTACAAAATAATAAAAATTTAAACCAAGCAGATTTTTCTCAATAAATTATTAGAATATGAGTCAATGATTAATCTAACAAAAAGGTTTAATGACGTCACAATGGTAACTGCAAATGACGACATTTTCAGGGAAAATGAGCAAAAATACAGAAATTTAGATGGTTCTCCTACATTTTGACCACCGCACCATCCTTGCACCAATTTGAAATTTTAACAGTTTGACAAGTTCATACATATCAAACTTCAGATAAAACATCTGTTTGGTGTAAGGTTGGTGCGATAGTTTATTCTATATTTTTCATAGGCATTCAGAGCAATAAAAAGCTGAATTTTGCCTTTAAAATGAGACCTATTCTTCTGACAAAGTTTGATATATACATTCTTATGCATATATGAATTTTACTTTTTCGCTTGTGAATCAGTAATATGTATTTCTATTATTATTTTCGTAAGTATACCTAGTTTAACTTTTAAAAAACCCAAAAGCAATGAACTACATATTGAAGGGAGTCAACGACAACTTTGAGGAAAAGTTTTATTTTTTAAATATGAAATTTTAGATAGACATATCATACAACAAAATCTGATAATTTCTTATGTTTCTGCTAATCTCAATTCAAAATATGGTGTTCGAAATGGGACAATCTTCTATGGTATTAGGGTCGGATCCATGATTAATATTTTTGTGCTTAAATCTACATAATTGGTGAGAAACATGAGATTTATTTTGAAAATGATGCCATCCTAATTCGAATTTGATATGTCTTTGTGGTAATAAGCATTGAGTACAAGTTTCATTACATTTGGTTGTGGCAAAGTAAAGTAAGAGAACTGAAACCGCAAAATCGCTGAGTTTTCCTCTTATAAAGGGACATTACTCCAGAACAGTGAAAGTGACGTCACCCAAATTCTAACCTGATCTGTGTTTGGTGGGAAAAAGATTGTGTATAAGTTTACAGAACATTTGGTTGTGGCAAAGTAAAGTTAAAGAACGGATTCAACTTCGGGATGTACGGATGGACAAGGGTAAACCGTAATGAATTCGGGTCCGTTTGCCCAAAATCATGTTTGCTCCTATTCACGTTCGCTCCCTGTCACGTTCCCACCCAACACGTCTGCGCCCTTTTTAATTATATTTTGAATAATGTTTTGCTATACGACGTGTCTCTGTATTTATACATCCAACATTCATGTATTTAGTTATGGTGTTTCTTTTGTAAGTATGGTTTGATATTGTATTATGTCTTATCGTTTATGGTTTGCATTCTGTATTTTCGGTTCATTTCACAAATGTCTTATTTGTCAGTATTATCGAGTAAATTTCCATTTTCCATGGATAAAGTATTATGTTAGTCCAAATAATTATGACGTCGTCACAGCATTAATCTAAAATAGCCTTTCAAGACCGTCATAATCATGATAATTATTTGGACTAGAATTGTGAAAATAATTGTGAATTTTTGAATCTCGTTCCATATAATTGTATGAATTTCTAGATTATATATACGTCACAAAAATACGTCACTTTTTGTGGCGTTCATCCATTCATGTGACGCGCAGTTTGTGGTGTCCTGTGCTGTCGTTAATGGGAGATGTTCGTTGTTATTCTGCGGTTTACATGTTGTAATGTACTATTATATTATTTATTTATGCATTTCTCTGTGCCTTGCGTTTGTTTGTAATGTATTTCTGTCACGTAGTGTTGTCGTTTTAGCGATATTTTTTAACACTGCCATATAGGCTGGAGGTTTGGCTAGCCATAAAACCAGGTTCAATCCACCAGTTTTTTCTTAAAATGTCCTGTACCAAGTCAGGAATATAACAGTTGTTATCAAATAGTCTGTTTATATGTATGCTGGCGTTTGTTTTGTTGCAGTTCAGTGTTTCTGTTGTTCCGTTGTTTTCCTCCAATAGTTGATGTGTTTCTCTCGGTTTTAGTTTGTAACCCAGATTTGTTTCTCTTGATCAATTAATAACTTTTGAACAGCAGTTTACTATTGTTGCCTTTATTAATCATGCTTTAGTAAGTGTATTCCTTAGAAATAAAGATAATAAATGTTTTAATTGTTTAAAAATAAAGTGACATTCTTAAAATTGAAACAGATTTTGTTTTGTGAATTATTTTTGACATAATGAATAATGAATATTGTCATGATGATCAAAGGCCAAGCCATAAGTCTCGAAGACTTGTAAAAGAAAGGCGGATGATACCAAACGAATATCAAACTATTCACAATGACAACAACGAATACAACAAATATTATTACATTGGTAGCAATGAGTTACATTGATTTCCTAGTTAAATAAAAACCGATAATTTCACATGTGAAATAAACATGGTTATTTCACTCTCTGACGTCATACAACAATAGGCGTTGTCAAGACGTAGATAACGTCGGATCAAAACAAATTGTGAATGCGTAGAATAAAGATATAGTTCCTTACATTTTCTACATTAATTTCATTAAAAAAAGCCCTTTGCCAATGTAATAAAAAGAATAACTAATCAAAGAATTCGAATATCGAAAAATATTCAACTCGTGACCGCACAACACTGATAATTAACTCGCGCATTCGTGAATTAATGTGTTGTTCGGTCACTCGTTGAATATTTTTCTTCTATTTGAATTCTTCACTGTTCTGGAGTAATGTCCCTTTATTAGAGGAAAACTCAGCGATTTTGCGGTTTCAGTTCTCTTACTTTACTTTGCCACAACCAAATGTAGGAGCCGACCTAGATATTGTTTTAGTTTCATGCAATTGCGCTGTTTCATTATATTAAAAATAGATCAACCATTCACTAATATTTATAAAGTAATGTTGTATCACATTTGGTCAAGAAAATGTAAACTGTTAGTAACATGCGTTAACACTAGGCAGTGTCATTCTGGTCACAGCACAATATTATATTGCTTACTTTAACTTCGACATTTGGATTGTTGTTCGTCTAAGTAAAACTCATCAGTTATTCCAGGCTGATCATTTGTTTCGCCAGACTACGCGTTTTCGTATACTTATTTGAAACACTATTCATGCTTTATGGTTTGTATCATATAGCTTTTGTTAACAATGATTACCGATATCAAATAATTGCTACAATGTTTTACAATCACTGGGGAAATAATTGATCGTCACTTCCAAATCATTACTTATAGAAGGGCTATGACGTATCAATTCATGCACGAGTCTCTAGACGAAATTCACAAAGCTTAAAGCATTAAAACAACAGTTTTCAATATATATATTATATGTTAACAATGGTTTTACGCATCGACGATTCTATCATATGCATATGTATAGATTGTATCTAGTTTTTGGTTTCATGTAAAAATAAATGATGCATTTTGTTAGCCGTAACAGTAATTGTAGTTCACAATATACTGTCAGGATGATTTCTCACTGATAATAGCCCTTTGTAAATAAAATCACAAATTACAAATTGAGGCTCCGAAGTTCTTCTGGATTTAACTTCACCATGGATGTTTAAAAAATTAAAGCCAAAATGCATTACTCTACGATAGCTAATGTACAAGTTCAAGCTACATAAGGTACTATACGACCAAAAGGACACCACCACGGGTGCCACATGTGAAGCAGGTTCTACTCATTCTTCCGGAGCATCTGAGATAACATCTGGTTTTTGGTGGGGTTCATGTGCTCTGTCTTTAGTTTTCTATGTTGTGTTTTGTGTACTGTTGTTTGTCATGTGATCTCTTTTTTTTTCATTTTTTGGCATGGCGTTGTCAGTTTGTTTTCGACTTATGGTTTGAAAGTCCTTTGGTATGTTTCGCCTCTCTTATAGTGTAGAAACGTGTTCTACGCTGTTTATATACTGTCAATTAACAAACTTGATACATTAATAGCTTGAACAAAGGCCTGGGCTTTCCGTGTACACAAACATTCGAAACACTTTATAGTGTGACTGTAACTACACTTTTTTATTTTGATCTTATATTTGCATCCCCTATTTTGAAAGATCAATGCAGCATCACTAACACCATCAACACCAGAACCAGAACCAGGAGATTGGCCACATTATATTAATGTACCAATGGAACGATCGTCGCATTACTTTAACGAGGAAAGAGAAATGTTAGACGACCAAAGGAGACTTAGGCCGAAATCTAAAACAAAGCTGAAGAGCAAAGAAAACCTGAATTTTTAAAAAGAGTCAAACCTGGTATATTTATTATCATCGCCAATGTCTAACTGTGGTTGATTTTTAGTTCTGAATTTTCGTGTATGAAAAATATCAAAAAAAAAGATACCAGGCTTTAAAATGGTTTGACACACTTTATCTGTTATATATTATAACACAGCTTGAAAAAAAATTGCCACAAGGAGGAGACGGACAAATTGATAATAAATTGTAATATGTTTACTATATTTTTCTCTTACGGTAAAAGGAGAAGGTTATAGAATGGTTAAAATTGACCCTGAGATTTTAATATTTTTTCGAAATAGTCAGAAAACTGCAAGTTTTATACACAAATAGTTGTGATATAACTACTAATACAAGCAACCTTTTTTCCACATCGCCTTACACATTACGCTCCTTAATTATGTATTATTCGTGTTGTAACATCAGCGTTTGTCCAATTTTTCAATAATTTGTAACAGATTTTCGAAAAATGTAAATTGGTCGCATCCCCCGATCCAGACAATTGTGTCTCAGGATTTGATATAAATAGTGGCTAATTTTGGTTACAGACCATTTGAATCGTAGGTTGCAGCAAAAGTTTTCTGGAAGCTTTGGGTTGAAGCAATATGCTCAAAATCATTGTTTTTGACTGCATATCCAGAATGAGCTGATTTTATTGCCTCTAATGTACTTTTATATATATAAAAAAGATTCCTTTTACTTGGCACTAAGGCTTTTGAAATTTTCCATGAAAGAACAAAAATGTGACTTTTTTGATAATTTGTGATAAAGTTGAAAATCAAGGCCATGGTTGGGCAAAAGTGAACCCTTCAGGACTTCCAGACACTAAGCTGTATTTGGATATTGCATGTTAGCCTTATAAATTGTTATTCATGCAATACGATTTTTTTTCCAGAAGTGGAATACCTTGGTTGCTACGTTGATGACTCAAACAGAATGTTAGATTATCGAGAAAGGAGTTTCCTCTATATGACACTTGAAATGTGCAAACAGTCCTGTTTTAAACGCAAGGACATGTACCTGGGATTACAAGTAAGTTGTAACCAAGCACACGTTATGGGAGAAATACAAAACTGGTTTCACAGGGGTTTAAGGCAGGGACCCCTCTTTTTCTCTTTGTTTGTGCATATTTTTTAAAGTAAATATTCTTTAATGTGTTATCTTATTTTACTCGAATAATGTGTTCCTCTACTTTAAAATCAATACGATATTACTTTAGCAGTAGTTTATATATGCTGCCTCTCTGTTTTATTTTCGACAAGGTAGGAAAAATAAACAATTAGCTATCGCTCATCTGTTAGCACCTTAAATTTCGTAAATCATTTACTGATGATTAAAGTTGATGTCGAACAGTTGTGCAAATGCAATGCATGAAATCATAAAAACTCGGGTGGGCCACTTTGATACTTAATTGATAGGGGCATTGCTGGGGTTCTGTTACCCCACCCTTTTCATATAATTTAGATTTTAAAAATGTATACCTTTTCATATATTGCGTAGGTAAAATAAACCTTTTTCCATGTTCACATTCCGGCATAATCGAGAAAATATCACCTTTGCTCGGAGTTCAGATATGAGGCTCAGATTCCTTATGTAATGTTTACATACAGCGAGACTTTCGGCTATGAAAAAATACAGGGGTTTTCACATAACAAGTAATAGGAACTTTATTGACCTAATCATATATTTCGGATAGTTTTCCTTACCTATTCACATATTTTCAAGCTGGAAAATGTGACCTATTCCAGCGACACGTCCTATGACATTGTATATAGGAAGTGGCCCTCCGAGCATAAAACCAATATATTCGAAGGGTTCCTGCTGATCCTTTTTAAATGTAGGCGCCTGTAAACAACTGGGTTACTTTCCCAATTCATCGGGCTTCATGATTTCACGCTTTGCATTTGTAGTCTGCAAGTGCGTTTGTTTGACATCTAATTCCGTCAATAGCAATGAACTTAACAAACTTTATATCAACCCAAGAGTGAAAATTTTAAATTTCTGGATAGCTTAACGGTTGTATAATCAAACAAAGAACATAAACGCAAAGGTAAGTCTTTTGTCTTTTTGAGTTGATACATGTTCTTATTTGTATGATTTAATAGATATACGGTGCATAAAATGGATGCGAGTAGGTAACCAATTTAAGTTTTTGACCTTTCCTGGAAAATAGGGATAGCATGGTGGGATACATAAAATAATATTATTGTAATATCGTATGGCCAGAGATAGAACGCATGGCAAAAGTGAAAACAAGTTGAAATATAAAAGAATATTCATTTAAATACTGAAAGCTTTAGTTACGATAAGCTGGTATTGTATTGTCCATTGACTCGAACACAGATGACAAGCATTTAATTTCATTTGTTGTAACAACAATCCTCACATTGATCATCAATAATCTGACTTTGAGACCTTCATTAGATTAAGTGTCCTGTCAGCGGCAATATGAAAAATGCCATAATTGTAGTTAGTTCATAAACATAAAGAGATATGACATGAGTGCAACTTGGACAAGTATCCACCAGACAAGGATGTTAATAACAAATCAGATGATGCTCTAAAAAGTCTAGCTATATCTATCGGGGTAAGGAATCAGATCTTAGCATGAGGGAAATATATTTCTTGATTTAGAATATTGTAACAGCAAATTTTAATTACACAATATCTGTATTTTAAGTATTGGCTACTGCGCTTGTGAAAACCTTATGAAAAAACTGTCCCTGTCACTTACATGTTAAACGCCACCACATTCTTGGTGTGTCTTTCTAAAGTTAATCGCCTCTTTTTCAGAGGTTGGTGTCTACCATATCTAATTATCATTTCGTGTGTTATTTTTACATATAATCGTTTACATCCAGGACCTTGTGTCTCCGGCTGGTAATTTTCTAATTAGCATTCATACCACATTTCTTTATTTTCTAGATTATTCATTATTTTACAGGATTCTAATGCGTGTTTGTGTGGCAACTCTTTGGGTGATCCAGGTGTGTACCAAAAGAAAAATGATAGTGAATGTAATCTACCATGTACCGGGAATATTTCGCAAATATGTGGTGGATTCTGGCGAAATGCTGTTTATGAACGTAAGAAATTTTTAATTTGCTACCAGTTTAACAATAGCAGAAGAGAATTAACCTTCGAGCATATTTCCAAAACAAGTTTGCGACATGTGTTTTTTTTTTTTTTTGTGTGTTTTTAAACATGAAAAACATAGTTTAGATTAATTTATTCAAACTCTGAGTCTTGTTAAAAAAAGGATTTTCTTTTACCTGAAAAACGAACGTAGGAAAAAGAGTCAATGGAAAAAAGTCACAGGAAAAATGTCACAGGAAAAAAGTCACAGTAAAAAAGGTCACAGGAAATTGAGTCACAAAAATAAAAATGAATAGTAAATTTAGTACATTACATTTTGAATATATTTACTTTTTATTGAGATGTAGGCAGAAGCATATGTATGTTTTATATGTCTAATGTATTGAAAAATACACATGAAAATTATTTGATATTGTATATAGTAAATTATATCAACTGTGTAGTGTTTCAGAATATTCTAAAACATCTTTTTATGTTTAATAAAATTTTCCAAGATTAAAACAAAATGTTGTCCTTGAAAATGTCGTTTTTTTTTAATTCAGCAGACAGTTATTATGAACAACACGACGGGTGCCAAATGTGGAGCAGGATCTGCTTACCCTTCCGGAGCACCTGATATCACCCCCAGTTTTTGGTGGGGTTCATGTTGCTCAGTCGTTAGTTTTCTATGTTGTGTGTTGTGTACTATTGTTTGTCTGTTTTTCTGTTTGTCTTTTTCTTTTTTTTAGCCATGGCGTTGTCAATATTAATAAGAAGATGTGGTATGAGTGCCAATGAGACAACTCTCCATCAAAGTCACAATGTGTAAGAGGTAAACAATTATAGGTCAAAGTACGGCCTTCAACACGGAGCCTTGGCTCAGTTTATTTTCGACTAATTAGTTTGAATGTCCCTCTGGTATCTTTCGCCTCTCTTTGATTAACTTATTAACTCGTTTTAATTTAAATTTCCTGTCAAACTTCTACAGTCTGGACAGATAAACACTTAAAACCATAAAAAAATGTATTTTTTTTAATGATATGTCATTTATATACCAATGAAATTTTGAGAACTTTAAAAAGAAAAAGTTATGAAATACTTCTTAAAAATTTCTACGACTTTTTTCTACATTTTATGCCTGTGACTTTTTTCCTACCATATATGTGACTTTTTTCCTGTGACTTTTTTTCCGTTTACCTTATCAAATGTGTGACTTTTTTCCAGTGACTTTCTTTCTTATGACCTTTTTTCATGTTACTTTTTCCTACCAAATTTGTGACTTTTTATCCTGTGATCTTTTTTTCCTGTGACTTTTTTTCCGACTAAGGTTCCGATTTAAGTATTCCTTAGATAAAAGAAGACTTATGTAGTTTGATGCATTTAACTGAACAAAGGAAATTCTAAGTGAAATCTAAGTTTAAGGAACACTTAAGTTAAGATGTTTTATGCTTACGGCCCCTGTTTGATTAGATGGCGACATATATGTTCCGATTGTTGTAACTGCAATCCCGTCCTCTTTAATCGAATGTGACCTACCGAATTAGACTCACCCTCCTCCGTGTTTGAACTTATTGGAGCAACACGAAGGTGCCTCATGTGGGTAGAATTAGCTTACCCTTCCGGAGCACCTGAGATCACCACCGGGTATGGTGGGGTTCGTGTTTCTCAGTCGTTAGTTTTCTATGTTGTTTTTGAATATCATTTTGTATCTTTTGCCTCTCTTTTGATTTACAATTTTTCATTAGCATCTAAAGGTTTTAGTCAGAAACAATACTTTAGTCTTAATGTTGACAGTGTTTTCACCTATGTTTATTTATGATCCAAACAAAAGTTTCCATTCTGTGTTTATTTTTTAGATGTATCATTATTCACTATATTGTTCCACCAATTAAATTTTGAATCCATACTGAATCATAAAAAAATGGGTTTGAACAGACCTCCAAACGATCCATGATTCTGTAATTAGGAGTACCCAAATTGCATCCATGCTTAAATTCACATCCTCAAAAATCGAATTACAGATAATTTGTTTTATTTTATCAAATATTTAGAACAATTTGAGATTAATCTATGGTTACTATTCATCTTTAAAGAAATGGAGGCTTGTAACTTATTTTATTTGCTCATTTTCAGAAGATGACCTTTTTGTGGACGTTGCATGGCGACGTTTCCGTACATTTTCCTTTACCAGTGAATACTTCATCTGTTGATGTATACTGTGAACGTTTTATGTATATTTTAATATATTTATTTATGTTGAAAGACGTGCATAATGTCAAATCATAAAAGTACAAATTGTTTAGTCTCTAAGAAAACTTGTAAGATTTCCGTTGCTACTTTTGCTAAATAGGTGCAATTTGGGTACTCGGTGCAATTTGGGCGTTAGATACATGATTTTTTATTAGTTGTTATTGGCTTTGAACTAGCTGTCATAAACTGCGAGTACTCTCAGATCTGTACTTATTGTCTTTTTTGTTGTAGGGATGTATAAATACCCTGCCACGTCCTGTCTGTTTTTTTTGTGATCTGATGAGTTAAGCCCTTATCAACTGATTTTTATAGCTTGTTCATATGTTGTACTGTTACACCGCTGTCCCAGGTTAAGGGGAGGGTTGGGCGCCCGCTAACATGTTTAACCCAGCCACATTCTGTATGTGCCTGTCCCAAGTCAGGAGCCTGTAATTTAGTGGTTGTCGTTTGTTGCTGTATATCATATTTGTATTTCGTTCATTGTTTTTTTTACATAAATCAGGCCGTTAGTTTTCTTGTTTGAATTGTTTTACATTTGTCATTTCGGGGCCTTTTACAGCTGACTATGCAGTATGGGTTTTTCTCATTGCTGAAAGCCGTAAGGTGACCTATAGTTGTTAACTTCTATGGCATTTGGTCTCTGGTGGATAGTTCTCTCATTGACAATTATACCACATCTTCTTATTTTTATATTTCCTCCGTTTTTTTGGACTGAAATACCAAAACAAAAGTTTTTAATGCCCCCTTCACATACACGGATTTTCTAACAAGTCCTTACGGATCGCCAACTCTTAGTTAATCTCAAGCATCCGTAAATAACTCGTTGGTATCCGTAAATAACTCGTCACAACTCACAGACACTCTTACGGATCCGTGAAAAAAATGATGAAAACAACACGTTATAAATTTCATGCGTCCGAAGCGCTTTTCTGGATTTACTTTCATCAGGACCGCTCAAAGCTAAATATTTGAAATCCAAGGATTTATAAAAACCGAAACAGTTGAAGAGCTATATAACCAAAAAAGAACCTAAAAAAGCAAAAATTTATTTAAGGTCAACTTTGCCAATGGAAGTTGAAACCTTGTTTTCTTTATAATTTCAAAATTTATTAACGGACAATTTTAGGAAGGATTGTTATAAATCATGTCAGTACCAAAGTACTGACTAAAGTACTGACTACTGAGCTGATGAAATAAGGTGGCAAAAGTGTAGCAACGGCTGCAATATGTGCACTGAGTTGATTGATGTTAAAAGTCAAGCGCATATAGGTGTTCAACGTAGTTATTTGATACTCTAATCAGATCTTCGACAATTAATAATGCATTCATTTGGGGCTCTCGTAACTTTTCTTTAAAACAATACGCTTATGAAGTACGCTATCTAGTAAGCATACAATTCAATATCACAATGTTTTAGTTTTTTCATAACTCTATTAGACCGAGTTTTAGAATTATTTACACCATTGTATGTGACCAAAAACGTGTAAGAGACATTATACCCAAAAATATACACACAATTCAATACATATAAAAGGAGATGTGCGCTTAAACGTGATTGAAACAGCGACCTAATGATTCGAAAATCCACAAACTATTAAGGTTTGTTAAAAAGATAAAAAAATTGTATGTTATAACTCAGAATGATATATTTGTATTTTGATAGTTATACCAACATCACCTACAGGAATCATGACGTCCGAGACAACATCAGTCTTTTTAACTACAAAATTGACAATGCCTTCAACGTCTACAATGACAACTACAGAGCAGATAACGCCTTCAACGTCTACAATAACAACTACAGAGCAGACAATGCCTTCATCTCCTACAATGACAACTACAGAACACACAACACCTGCATCGTCTACAATGACAATTACAGAGCAGTCAACGCCTTCAACGTCTTCAATGACAACTACAGAGCAGATAACGCCTTTAATGTCTACAATGACAACTAGAGAACATACAACACCTTCAATGTCTACAATGACAACTACAGAACACACAACGCCTGCATCGTCTACAATGACAACAACAGAACACACAAAGCCTCAAACGTCTACAATGACAACTACAGAGCAGACAACGCCATCAACGTCTACAATGACAACTACAGAGCTAACAACACCTGCATTTTCTACAGTGACAATTACAGAGCACACTACGCCTTCAACGTCTACAATGGCAACTACAGGACAGACAACGCCTTCAATGTCTACAATGACAACTACAGAGCAGACAACGCCTTCAACGTCTTTAATGGCAACTACAAAGTTGACAAGACCTGCATTTTCAACAATGACATCTACAGAGCTGACAGGACCTGCATCTTCTACAGAGCGGACAAAGCCTTCAACGGCTACAATGACAACTACAGACCAGACAAGGTCTTCAATGTCTAAAATGACAAATACAGGACAGACAACGCCTTCAACGTCTACAATGACAACTACAGAACACACAACGGCTGCATCGTCTACAAGGACAACTACAGAACACACAAAGCCTCAAATGTCTACAATGACAACTACAGAGCAGACAACGACTTCAACGTCTACAATGACAACTACAGAGCTGACAATACCTGCATCTTCTACAACGACAACTACAGAGCAGACTACGCCTTCAATGTCTACAATGACAACTACAGGACAGACAACGCCTTTAATGCTTACAATGACAACTACAGGGCAGACAACGCCTTCAACGTCTTTAATGACAACTACAGGACAGACAACGCCTTCAATGTCTACAATGACAACTACAGGGCAGACAACGCCTTCAACGTCTTTAATGACAACTACAAAGTTGACAAGACCTGCATTTTCAACAATGACATCTACAGACTTGACAGCACCTGCATCGTCTACAATGACAACTACAGAGCGGACAAAGCCTTCAACGGCTACAATGACAACTACAGAGCAGACAACGCCTTCAATGTCTACAATGACAACTACAGGAATGACAACGCCTTCAACGTCTACAATGACAACTACAGGGCAAACCATTCCTTCGACGTCTACAAGGACAACTACAGAACACAAAAAGCATCAAACATCTACAATGCCAACTACAGAGCTGACGACATCTGCATCTTCTACAGAGCAGACTACGCTTTCAACGTCTACAATGACAATTACAGGACAGACAACGCCTTCAACGTCTACAATGACAACTGCAAACCAGACAGCGCCTTCAACGTCAACAATGACAACTACAGAGCAGACAACGCCTTCAACGTCTTTAATGACAACTACAAAGTTGGCAAGACCTAGATTTTCAACAATGACATCTACAGAGATGACAGCACCTGCATCGTCTACAATGACAACTACAAACCTGATAAAACCTTTAACGTCTACAATGACAACTAAGGAGCGGACAAAGCCTTCAACGGCTACAATGACAACTACAGAGCAGACAACGCCTTCAATGTCTACAATGACAACTACAGGACAGACAACGCCTTCAATGTCTACAATGACAACTACAGGGCAGACCATGCCTTCGACGTCTACAATGACAACTACAGAACACACAAAGCCTCAAACATCTACAATGACAACTTCAGAGCAGACAACGACTTCAACGTCTACAATGACAACTACAGAGCTGACAACACCTGCATCTTCTACAGTGACAACTACAGAGCAGACTACGCCTTCAACGTCTAAAATGACAACTATAGGACAGACAACGCCTTCAAATTCTATAATGACAACTACAAATCAGACAGCGCCTTCAACATTAACAATGACAACTACAGAGCGGACAACGCCTTCAACGTCTTTAATGACAACTACAAAGTTGACAAGACCTGCATCGTCTACAATGACAACTACAAAGCTGACAAAACCTTTAACGTCCACAATAACAACTACAGAGCAGACAACACTTTCAACGTCTACAATGACAACTACAGAGCTTACAAAACCTCTCACGTCTACAATGACAACTACAGAGCTGACAAAACCTTTCACGTCTACAATGACAACTACAGAACAGATAACGCCTTCAACGTCTACAATGACAACTACAGAGCAGACAATGCTTTCATCGTATACAATGACAACTTCAGAACACACAACGCCTGCGTCGTCTACAATGACAACAACAGAACACAAAAAGCCTCAGACGTCTACAATGACAACTACAGAGCAGACAACGCCATTAACGTCTACAATGACAACTACAGAGCTAACAACGCCTGCATTTTCTACAATGACAATTACAGAGCACACTAAGCCTTCAACGTCTACAATTACAACTACAGGACAGACAACGCCTTCAATGTCTACAATGACAACTACAGAGCAGACAACGCCTTCAACTTCTTTAATGACAACTACAAAGTTGACAAGACCTGCATTTTCAACAATGACATCTACAGAGCTGACAGGACCTGCATCTTCTACAGAGCGGACAAAGCCTTCAACGACTACAATGACAACTACAGACCAGACAACGCCTTCAATGTCTACAATGACAAATACAGGACAGACAACGCCTTCAACGTCTACAATGACAACTACAGAACACACAACGGCTGCATCGTCTACAAGGACAACTACAAAACACACAAAGCCTCAAATGTCTACAATGACAACTATAGAGCAGACAACGACTTCAACGTCTACAATGACAACTACAGAGCTGACAATACCTGCATCTTCTACAACGACAACTACAGAGCAGAATACGCCTTCAATGTCTACAATGACAACTACAGGACAGACAACGCCTTCAACGTCTTTAATGACAACTACAAAGTTGACAAGACCTGCATTTTCAACAATGACATCTACAGAGCTGACAGCACCTGCATCGTCTACAATGACAACTGCAGAGCGGACAAAGCCTTCAACGTCTACAATGACATCTACAGGACAGACAACGCCTTCAACGTCTACAATGACAACTACAGGGCAGACCATGCCTTCGACGTCTACAAGGACAACTACAGAACACAAAAAGCATCAAACATCTACAATGACAATTACAGAGCTAACGACATATGCATCTTCTACAGTGACAACTACAGAGCAGACTACGCTTTCAACGTCTACAATGACAATTACAGGACAGACAACATCTTCAACGTCTCTAATGACAACTGCAAACCAGACAGCGCCTTCCACGTCAACAATGACAACTACAGAGCAGACAACGCCTTCAACGTCTTTAATGACAACTCAAAGTTGACAAGACCTGCATTTTCAACAATTACATCTACAGAGCTGACAGCACCTGCATCGTCTACAATGACAAATACAAAGCTGATAAAACCTTTAACGTCTACAATGACAACTACAGAGCTGACAAAACCTTTCATGTCTACAATGACAACTACAGAGCACACAACGCATTTAATGTCTACAATGACAACTACAAAGCTGACAAAACCTTTAACGTCTACAATAACAACTACAGAGCACACAACGCCTGCATCGTCTACAATGACAACTACAGAGCAGTCAATGCCTGCATCGTCTACAATGACAACTACAGAGCAGACAACCCCTTCGTCGTCTAAAACAACAACTACAGAGCTGACAACACCTGCATCATCTAAAATAAAAATTACAGAGCAGACAACGTCTTCAACGACTACAATGACACCTACAGGACAGAAAACGCCTTCAACGTCTACAATGACATTTACAGAGAAGACAACGCCTTCAACATCTACAATGACAACTACAAAGCTGACAACACCTACATCATCTACCATGACTACTACAGAGCAGACAACGCCTTCAGCGTTAACAATGATAACGACAGAGCAGACAACGACGCCTTCAACGTCTGCAAAGACAACTACAGAGCAAACAACGCTTTCAACGTCTACAATAACAACTACAGAGCACACAACGTCTTCATCGTCTACAATGACAATTACAGAGCAGTCAACGCCTGCATTGTATACAATGATAATTACAGAGCAGACAACGCCTTCAACGCCTACAATGTCTACAATGACAACTACAAAGCAGACAACGCCTTCAACGTCAACAATGACAATTAGAGAGCACAAAACTCCTACATCGTCTACAATGACAACTATAGAGCAGTCAATGCCCTCATCGTCTACAATGACAACAACAGAGCAGACAACGCCTTCAACGTATACAATGACAACAGGAAAGCTGAGAACACCTGCAGCAACTTCAACGACATTTACAGAGAAGACAATGCCTTCAACGTCTACAATGACAACTACAGAGCAGACAACGCCTCCAACATCGACAATGACGACTACAGAGCAGGCACCGCCTCCAACATCAACAATGAGAATTACAGAGCTGACAACACCTCCATTACCTACAATAAAAACTACAGAGCAGACAACGCCTTCAATGTCAACAATGACAACTACAGAGCACAAAACGCCTACATCGTCTACAATGACAACTACAGAGCAGTCAATGCCTTCATCGTCTACAATGACAACAACAGAGCAGACAACGCCTTCAACGTCAACAGTGACAACTACAGAACAGAAAACGCCTCTAACGTCTACATTAACAACTACAGAGCACAAAACGGTTGTATCGTCTACAATGACAACCACAGAGCAGTCAATGCCCTCATCATCCACAATGACAACAACAGAGCAGACAACGCCTTCAATGTCAATAGTGACAACTACAGAACAGAAAACGCCTCCAACGTCTGCAATAACAACTACAGAGCAGACAACGCCTCCAACATCTACAAAAACAACTACAGAGGAAATAACGCTTCTAACGCCAACAATGACAATTACAGAGCTGACAACACCTGCATCACCTACAATAAAAACTACAGAGCAGACAACGCCTTCAACGTCTACAATGACAACTACAGGACAGACAACGCCTTCAACGTCAACAATGACAACTACAGTGCAGTCAACGCCTCCAACATCGACAATGACAACTACAGAGCAGACACCGCCTCCAACGTCAACAATGACAATTACAGAGCTGACAACACCTCCATTACCTACAATAAAAACTACAGAGCAGACAACTTCCTTAATGTCAACAATGACAACTACAGAGTACAAAACGCTTGCATCGTCTAAAATGACAACTACAGAGCAGTCAATGCCCTCATCGTCTACAATGACAACAACAGAGCAGACAACGCCTCCAACGTCTACAATAATTACTACAGAGCTGACAACACCTGCATTACCTACAATAAAAACTACAGAGCAGACAACGCCTTCAACTTCTACAATGACATCTACAGGACAGACAACGCCTTCACCGTCTACAATGGCAACTTCAGACCAGACAACGCCTCCAACATCGACAATGACAACTACAGAGCAGACAACGCCTCCAACGTCAACAATCACAATTACAGAGCTGACAACACCTCCATTACCTACAATAAAATCTACAGAATGGACAACGCCTTCAATGTCAACAATGACAACTACAGAGCACAAAACGCTTGCATCGTCTACAATGACAACAACAGAGCATTCAATGCCCTCATCGTCTACAATGACAACAACAGAGCAGACAACGCCTTCAACGTCAACAAAAACAACTACAGAGCAGATAACGCCTCCAACGTCTACAATAACAACTACAGAGCCGACAACGCCTCCAACATCTACAACAACTACAGTGCAGACAACGCCTTCAATGTCAACAATGACAATTAGAGAGCACAAAACGCCTTCAACGTCTACAATGACAACTTTAAAGCAGATTACGCCTTCAACGTCAATGCCTTCATCGTCTACAATGACAACTACAGGGCACTTGCCTTCAACGTCTACAATGATAAGTATAGAGCAGATTACGCCTTCAACGTCCACAATGACAACTACAAAGCTGACAACATCTGCATCATCTACCATAAAAACTTCTGCGCAAACACCGCCTTCAATGTCTAAAATGAGAACTACAGGAGAGAGAACGCCGCCAACGTCTACAATGACAACTACAGAGCAGACAACGCTTTTAACATCTACATTTACAACTACAGAGCAGACAACGCCTCCAAAGTCTACACTGACAACTACAAAGCTGAGAACACCTGCATCATCTACAACGATATTTACAGAGCAGTCAACGCCTGCATCGTCTACAATAACAACTTCAGAGCAGACAATGCCTCTAACGTCTACAATGACAACTACAGAGCGGACAACGCCTTCAACGTCTACAATGAGAACTACAGAGTTGACACTTCCTTCAACGTCTACAATAACAGCTACTGAGCAGACTACGCCTTCAACATATACAATGACAACTACAAAAATAACATCGCTTCCAACATCCACAATGACAACTACAGACATGAAAACGCCTTCAACTTCTGCAATGACAACAATTGCATACGACAGGATAATAAATACAATTTCGGAAAAACTCGTGGTCACTTCTATCTATCCATTCAGTCCAGATGAATGCCTTTGTCCGTGTTCAAAAGTAGCCAAAGGCAAGTGGGATTTCTTCCGTGGAATGAGTCTAACTCTTGATCAATTAAGAGAATTACTGAAGCCAGATTTAGACCTTATGAAAAAAGAACTAAGTATCAACAAATCCAATACATCCCGGATGCGTCGTTCCAAGATATCAGCTCCAGATGATCGTGTATCGGCGACATCCGTAGGATATGTTGGAGTCGTCTTCATTTGTCTTATTACAGTTATAATTGTTACCATTGACATTCTCGGCTGCAATGTCGCCAAGTCTAGAAAACGTTCTTGATTACACCTTTATTGAAATCAAAATAGATATATCCCTTTTACCATGAATGCAATTACATAAATCGTTTAACTTGTCAGTTTTTGAAATACTCTTGTATCTCATATCTATACTATTCATATAAGACAATAAATTTGGTATAAAAAAAACTTGCAGTTTACAAACACGATAAAATCAGAAGAGCTCAACATTTTGTACATAGACACTATATTTTTCATCCATTTACTGACGCATGTAAAACACCACTAAAAGGTCCAGAGTTCACATTGACATTAACAAATACAATGTTAGATTATATATTGATAGACAAGACGTCAGTGAGACAATTACGACGGTATGAAATCCTTGAAGAAGGAACGTTTAGCTCGACGTCAGATCATCTACCAATTATCGCCTATGTGGAACGAGACGAAAACCCCCATATTGATTTAAACAATTTTACGAAACTTCCAGCTTGGCATAAGATCACAGAACATAATATTAAAGACTATCAAGATATATTGTGTATAGATATAGGAAGATGTGGTGTGAGTGCCAATGAGACAACTCTCCATCCAAATAACAATTTATAAAAGTAAACCATTATAGGTCAATGTACGGCCTTCAACACGGAGCCTTGGCTCACACCGAACAACAAGCTATAAAGGGCCCCAAAATTACTAGTGTAAAACCATTCAAACGGTAGAACCAACGGTCTAGTCTATATAAAAAACGAGAAACGAGAAACACGTATAAATTACATAAACAAACGACAACTACTGTACATCAGATTCCTGACTTAGGACAGGTGCAAACATTTGCAGCGGGATTAAACGTTTTAATGGTACCAAACCTTCTCCCTTTTTCTGCAACAATAGTATAACATCACAACATAGAAAAACACACGATAAAATATCAATTGGAAGGCTTAACTCAATCAAAAAACGTAAATTAACACACTATGAACGAATAAATTCGATCTGTGATACCTGAAAGTAAATACATAGTTAATAAAATATTAGGGACAAACATTCAAGGCCAAAAAGCAAACAAATTAGTCCAAATAAAGCCATGGCAAGACACCACCGCGAAATATTTAACACTAAGAAAATAATAACTTATGAAAAAAACCGGTTTTCATAATATATACAGGTAAATGAAAAATAACTTTGTCGTTTTAGGTATACTTTTTCTGTCTATATAAAATGTGTTCCTTTAGATAGAATAATATGGGAGACGCAAAAAGATGATATTGACATAAACTTATTTTATCATAAACTAGTGAATACGCTTATGAATACCGCGAAAGAGACAATTCCGTGTAATATGTATAATCCTCACACAAAACCATACTGGAATGAAGACGTGAAAAATGCACACACTAAAGAATGCAAAATGAGTAGAGTATGGATTCAAGACGGAAGACCCAGAGGTATGCAACACGAGTCGTACTTTAACAACAAACGAGCCAAACAAAATTTCAAAATCATTTAGAAACTTGCAAATGAACGATATATCGATGAAACGTATGATGACATTAATACAACTGCCAAATATGACATAAGACTATTCTGGAAACTAATTAAGCGCCAAAACCAAAACATTCAAAAGAGTGTCAGCAAATTAAACATAATAACGTTGTTCACTTATCACCAGAGTCGATTTGTGATGCATTTGCGAATTATTTTGAAGATCTTTATACAAGTAAAGATACGTCAGCGTTCGATGATCTGACTCTAAATGAAATGTATAAACCTTACAGCGAAATTGAACGAGTATGTAAAGCTGATGAAGACCTATACTTACCAGGTGGACCTATTTCTTGTGACGATGTAAGCTCTGTTATTAAACAGCTAAAACGTAGAAAAGCCTGTGGTAATGACATGATTCAAAACGAACATTTGATATATGGTGGACCGAAAGTTGCGGATTTTTTTTTCAATTTTTCTTAATATTGTTATAGAAAAACAGCAAGTTCCTAATGACTGGTTGAAAAGACTTGTTGTTCCCTTGTTTAAAGGAGATGATAAACCTAAATTGAGCCCGGACAGCTATCGGCCCGTATGTTTACTATCTAGTTTATTTAAGCTTTTCGAAAAGACAGTACTTATCTATGGCAAGCCGTTCTCGTCAAAACTATGTTTAAACAATTTTTTTCGAAATAATTACACACTGAGAATTAAAAAATCACACTGAGATTTAAGAACCTAAAATAACACACTGAGAAATCGAAGTTACACACTGAGATTTTAAAATTACACACTGAGATTTAAAAAATATAAACACACACTGATAATTTAAAATTACACACTGAGATTTTCAAAAGACACACTGAGATGAAATAAATTGAAAAACACACACTGAGAATTGTTAATTACACAATGAGATTTCAAATAGACACTTGCTTACGATATTACATGTATTGCTACAACACCGATGCGTTTACAACACATGTTTGATATATGTACAAGATATTCAAATAAATGGCGGTTTCAGTTCAACGGAAAGAAATCATGTGTTATTCAATTTTCAAAATCTTCAATAAAAACAGCAATGACTGGAAATAAACCAAGAATCTGTACCTGTTGTAGAAAGCCATATTCATCTAGGCATTGAACTAAACGGAAAATTTAACGAACTTGCAAGAACGACAAAATCTTGTAGGAAGGTTAGAAACAATTATTTTGAAATTGCCAACTTAAAGGGTGATAATACGAATCCATTAGTTCTCGTGAAACTGTATAAGGCGGTCGTAATTCCTACTTTGTTATACTAGTATGGCTGTGAAGTGATTTGAAAAATCAAGATATCACATTACTGAATGAATTCAGCATTTTGTTGTAAAGCACGTACAAAAGTTCAAGACGTCAACAAGATCAGATATGTGTGAAAGCATGGTTGGGCTAAGAAATATAACCTGTGAAATCGAAAAACGTAAATTATATTTCTTTGTAAAACGAAAAACTCTTGTCTTGCAAAACACATCTTTCTACAAAGACTTTTTTCGCGCCTGTTAGATGGACGAAACCATATTAGATTTATTCTGGACATATTAAACATTCTGAATAAATACAATCTGTATGAAATTCTTATTACTTATATTAGAATGCAACTTTCCTGATAAGCTGCAATTTAAGCGTATTGTTGTGAATGCAGTAGAATCGAAACATGACAATGACTGGCTGATTCGCATTATTTCGGACAATGACTTCAAGAGATTCAAATATATACATAAATCCGTATCTGCGGCTCATGTGTGGAAATTCCATTCGAACAGCTCCGAAATTCGCAATGCACTGTTTATCGGAAAACTTATATCTACCGCTCCAAACCAAGTTTCCAAATCTTGTGAAATTTGCGACCGTCTGTTCATTGACGTTTTCGAACATGCATGCTTTGGCTGTACGTGTACATCAAAGATGTACAGCACTTGGCTGGACTTAATAATAGAAAACTTTTGTCTTGATCTCTTTGTTGAACTAAGTGAATGTAAAGATGAATCATTATTTACAATTTGTCTAGGAAAAGACGTTTCAACTGTGTTCACTCCGACTTAGACTCATTTAAAAAGGAGAGGCGAAAGATACCAGAGGGATATTCAAACTCACAAGTCGAAAACAAACTGACAACCCCATGGCTAAAAAAGAAAAGAAAAGGACCAACAGACAAACAATAGTACACAAAACACAACATAGAAAAGTAAAGACTGAGCAAAACAAACCCCACCAAAAACTAGGGGTGATATCAGGTGCTCCGGAAGGGTAAGCAGATCCAGCTCCACATGCGGCACCCGTCTAAGCGACTTTGCTACGTCCATGTTATAAAATCTGCATCCGAATACACAATAAAGTATAATGTTAGTACATGTTACATCGCCAGTTGACGATATATTCTCTTTCATTCTTTTACCGTATATTAAAATTTGCATTTATATGTAAATATTACGTATTGTTTATAACTTTATCATTTGTATTTTCTGTTATTTATATATCAATTTTATTGTTCATGATAATATAATTCATGTAATCTCTATGTAGAGGATATAAAGATATGAATGAATGAATTGTCCAAATATAAATTTATCCTGGAGTACAACAACTTTTAAGTTATTGCGTATAAATTTTAACGTTGTTCTTGATAAAATTATTAACATTAATTATAATGAGAAAGTTCTGCAGATAAAAATTCTAATTAAGATATAGAGTCAAGAAAGAGCTGTTACAAAAAGGCTACAGTGCAGGTGGGTTGAAAATGATCAACCATAGCTCCTTCACCACAGCCCTCAAATCTACATAGGTTGAGCTTTTTCAATTTAACTATAAATGGAAAAATATTTTATTTTCCATAATGAATCAAGAAAAATTATTTCAATTTGGTCATACATTAAAGGAAATATGAAAAGCAAATTTTGGCATGGTGTATTCTACTATTGTTTTAAAAACGAAAACTGTTACTGGGAATATTTTTATTAAGCCCACTGTGGATGAACAAATGTGCAAAAATAAAAAAAGAATAAACCTGTAGTTTATACAAACTGGTTCAATAAAGGTATATTTTATATTATTGACATTGTATCAGATGCTGGAAAAATTCTCAGTTTGGTTCAGTTAGAAACAAAATTCAAATTTGACAGAAATGTTATGAAATATAACAGCATAATTTTTACTGTAAAGAATGCAGGAAAGTGTTATATATTTGATAAGTATAAACTAGCCACTCCATTTATTCCTTCATTTGCCAAGATTTTTTTTGAAAAGTTCAAGGGAACTAAAGACATGTATTCACTATTAATTAGAAATAATATAGTTTCAACAGGTCAGAAAAAGTGGATTGGAATTTTAGGATCAGATGACAATGAATGGAGACTAATTTTTAAATTAACTTTTATAGTCACTACAAATACCAAACTGCAGTGGTCACAATATAGTATCAACCAACATATTTTAGGTAAAAATACATTTTTGAATAAAATTAATGTTATTGACAATCCAAACTGTACTTTTTGCAAAGAAGAAGCAGAAACAATTGAACATATATTTTGGAATTGTGGGATTGTACAAACATTTATTGATGAAATTGACTCTTGGTTTTTGTCAAATGGTATAAGTGTTCCATTTACATTAAGAATTTTCCTGCTTGGGGATATTACAAAATCATCTAGAGGGGATGCTGTTAATTTGATTTATCTGCAAATAAAACAATATATTGTTAACTGCACATATTTTTAAAAAGCTTTAACATTGCCGGCATTGCGAAATAGAATAAAGTCTCTATACAGAATGGGAAAAATAAAATAGCAGATATTTTTAACAAAAGTTGGAATATTTTTGCCATACTTTTCAGTGATTGATCAATTATTTTTAGAATGAAAATGTGTATATAATGCAGTGGTAATTGGCATATGATATACTGGTTCTTTTATGAGAAAATACTATAAAATTCATATGTGCAAATACAAAACTAAAATAGAAAAACCAACCTTTCAACAAAAAAAAAATCTTTTGATTGTTTAAAAATCTAGAGACATCCTCAAAGTACATATCTTTAACATATATCACTAAAATCTATTATCTAATCATTGAGATAAACTGCATATCAAGTTGTAAATTACACGTTTTACAAAAGTAATTATATTCCTGCCTAAGAATTGATTCTTCAAAAAAATGGAAAACAGACTACGAGAAGAAATAGGCAGAAACTATTATTTGTGACATATACCGCTACATCATTCATTGGTGGAAAAATTTTAGAAAATAACAATTCGTAATTTCCTCCTTTGGTATTACAATTAGAAAGGACTATGAAAATCTCCAATTTTTACACTGGATACCTAAACTACACAAAAATCCTTATAAAGAACGATATGAAGCCGTTGTCATGACTAAACATATGTCTAAAGTTCTTACCACAGTTTTTTTCTACAGTAATATATCCTTCAGAAGTATCGTGGTGATGTATATTCTACCAGCGGTGTCAATCAGATGTGGATTCTTAAAAATTCTAAAATTATACTCCAAAATCTCCAATCGCAATCTGTATAATTTTGCAGTAATATCAAACCCTTTGATTTGTCTACGCCTCACACTACTATATTCCTATTCCCCATGCTCAATTGAAAGATCAAATACATAGTCTCATTTAACAGAGCTTTTTCTACAAAAAAAAAAAAGTAAAATACAAATTCCTCGCGAAAATCTTACTGTGTGAAGAATCACACTGATTCCCATAACAAAATACACTAAAAATGATAATATAAAATGTTTGTACTCTATAGCAAACGTGATGATTTCAATTTTTTTGTCATCTTTTAATTTATAAACAGTAACATACCCTATGCTCCATCGTTTGGTATTTACATATCTCAGTTAATACATTACGCTTGTGCATGTGTACACTATAAGGACTTTATTAGCACCTGAGTCATAAAAATAGATAAATTGATACCTTTTGTGAATGTCAAAAGAGAATACTATAAAAGTAGTAAGATTTTTACCTGTTATATATATGATATCTAAGGATGTTCGCTACTCTGTTTCAAAATAACAAGCTTTTCAAAAGACTGTTAAAAGTTGGTAGTATATAAATGAAGGAACTAGAAAAGCAGAAAAAATTACGGGTCCGTGTGCTTGTTTTCGAGATATAAGCCATTGAAAATTTGCCGGAAATGATTCTCTCTAGATTTTTCATACATTTAACATTGGAACCTTTTTTCTTTCAAAAACAATGAAAAAATAACAAGGATTTTATAAGATTTTCAAATATGGCCTTTTAAACTATATGTAATAAAATTATGAAAAGAAAAATGGGGGTTTAGCAGGCAAAATTTTTAATGGCACTACATGGATAAAACCAGAGGAGTCCCAAAATCTCGCAAAAATTCAAAAACAAGAGGAGCAAACATACTTAACACGCTGATATTCGGGCGGAGTATATTAAATGTGGATACATTAATTTCCAAACATGTAATATCGATAACTTGAAAAATCGGTTAAGAGTTAAACTTTACGACAAAAGTAAAACATGCTAATTTAAATTTTCTCATACGGAACCTCCAATTTCTACTTATCAGCATCCAAGCAGCGTCTGTATACTGTGTATAATTTGATCGAAATTGATTCGAAATAACAAAGATAAATAGTAAATGGTTAAGATATGATCCGCATCTAAAGACACGTATCACCAGATAGGTACCACATGAGCAACAAGACGGGTGCAACGTGTGGTGCAAGAACTGCTTACCCTTCCGGAGCGCAACCTGAGTTAACCCTGGATTTCTGGTTAGGTTCGTGTTTCTCAATCTTTAGCTTTCTATGTATTGTTTTGTGGAATTATTCGTCTTTTCGTCGTTTTCCGTTCTATGCCATGGCATTGTCTGTTTCTCTTCAACTAATGAGTTATCCCCTAGGTATCATTTGCCACCTTTTTATAACTTATTTTGGATATTTCCGACTGCAAATTGTCATCGGATTTTGAATTTTCATAAGTAAAAACGATGAATACCACTAGTTAACTAGTTAACCAGGGCTCCTGAAAGAACGCTTGAATTCACCCTCGGATTTGGTTTGATTTTTGTTGCTCAATGTTTACTTTGTTGTGATGTGTTTTGTGAGCAGTTTTCGTTTGGCCATGGTGTTTTCCGTATTTTCTAGACTTATGATTGTTGTTTGTAAATTTCGTATCGACTCTAATTTTTATTAATGCAGATCTAATCACCCTAATAATCTTTTTAATGTTTAAACATAAAAATAATCGCGGGAATAACAAAAAATATGAAACAGTACCATCAACTACACCAACAATCGAATCATCCATGGAAATGTACATCTAAACAAACACAAAGAACGCGTACCCATGTCAAAAAATTAAAATTAAATACAAATATTTTTAAATGAACCAGTTTTTCAAAGAAGTTTTTAAATTATTCAAAATGTAGCGAAGAATTTATATTCCAATTTCACATGTTATGGAATTAATGATAGTATTAAAAACAATTTCAGATTCCTACTGGAGAAATGGTATTAGTGGTGGTGTGTACAGTTTCATAAATATTGATGCACAATGCTATTACCTATATAAAGTCTTTTGAATTTGTAAAACTAAAGAGAAATGTTAATGATACCATTTAATATAAGAGTGTTCAGATTATTTATATAGATAAAGTATTTAAACCGTTAAACAATAATGCTGAACGGTTCAGGAAACCTGGTGGCCTACGTAATGGTTGCTGAAAGATTGCTGATGAAAACAATTGATACATCGATGATCGACGACGAAAGTTTATTTAAAGATTCAATAAAAACATTAACATGACAATAAATTGACTGATTGGTGTTTACTGCCACTTTCAGCACTATTGGCTATTTTGTCGTCGTGGCGGTCAGTTTTCATTGGCGGAGTGGCAATAAATGAATACGATCATTAATTCTTTGCACTGAAAAGCGCAATTTTCACAATATCTTAAAAAATGTCCCTCCTTGTCACGGAACAACGCTTTTTACACAATATCTGTAAAGGTCCCATTCTGTCACAGAAGAACACTATTTACACAATATCTGATAAAAGGCCCCACCATGTCACAAAAGACAGATAAATAGCGTCACAAAAGAACGCTATTTACACAATATCTTATAAAAGGTCCAACCCTGTCAGAGATGAATGCTATTTGCACAATAACTTATAAATGCTCCCGCCCAGTCACAGACGAACGCTACTTACACAATATCTTATAAAAGGTCCAATCTGTCACAGAAGAACGCTATCTGTCATCTATCTTATAAAAGGTCCCCTGTCGCAGACGAAAGCGATTTCCAGAATATTTTATTTAAAAGGTCCCACCCTGTAACAAAGGATTGCGATTTACGGGATATTTTATAAAAGGTCCCACCCTGTCACAGACGATCGCTATTTACACAAAGCTTATAAAAGGTCCCAACCTGTCACATGTGAACGCGATTCACAGAATATCTTATAAAAGGTCATACCCTGTCACAGAAGATTGCGATTTACAGAATATCTGATAAGAGGTCCCACCCTGTCACAGAAAAACGTTATTTATACAAAATCTTATACAAGGCCCCATCCTGTCACAGAAGAACGAAATTTACACAGGCCCCATCCTGTCACAGAAGCACGCTAATTATGCAATATATTATAAAGGGCCCTCTCCTGTCACAGAAGCACGCTATTTACACAATATCTTATAAATGGCCCCGCCCTGTCACAGAAGAATTCTATTAACACAATATTTTATAAATGGCCCAACCCTGTCACAGAAGCACGCTCTTTACACAATATCTTATAAAAGGCACCGCCCTATCACAGAAGAACGCTATATATACGCAATATCTTATAAAAGGTCCCACCCTGTCTGAGACGAACGCGATTTATACAATATATTATAAGAGGCCCAATCCTGTCACAGATAAACGCTATTTATACAATATCTTATAAAAGGCCCAAATCCTGTAACCGAGGTACGCTATTTAAACAATATATTATAAGAGGCCAAATCCCGTCACATAAGAACTCTTTTAACACAATATTTTATGAAAGGCTCAATCCTGTCACAGAAGAACACTATTTCCACAATGTATTATCAGAGGCCCAATCCCGTCACAGAAGAACACTTGTTTACATCCGGTCTCTTTCCCCAAAATATCATTCGATTCATTCAGGTTTTGTTCTCTCTTAGAATATTCTATATTAATTTACTAGTTTAGAACATCAGTAAACTGATGTTGCATTATTTTTGATCGGGTTGAATTGTCGGTGATAAAATTATTTGTAAAACTCGGGCAAGAGCAAACTAAACTTGGACCTATCAGTATAAATACTGGACAGTGCAAATCAGACCATATTTCAGTATTTCTTTAAAGTTGCAACATAGACTTTAAATCAATAAAACAGTTAATTCAGATTGATTTTAAAAGACATAATCATTACAAAGGCACTCCTCGTACGTCATGTTTTGTAAAATTGTTTTTCTCTTTTCACCTCTGAAAACCTATGTTTATGAGAGCTCAACAATGAAAACGATTTATGAAAATGAAATACTTTAGTAACAATGAATGACACAAATCCGTAGAATGATGAGCTTAACGCGCTATAAAATAAGAAACAGCCAATTAGTTGCATGAATGCATATTTCATATATATTTGTTGTATCTATATAAAATATCAATTCTATCAACTTTCTAGAATTAATTATTATATGCTGAAGGCTGACATATTGTTTATTTCAGAAAAATTGCATACTGAACCATGGTTGCTTTTCAAGTTATACATTTTAATGTTGTATTTAACTTTCTTTATTGGATATTTTACATGATACAAATAAGTTACTCGATTGGTAAGTCTGATAAAAATAAGTTTATTTTTATTCTTCATTAATCCTATCATCATAGGTTAAATGGGTGTATATGAACATGTACCGTCCAAAAAGGCAAATTATGCTTTTTAATGTAAAATTAGTACATTGTATCGGTCAACTGGGACAATAGTTTCAGCAATTGTCAAAGTGATTAAGACATGCTCATAGTTACAAAGATTACAAATTATTTTGAGATGATATACTTTGGATGATGTCTACTGTTACATAATTGTCCCAACACATTATGTGACAAATCATGCTATCTTACCCATGTGCTGTTCGTTGTGGTTTGTCTTTGTTTGTATGTCTGTTTTATTAGAGGGTCTGGTGTTGGTGGTTGATGTGATATATGTTGTACAATCTTTTATCTTTTGTCGATCCCTGTTGTCCTCTTTCATATGTTATTAAACAAAAACATTTGAACTTATTTCCGTTTTGTTCTAGGATGTATGAAATATAGAAAACAATTTGAAATTTTCACAGATTTTGTGATCTTGTTTGCTTTCATGATACGAATTAGATGGTATCAGACATTAGAGTATCCAAGATATAACCCAAAGTATGTGAATATATTTGAACATTATTGATTTAGTGTTGTCTCGATTTTGACGTGTCTATTAAAATGCATGTCGAATCGATATCTCTTTTGTCTTTAATTTCAGTATGCATTGATGGTTAGAAATAGCAGAAAAAAAAAATAATAATACATTATACACAAACATTAAAAAGACAATGATAGAGTTAGAGAGTTATTACATATCATTTATAGTTAAAAAATCTACACATTTGTTTTTTAAAAGTACTTAGATTTTCACATAGTTTTATTTCATTTGGTAGTTTATTCCAAAGTATTGAGGAGCTGTGATTTTTTCATCGTATTTGTATTAGGCCTCACTACAACTAGATTAATATTTGCAGATGATCTTGAATTTCTGCTGTGTAGGTTTATAATTGAACAACAATTAGGTGATTTATTATTGAGAATTTTATGAACAAGAATCAATTTATGATAAGAAATCCTAGGTTTGAAATTTAACCATTCAGCTCTTTAAATAATGTACAGTATGTGTTTGTATTGGTGCGTCAAGTATAATTCTGGCAGCTCTTTTCTGCATCTTAACAATTCTTTTAATTCCATCTGCATTGCAAGTTCCCCATATTGAACAACAAAAATCAAATATGGGCAGAATATATGCATTATAAAATAATTTTCTACTACTTATATCTAGATATTTCTTAATTCTGGATAACAGTGCAATACGAGTACTTATGCTTTTACATACATGATCAATTTAAAATTTCCAGTCTAAATTTTTGTCAATATATATCCCAAGAAGTTTTTGTGTTTCAACAGATGTTATTGGGTTATTTTGTATTGATATATTAGATTATGACCCATCAAAGCTCTTTTTTGATTCGTTCCAACCAGCATAGAAGTTGTTTTTAAATGATTTTTTTATTAGTTGTTATTGGCTTTGAACTAGCTGTCAGTAACTGTGAGTACTCTCAGTAATGTACTTAGTGTCTTTTTTGTTGTTAGGGATGAGGGATGAATATATAACCTGCCACGTCCTGTCTGTGGTTTTGTTTGATGTTTTTCTTTGTATCGATTTGATTACTTTTTGTTTTTGGGGATGTATAAGTACCCTGCCAGGTCCGGTCTGTGGATTTGTTAGATGTATTTCTGCTTTGTATCGATCTGATGAGTAAAGCCTTTTTCAACAAATTTGTATACTAGTAGTTTGTTATTATGTTGTGCTGTTACACTACTGTCCAAGGTTAGGGGAGGGTTGATCGCTGATAAATATGTTTAACCCTGTCACAGTCTTTATGTGCATGTTCCAAGTCAGGAGCCTGTAGTTCAGTGGTTGTCATTGGTTGACGTCTGCCATAGTTGTCGTAAATTGTTTTGTTGTAAATTAAGACGTTAGCATTTGAATTGTTTAATATTTTTCATGTGAGGGCTTTTTATAGCCGACTATACGGTATGGGTTTTTATCATTGTTGAAGGCCGTACGGCTGCCTATAATTGCTTACATCCGCTTTATTGAACTTTGGTGACTAGTTGTCTCGTTAGCAATCATACCACATCTCCTTATTTTTATATCAAATAAAATTTCAATGAAGAGAGTAGTTTCTAGACAAATCAGATGACTGGAGGTAATTTTCGAGAGGAGAGTCCAGGTCGCAAAATTAACACTTGATTAAGTCTTGCCAGCCCGGGAAGAAAAACTGTTTGCAGGGGGTGACGTATCCTCGGCTTTCAAAGTTTGGCTGGTCACTTAATTTCACCAGTTGCTATCTATAATGTGTATGTTTATTTTCACATTGTGGCAGTTTATGCCCATAGATGAAAAATGTAAGTCCTTTTTCTTGCTGTATATGCTGATGTGGATTGTTTATTTCAGACTGAATTACCTTTGTAAAATATAGCACGTTTTGGTTGACCTTGTTCCTGATTTAAAAATAGGTGGAAAATGTATACAAAAGAAATTCATCTTGCACTTCCTTTATTTTATTGCCCCTTTCTTTTAAATTTTTACAACGCTTTGTGTGGTTAAAGGGATGAATCTTACAAGATATCTTTGGAATCCCCATTCAGATGTCCGGATATTTGTAATTAGTATTCTCTTTGGTTAAGTTTGTTTTCAAATTTAGATAATCAGTTTCAAAATTGAACAAATTCTCTCTAATTTGATATTTGCACATCATTTTTATAGTCAGAACAAACTATATATACAAGGCCGCCAATAATGTAGTGGTGGTATGACGCATATACTACACGGAAGTTCTTAAAAACGAAATTATCAATTCCTCTACATTCAGGTCCGTACGCACCACTGAGAGTCAAATCGTTAACAAGCATATCACTGCCACTACCCAGCTTAAAGCCTCTTCCGAACATTTTAAAGTCCCTACCATGTACTGGTTACCGAAATTACACAAAAAACCATTTAAATTCCCGTTCATCGCAGCATCTAGTAAGTGTTCTACTACTAATCTATCAGTGCTTCTTACTACCCCCTTACTACTATCAAAGAACTGGTTATTAACTTTGTAATAAAGCTTATGAAAATAATGGTATTAATTATTTTGGAGTGTTAAAATTCTTTAGAGGTTTTAGATAAAAACATGCTTTTGATGGTCGTTTTAATTCTGTTGACAGTTATGATTTTTCTACTCTCTACACTACACTTCCACACTATCTAATAAAGAAAAAGTTTTCATATTTAATAAAATGGTCTTTCGAAAAATCTCATTGTAAATTTATTTGCTATAACTCGTTTAAAGCCTTTTTCTGTAACGAAAAAGGAAAGTATGCTAGATACACTTACTGGAAATGTGAGGATATGGTTGAAGCTTTAAATTTTCTCCTAGATAACATATATGTACGATTCGGGGATAAAGTGTGTCGTCAGGTAGTAGGTATTCCTATGGGCACTAACTGCGCCCCTTTAATAGCAGATTTATTCCTGTTTTGCTATGAATCTCAGTTTATGACCAAACTCAGTACAGACACATCATTGTTACATTTGGTTGATTCATTCAACATTACCTACCGTTATCTAGATGATATTTTTTCGTTAAATAATCTAGAGTTCTCTAAATATACTACGGAAATTTACCCAAAAGAACTTACTTTAACTAAATCTAACATAAACAGCAGTAGTCGTCCTTTTCTAGATTTAGACATTTCAATTTCTAAAGGGAAACTCCATACTAAAATTTACGACAAAAGAGACGATTTTTCATTCCCTATTGTTAATTTTCCTTTTTTAGACGGCGATGTGCCTTTGGCTCCATCATACGGTGTTTATATCCCAACTCGTTTGGTATGCCCGTGTGTGTAGTGATGTCATAGATTTTAACGAACGTAATCAATGCATCACTGGTAAATTATTAAGTCAGGGATTTCGTTACCATAAATTACTTAAAACTTTTACTAAATTCTGTCATAGATACAAGATTTAATTAGTAAATGTGGCTGTACCTGTAGAAAACTTATTAAAAATGGTAGTTCATATCCTAAATTTTACGGTAATATTGTACTTAAAGCGCGGAAATCACTATGTGATCCGTGTAAACTCATCGAACCTTTAAACAAACTTATTAGTAAAGGTTATCGTACCAATGTTGTAATTAGATCTCTGAATATAGTTTACATTGGCACTAATATCGATTTTGTCATTAGCAAATTAAAACCTAACTAAATTTGTATTTTCTTTTCAAACGGGACGTATAGAGACATACACACACGTTCAATTTTATCGATAAAGAAGTCACTCCTAACTATCCTACAACCTGTCGATACATTTATGTTTACATTGCACAAGTCATGTCTTCTTTGACTGTTCATGACGTTAAAATACTAAATCCCTGGGATATGTTTTAGTTGATTTCAGTCTCTGATGCATGATTTTTTTATTATTAATTGTTTTGGCTTTTAACTAGCTGTCAGTAACTGTGAGTACTCTCAAATCGTACTTTAATTTGACCTGTTGATACTAGTTGTAATGCTTTTTTGTTATTTAATGTTAACTTGGATCTTGTCTATTTACCAGCTTTGATAATTTGGAATAACTACAAATTTTCCCTTCTTCGTACTATGAACATCAAAATTATTTCATTTCACCTTAAATAATGTTCTTGCACCTGTACAGGAAGTTTCATCTAACACTAATTGTATAGTTTTATTGTTCACCCCATATGTATCAAGTGTTAGATTAGTTTTATTGATATTAAAGAAATTTATTGGTATTCCTAAACGGAAGTTTTTATACACACAGAAGTACAATGTAGAAGTATACTTGACAACAAAATTATTTTCATTTATCTGTGTATAATATGACGCAGGTTTTTTTTTCTCAAAATTATGATTTTTTTTTCTAATTTTTATTAACTATGTATTTGCATTCAGGTATCACAGATCAAATTTATTCGTTCATTGTGTGTTAATTTACGTTTTTTGATTGAGTTAAGCCTTCCAATAGATATCTTATAGTGTGTCTTTCTATGTTGTGATGTCATACTATTGTTTCAGAAAAAGGGAGAAGGTTTGGTACCATTAAAACGTTTAATCCGGCTGCAAATGTTTGCACCTGTCCTTAGTCAGGAATCTGATGTACAGTAGTTGTCGTCTGTTTATGTAGTTCATACGTGTTTCTCGTTTCTCGTTTTTATATAGATTAGACCGTTGGTTTTCCCGTTTGAATGGTTTTACACTAGTAATTTTTGGGGCCCTTTATAGCTTGCTGTTCGGTGTGAGCCAATGCTCCGTGTTGAAGGCCGTACCTTGACCTATAATGGTTTACTTTTATAAATTGTTACTTGGATGGAGAGTTGTCTCATTGGCACTCATACCACATCTTCCTATATCTATATATGTTTATATGTAGTGTTTTTTTTTTATTATTTATTAGTACGATTTACTCTATATTGACGTGATGTGTAATGCCTTATATTTTGAAAGATCATGTCTGTGGGCTTTTATGAAAGCTTTAGAACCAAGGAGTTTTAATCGTGTAATTGATATCATTTCTTCGAAGTGAAAATATAGAAAGGAGACACTAAAACGAAAGGCCAATTCAACAATTTAATCCGAATAGGCCACGAAATGTCAAACTAAACAGCAATATAATACCTCTTTGTTCTTTTAAAATGGACACAGCAAAAACATGTGTTTATCAGCTGTGTCATCTGATATAAACACTCTTAGGTTGATTAACCTTCACCCTTTTGCAGCCGAGATTTTTTACTTTCGTAAATTTGCGTCCAGTTCCTGTAAGGCTCTGTATTTACGACGTTTCAATATGTTGTGTACTCTTGGAAAATGTTCCGTTGCCACAATTTTTTTCTTTTCCCGCCATATTATCATCGTCATATTAAATTGAATATTTTAACTTTGCTGTTAAGAGAATCTTGATAAATTTACCGGCGGCAAAGGAAGATTGAAAATCTTAAACTTTATGGCAGTGGCTTCAGTGACGTTTTAAATTTCAATCGACGGAATCAAATTATTTAGTTAAGGATTAATCACATTTACGTTATTCTTCCATAGATACAAATATTGGGTTTCAGTTTAGATCTATGTAAACTAACTGATCACTTAAATAAACTTATATTTAAAGGTTATAAATTTATCACTGTAATATGATCTTTCAAAGTTGTCTTTCTAAATAAACAAGACACTGCTTAGTCTAAATGTTCATTAAGTGTGACTTTTCATGAATTAACTATGGATGAATAATGTAGAATCTTTATTTTGTCTTTTTGTTTGTCAAACATTGTATATATTCTTCAAGCTGCCTTTGGAATAAAAGTATTACTACCGAATTTATTTTCAACTTGTTTAGACTTCTGATGATTTAGAGCCTGCATGTTATTTAGAAACCTGTCTCCTGTTGCAAACTGTATGTTGACTTAATTCGAAATATATGCTTCATGGTTTGTAATATATAGGTTTTATCAAACATGATTATCAATATAAATAAATTGATACAATATTAAACAATCACTTGGGACATATTTGATAGTCACTTCAAATGACAAATAATAGATGGGCTATATAGTTGTTTAATTATGGTACAGGTCCTTAGACGAAATTCACAAATTTTGAAGCAAAAATAAACCAACAGTTTAGGTGCTTACATTCCGTTTTCAATATATATTTTATCTTAATAACGGGTTTAAGCATCGAGGATGCTACATATAAAACAAATCATTTAGATTAACTTTTTACAGATAGTTAGTCAATACTTTAGGACGGACAACATGTAAATTGTAGAGGGATCATGTTTCTTATTCAATTTAAAAGTTTTATCAGTTTATTTTATTGTCTGAATTGAATATTTTCCATGATGATGATTCAATTGGTATGTCAGATAAAAAAAAAAAAAAAAAAAACGGGCATTGTTGATATTCATACAGAGATTGTATCTATCTTTTGGTTTCATGAAAAAAAAAATTGTACAATCTATTTGGTAACCGTTATAGTAATTTTGGGTCGCAAAATACCGTCGGGATATTTTCTCACTGATTATAACCCTTAGTAAATGAAATTAACACTTATAATTGAGGGTTCGAAGGTTATGTCTGGATGTACTTTCACTGAGAATGCTTAAACAAAACAAAAACAAAATGAAAGCAAAGGATGTATAGGTACTTAGCTAAATGAATCACTATACGACTAAAAAGTAATAAAAACAAAAATATCGTACTCCGAGGAAAATTCTAAACGGAAAGTCCCTAAGCAAGAGGCAAAATCAAAAGCTCAAGCACATCAAACGAATAAATAACAGCTGTCATATTCCTGACTTTGTATAGATATTTTCTTATGTAGAAAATGGTGGATTAAACCTGGTTTTATAGTTAACTGAACCTCTCACTTATATGACAGTCGCATTAAAGGGAACTAGAAGTTTTAGCTTTGTCAAGTAAACTTCATTGTTCCTTTTGAAACTGGAGCATCTGAATTCACTCTTGGTATATTAACAGGGTAATAGTTTTCTATGTGATGCTTAACAGTATGTAGTTTGTATGTATTTGGTATTGTATGGGATTGTCGGTTTAACTTCAACTTGTGGTTTTTTATTGTCAGTTGGGTATCTACTAATTCTCTTTTTCTATCTAACGACTTTCAACTGGCAGTATTTACCATACGTGGGATTTCAGCTTAGTATTCCCATTTCATTGCGTATCACACGTGCCTCTGGATTATAATGCTCATTCAACATCGGGGACAAAAGGCCTTCTGAAAAAAATCATGCTTTTGTGAACACCAAGCCTCAGGGTTAAGACCGAAAATTAACAGCCGTTCAAGTTAACCTTAACCTTAATAAACTCACCATAGATTCCAGGCTTGAAATGTTGTACGCTAGACGCACGTTTTGTTTACAAAATAACTCAGCAGTGACGCTCGAATCGAAGTTAAAATGGTCAACAAAATACGAAATTAAGGAGCAGCATTGAAGACCTAATAATCCGAAAGGTTAGTCAAATATAGCTATTGGACTTCCAACCTTACTTTTACCTCCACTATTCATTCAAAAAAGACCACGACGTCAATATCAGTCATTGTCTTGCAGTCGTTTTGTATAATGTTAAAGTAAAGTGATAAGGCATAATTCGTGTTCATTTCAATAGGTAGACAACTTTTTTCAAGATATGAACATGATGAAGCTTTTATTTCTAAATATAAACACCGTCTCATTTGTTTTAATCGTATATAAATTAAGAATTTTAATTGGTATGGTATACATATAGCATCTGTAATTTATTGAATTTATATAAATTTTCTAATTTTGAAAAAAGACCAAACTGTAAATGTTTCTTCTTCGTAATATGTATTGGTGTTCTGTACAAATATCTTGAGTATTGTTCAAGACTAAGTCTTCCTGTGCTGTTTACAACGTCAATATCTTTACAAAGCCTCGCCCTGATATTGCAGGCCAACACGGTATGCTTTCATATCAGATGAATAAGTTCTTTTTGCAAGTTTTCTGAAACGACGAACATTCCTTGATACGATATGTGATTTTGTTGTATATTCTTCAGAGATAGAAGAGAAATTTCTAACTGAACTGACCTTAAGTATTCGTTATTTCTGTGCACAGCTTGCTATTCCTTTGGTCGGAATTAAAAGTTTGAAATGTTTATGTGCTTTACTGTGGTTCTCCACTGTTGACTCGGTGCTGTAAGGAGAGTAGTTCATACGAGTTAAGACATTTTGGAGTGCTGAAAATCATGTTGACAACTTCATATCATGTATGACTGTTTCACCAAAGAGTCAGTTTATACATAATGCATTAGTATCAATGAGTTAACATAATTTTTATGAAATTACAGTAGAAAGTTTGATAGCTATAATTGCCTTTATCGGTGGTAATTGGTACATTTTCCTTTGATGTGTACTCGCTGATAATGTCATTTTTAGATGACTGGTCACGATAAAACATTTATTAAGTCAAACATTTGTATCTCCAAGCCATTTATCACCGACCAGTCGACGGTATTTATAACGTGCTAAACGCACACCAACACCGGGCCTAAAAACCCCTGCAAAATAAATATCAAACCCTTAAATTAGTTACGTTATCTATACGTTTGCATAACATACCAATTATATGAACATTCTGGACCGCGAGCAAGAAATATCATCTTGACAGTAAAATAGACCTCGGTGTACTATATGAATAAGTATAAATGTCTTACCTAAGTGTTATTATCAAAAGCCTTGGAATATCAATGCCCTGAACTGACACGTATAATACTCGACTGTTACTTTAACCAACTTTTAACTCAGCCTGTGCATTACTCAATGACCATGTGTCGAATGATTTGAAACCCACGTGTGAAATTTCACTAGGTGCCTTATCACATAATACACATGAAAGTTCTGCTTGACTATATAGTCCGGTATTAGATAAATGTATGACTGAAGTTTGTTACAGCAAGGATATTTTCCTTTTTATTCACAAAGATCGCACTTAATTTTGTTCACATAAACGCACGGGTGTTTTTGTGAATGAAATATTAATCATTGTTTCAATAAAATTAGTATAGACTTGTTAAATTGTCTAAAGGTTACCGGAGGGCCTTCAAAGTTTCATATTTCTTGTCCGGATTGACAAATAAATGACATGACTTTTAAAAACTACCGGAAGATAAGTAAATCGACCAAAGTTTGAAATAGATATAAGGTTGACAAGAAATGAGCTTTCCTGCTATGTTATTTGAAGAAGAAAAGAAGAAATCAGACGTACTGTTATATTCTGCATTGTTTTAGACACGTTCACAGATGTTAAGTTGGTTCAATATTCAACATTCCATTTTTTTTTTGTTAAACAGTTTTTTTCAAACTTTTAATTTGTTTTTCAACATTCGTTTTCAACATTCAACATTACATTTCAAAATTCAAAATCAATTTATTTTTTTTAAATGCGAATGTTGAAAAAAAAAATTGGAAAAAAAATGTGGGAAAACGAATGTTAATTGTTGAAAACGAATGTTGAATGTTGAAAAAAAAATTTTTTTTGAAAAAGTTTGAATGTTGAATGATGAAATCGAATGTTGAATGTTGAAAACGAATGTTGAATGTTTAAAAACGAATGTTGAATGTTGAAAACGAATGTTGAATGTTGAAATCGAATGTTCAAAAAAAAAAAAAAAAAAAAAGATTGAAAAAAGTTTAACGCATAATTGTAAAAACTAGTCAAAAAGCATAATTCTGCTTACTTGTAATCAATACTTCGATGTGGTCCAAGGCCTAATGCAATTAGATACTAATATGAGTTACTTATATTTTGGTAAAAGCCTTGCTTCATATAATGAATGAATGAATGAATCTTTATTTTCTCCATGTATATGAAAATTTTGCATACAAAGAAATAAGTAATTATTTACAAAATAAACAAAATATCTTACATTCTGAGATAAATACACAATAAACAAAATATCATACATGTTTAGATAAATACACAATACACAGTTACAGGGAAACAAAAACAAAAATGTTCACAATCAATGTCTATTCAAAACTCAAAATTAAACCAGTTTTCAAATAATACATGTCTGAATTTTTTATACATAGGGTAATCATCTTTGCTATGTAATACATCATTCTTGACCAGACTGTAGCATCGAGTTCGTATACTGTATCATTATCAGCTCTTATTAGTACTTCAAGAAGGTCATTATCGTCTAGATTGGAAGTATCCACGGACTTTTGAATGGGTAGTTCATCCACAATTTTATAGTACATAGCATTTTTTTAACAAAGATGTCGACCAAGTGGGTAGTAGAACTTTGATGGTTCTAAAATGAAAGGACAAAAACTTACCAAAACTCTCCGTCTTCATTTATTAGTGTATGACTATATGCGTTATTATCATCGCCAATCGATGTGGTTGATTCTTAGTTCTAAATTTTATTTTTATGAAAATCATCATCAAAGATACCAGGCTTTAAAATGGTTTTGTTGGCATTGTTTCTGATTGTCACACTTAAAGTGTTATATATTATGATGCAGCTTGAGTAAAATATTGTTGTGGGGAGGAGACGAAACATTTTGAAACCATTATCGTGACGTCAGCCTATTCATTTACCGTGGATTCTTTTTCTAGAATCAAAGCTTCCTAAATTATATTCAATTGTTTCCTGTGTGTGCCTAATTTCATTTAGTTTGATTTGGCTAATTTACTGACTTCTGTTCACTAATGTGATTAATTTAAAAAATGACCTTTTTTTTAATTTTTACATGCCTTCACTGGGAATCGAACCCCTCCTTGAAATTTGTTATGTGTGACAGACATCAACACGTCGACGAAACCTCTCGGCTACCAATGGGTTGCAATTAAGATGTCTATTTCATATATATAAATGAACATATGATACACATCGGTACAATGGACACGCAGGGCTTGTACCTTTATATATACATAATAGGCACACCTATAGTGTAATTCGGTAGCCACGAGGTTAGCATGGTTAAGATCAATGAGTTAAAGAGTCAAGTTAAAGATAGAGACTTGTCGGTTTAGGTTCGAATCCCTGTATTCACTTTGTTGTCCCTTTTCTTTATTTGTTCAGTTTTTCTTATTTTGTATGTTATTGTGGATATTTTTGTAATAATAGCGGATTTTTTTCCCGTTTATTTTTGGATTATTATTGGCTACTTCACATATTTGAAACGAAAATGATTACATTCAATTTGTCAATTTTTGTTTTATAAATATAGTACGATTTCATCTGTTTTACTATATAATTTTACAAATGTTTATTCGCAGATCCCTATGCGAGTAAATCGCGATGTAGGTAACTTACTTATTATATATATACCTAGAAATAAGTTTGAATATGTCTTATTTTGTAAATTACGGATAATATTCAGATGCCTGATAATTTAAAGACAGACGTGTTATGTTAGATTTGTATTTCTCTAACCAATTAATTGTGAACTTAGATTTATTAATGCATCGTTGAACATGATAGTATGGTTATTTAAACTCACTTACACTACCTTCTAATAAAGAAAAGGCTTTAATTTTTTAAAGACATCATCATAATAGTTTAAGTTATAGATACAATGGATAAGCGTTGAGTCATGAAAAACAAACTATTCGCCCTCCGGGCTCATTGTTTCTTTTTCAAGAATCCACGCCTATATATTGTATCTATAATACATATTTGATCATAATGTTTATACTATATTTGTCCTTGACGGTTAAATTGGGACTTTCCCACTCTTAGCTGTATTTGGAATATTACATGTTAGCCTTCTAAAAATGTTATTCATACTATACGATTTTTTCAGATATTCAATACCTTGGTTGCTACAATGATAACATATTTAGAATGTTAGATGATTCCCATCGTGATGACAAAATGACAATTGAAATGTGCAAGCAATTATGCAATAAACACAGGTACATGGGATTGCAAGTAAGTTTTAACTAAGCACACGTTATGGGAGACATACTCAACTTGTTTCACAGGGGTTTAGGACATAGACCGCGTTTTTCTCTTTGTTTGTGCATATTTTCTAAAGTAAATATTCTTTAATATTGTATCTTAATTCACTCGATTTATGTGTTCCTGCACTAATAGATATGAGATTCCTTTAGCAGTAGTTAAATATGCTGCCTCTCTTTTTCATTTTTGACAAGGTAGAAAAGATTGAAATTTAGCTATCGTTCAACTGCAAGCACCTTAAATTTTGTCAATCAAACTAATGATTAAATTATATATCGAACAGTTGTGCTTCAAACATCCATGGATGAAATCGTGAAAACCGATATGTTCAAATGATTCCTGCTGTTCTTTTTTAAACTTTGGTGCCTGTTAACAATTGGGCAACTTTTCCGATTTCTTGGACTTCATGATTTCACACTTTTCACACTTTGCGTTTGTAGTCTGCAAGCACGTGTGTTTGACATCTAATTCCGTCAATAACAATGAAATTAACAAAATTTAAGCTACAAGGAGTAAAATTTTAAATTTGAAATTTTTGGATAGCTTAAGGGTTGTAGATACAAACCAAGAATATAAACGCAATGATAACTCTTTTAGAGTTGATATTTTTTTTTTATTCGTATGATTTATTGAACATACGATTCATAAAATGTATCGAATGCGAGTAGATAAACCATTCGAACACAGATGGCCAGCATTTTATTTCATTTGTTGTACCAACAATCCTAACATTGTTCATTAAATACCACACTTTGTGACCTACGATAGATTAAGTTTCCTGTCAATGGCAACATGAAAAATGCCATAATTGTAGTTAGTTCATAAAAATAAAGAGATATGGTATAATTACCAATAAGACAAGTATCCACTAGACAAGGATGTTGATAACTATAGGTCACCATACGGCCTGTAAGTATAAGCGAAATGGAAAAAGAATCAAAATCCAATATGAATATTGTCTTATGTCCTAACTGTATAAAGGAGTATAATGGAATTCTATGCGACTGTCATACAAGTAAGAATTTTGGCGAGCTATAAAACAAGGTTTAGCCCACCATTTTCTACATGTCATAAGGAAATGCCTGTACCAAGTCAAAAATATGACAGTTGTTTTTTCCATTCATTTGATGTGTTTGAGCTTTTAATTTTACCATTTGATAAGGAACTTTCTGTTTTAAATTTTTCTTGGAGTTTGGTTTTTTTTGTTATTTTCCTTTTTGTATGTTAATGTGACACTAAATGGGATCCATTAGCCAAAGCTATGTAAACATACATCAAAGACATACAACACAAATGAATTAAAATATTCAAACAAACATAGAAATAAAATAACATTAACGGTACCAATTTGTGTGCACCAGATGCGCATTTCGACAATAAAAGTCTCTTCAGTGCTGTTTGATGCCGTTATATTGCAAAATCCAAAACTGTTGAGCTTTTACTCCAAAAGGAATCCGAGGTTTGCATGAGGGAGATATATTCTTGAATTTAGAATAACTTTTAAAGTTTTGTAACAGCAAATTTTTATAACACAATATCCGTGTTTTCAAGCCTCAAACTTAATAAAAATATATAGAGCTTATAAACCAAAAAAGACAAAAGGCATAGCTAAAGCGGTGCAAGGAATCAGATTTTTGCATGAAGGAGATTTATTCCTTGATTTACAATTATTTTCAAAATTTTGTAACAGCAAATTTTGAAAACACAATATCTGTATTTTCAGTACAAGCTACTGCTATTGTGAAAACCTAATGAAACTCCGTCAACATGTTTGATGAGCTCATTGTCATTTACGGAGCAGCAGTTTTTTTTCAAAGAGATCAAGAGCCTAATTTTCAGTGGTTGGTGTTAGTTACTGTGTACCATATTGTATTTTCATTTAGTTTATTGTTTTTCACATATAATCGCTTACATCCAGGACCTTGTGTCTCCGGTTGGTAATTGTCTTATTGACATTTCTTTATTTTTAAATTATTCATTATTTTAAAGGCTTCTGATGAGTGTTATAGTGGCGATTCTTTGGGCAATCTAAGTTTCTACCAAAAGAAAAGTGATGATCAATGTAATCAACGGTGTAATGGGAATTCGTCACAAATATGTGGTGGAAGCTGACGAAATTTTGTTTATAAATGTAAGTAATTTTTAATTCGCTCCCAGTTGACGCTACCCCCTCTTTCCACATACATGGATTTTTCTTTCGGGTCTTTACGGATCGCCAACTCGTAGTCAATCTCCAGCATCCGTGAATAATTCCTTGGTATCCGTAAATAACTCGTCCCAACTCTAAAACACTTGCAGACACTCTTAACGATCCTTGAAAGGAGAGGCACATTTTTTGACATGTAAAAATATTCTTGCGATTGTCCACGGATTGATTTTTCCATAAATAACTCGTAACTATCCGTAAGTATCACTCGCAATAACACGTAACCATCCTTAAACTGCTTGCATCCGTAAATGACTCGTTACAATGATTTTTACGATTTGCTACGGTTAGTTAACGATTTTTTTACGAATTGTTAACGGATAATTACGAGTGCTTACGTGTTGATTACGATATCATTCGAGTCGTGTTACGATGGCTTAACGGATTGTTACGAGTAATAACGAGCACTTTACTTATAGTAACGAAAACTTTGCAAAAAGATACGTTTACTGTACGTACTCCATTTGGAAAAAGGTATTTAACAATCAAAATCTTAACTACTCGTTAATACTCGTTACCAACTAGTACATATTCGTAAAACACATAACAAGGTCGTAAATAACACGTTTAAGCGTCGATGAATATTAACATTCCATAATATACTCCTAACAATCCGTAAAAAGATCGTAAAATGCTCGTAGGTTACTCATAGTTATCCGTGACAACTCGTAATAAATCGTGGAATTGTGCCGTATATACATCGTAATAAAAGAGAGGCGACAGATGACAAAGGGACATTCAAACTCGAAAATAAACTGACAACGCCGTGGCCAAAAAGAAAGAAAACAAATAGACAAACAGTTCACAAAACAAAACATAGAACACTAAAGACTAAGCAACACGAACCCCACCAAAACCTGGGGGTGCTCAGGTGCTCCGGAAGGATTAGCAGATCCTGCTCCACATGTGGCACCCGTTGTGTTGCTCATGTAAGTACAAACCCAATGAAAAATCTAATTCGGTAAGTCACATTCGGGGAAAAAGGAATTGTCATTACAACAATTGGAACATATCCGTCGTCATCTGTGAAACAAATCAAAACGGTCAACCAACTCTTGATGGCGTCCGTAAAATTTACGAATGGATGATTTCAACTTCACCACTTGGAACTCTTGGGTGAACAGCATCCCTCCATCAAGGAAATTATGATAGAAAATACAAGGCCTGAAATATCGAATCAACTGGGAGATATATACTCCATATGCAGGCGCTGCTGGAATGTTGCTTCATAGAAATAAAAAGTTTACAATTGGGAAGCTGAAATCATCTCTTTTGTCGTAAAGTTTTGTTTTCAACCGACCCTCATTGTCAATTTCTAAATGTAAGTCAAGTTATAAGACAGAGTTAACTGTATCTGTGGTATCCTGTATCTCAAGTTCGATGGGATAGATGCGTTCAACATAGTCACCAAATTTTGAATTATTTAGTTAGAGAACATAATCTATATAGCGGAAAGTGCATTTAAAGGATACATCTAACTTCTTTTGTTTCTTCCTAAGAAGTTCCTGTGTGAAGTCAGCCTTATATGAATAAAGGAACAAGTCGTAAGGGGAGGAGCACAGTTGCTTCCCATAGGAATGCCGATTGTTTGTTGGAAAATACGTCCTCCGAACGTAACAAATATGTTGTCAATAAAAAAATCAAGCATCTTGATACTATACAAATAAGGAGATGTGGTATGATTGCCAATGAGACAACTATCCATCAAAGTTCAAATGAAGTGGATGTTAGCAATTATGACAGACATGAACCAACGACAACCACTGAACTACAGGCTCCTGACTTGGGACATGCACATAAAGAATGTTTGTGAGCGCTCAACCCTCCCCTAACCTGAGACAGTGGTGTTACAGTACAACATAAGAACAAACTATAAAAATCAGTTGAAAAAGGCTTAACTCATCAGATGGATATAAATAGAAATACATCTAACAGAAACACAGAGTGGACGTGGACGGGTACTTATACATCCCAAAAACAAAAAGACACTAAGTACAGATATGAGAGTACTCGCAGTTACTGACAGCTAGTTCAAAGCCAATAACAACTAATGAAAAAAAATCATGTATCTAAGACTAAAATAACAATTAGTACACATCCAATGGATTTCGTTTACAGACGTCATTAACAGTCAGTTTCAGAGAATGTTTTTTTTTAGAGTGCTTTTTTACAAAGTACTTGTTATTATCAGTAATTAACCAAAAATAGCTCGTTATTACTCGTAACAACTCTTAAATCGGTCGTAAAAGTGGCCAAATCGTAAGGATCCGTGAATTTGTGCAATTCGTAAAGACTCGTAAGAAAAATCCGTGTGTATGAAGGGGCATCACAAATAGCAGTAGATAATTAAACGTTGAAACACATTTTGAAACATAGTTTGCAGCATTCGTTTGTTGTTTTTTTTTTTTTTTTAAGAAAACAGTTTAGATTCCTCTATTTCAAAATATATGATATCGCACATAATGTAACATAACAAATTTTCTTTAAGATAATTTTTTAAAGCTACAATATTTACTTGTCCACTTTGCATTTTTTTTTTAATATCTACTGTTTAGTTAATAATATTATGAGGTTTCTTATGTATTTTTTTTTCGGTTTTTTCTAATATCCCAAATAAGACTATGTCTAAGTTAACTTGTAGTTCAATTTGGACTTTTGTATATATCCATCTATGAAGTTCTTCCCATACTTCTTTCAAATACTTTTGAACATGTGCAGAATATGTGTTCTATGGTTTCTATTGGGTCCGTACAGAAAGTATATTTATTGTTTTGTATAACTTTAATTTTGTAGAGAAATTTATTTGTCCCCCAAAATTCTGTGAGTTATCCTGTATTGGAGCCACTGTAAAACTGTATTCTATACACTTTATTCCAGATAATATTATGTCTATTCAGGATTACGGACCACTTTTCCTGTGATGTGATATTTGATTTTAATCTTTTAAAACGTTGTACATGTCTTTTAATCCTTTTGTAGATCTTAAAATTATTGTAATAGTAATTGGTATAAATGGCCCATAAAGCTTAAAAATCTGATTACATTTAATATCAAGACTTAACTGCTGAAATTACACCCTGGTATATAAGAAAGTAGGTATCAATATTATATTTTTTTGAAATTCCTGCCAATTCATTAAATGTTTGATTACCAATCTTAATTGGTTTTTTATTCCAAATATAAGATGTGATAAAATCATATTCGTTTTTAACAGCTACTTTAGTTTGGAGTTCAGTCCAAGCATTAAAACCTCCTGTCAAACGGGATTTTTAAATGTGTTCTTGGACCTACATTTCATTTAATCTTATTTTTTCCGAATAAGTCAGTAACTTACAATAATTATTAGTCTGTTTAATGCGTCATCTTATCCAAGTTACTTTTAATCCTTTTATACATTGTGTTAAGTTTAACATGTTAAGTCCTCCCAATTCATATGTTTGAAAAATTATTTGTCTTTTAATTTTGTTAGGTTTACCATCCCAAGTAAAGGAAAATACATTATTAATAAATTGGTTAAGATTTGGTAATGTTATAAATAAGTGATTAAGCTTTGAGATAATAAGACTTTTAATTATAGTAATTGTTCCAATTGGAGATAAGTATTTGTTTGACCAACTATTTATTGTTCTCTCTATCTCTGTAAGTTTGGGTCCATAATTTAGTGTTTCCATTTCTTGTAAATTAACCGAATATTTAATACCCAGGAGCGTTAATCTGTTAGAACCCCACTCCAATCCCCGCTTTACACACATTGTATCTTGGCTATATTTCTTTTTCCCCGTATGCATCCATATTACCTTTGTTTTTTTCTAAATTCATCTTGAGACCAGACCATTCAGCATATAATTCTAAAACACAAAGATATGCATCTAAGGATTCTGGTGAACCATCTAAAATAAGTGTGGTGTCATCAGCATATTGTGATATCAAAAATTCTGAGTCTTCAATAGTAATACATTTAATATTTTCGTTTTTTCTAATAGTATTCCTAAAATTTCAGCGCATAACAAAAATTATATCAGGAGATAAAGGATCTCCTTGTCTGCAACCTCTCTGAATTGTAAAACAAATATTCGGTGTTACTGCTGATTTGGTATTTGTATAAAAAGTTTTAACCTAGTGTTTTATGGAATTTCCAAAGTTGAAAAATCAAGAACCTGTTCTATGAAAATCCAGGAGAAAGAATCAAAAAAAGCTTTTTCAAAATCAATGAGAAGGAGAATGCCATAGATATAATTTTCTTCAGTGTAGTCAGTCCCGTATGCGGTTTAAATAGAACAAAAGAATTGGAACTCTTGTGTTTAGAAGTTAGAAAAGTGAAATAAACTTTGTATACGGTTGCCAAGATGTCACAAAAGTTACTTTCCGTCAAAACATTATAAATATTTGCATTCACGTTGATCCATTTTCATATTGTACAACTGTTAACAATGCAACTTGCTAACAATCGTTTTTAAAACTACCAAAAGTCCAGCTGTTACGTCAATTAGGGGGTCTCCTTATAAACTGCTACTTTTTTTTTGCCCGACATAGAAAAAATCTGTGAAAAATTACGAATATTGAGAAATAAATTATCAATCGATTAAGATCATTCCCAAAGTGGCACACCAAAATTTGACATTTGTACGAAATATCAAAGTTGGATGTTATCTGGCGGGGTTTCCTCGTTGATTTACGCATCTAACACACCCCGTCTTAAAAATGTAACATCACATGACTTTTTAGTGATTAAAACTATTATTTAAAAAAATTATTTGCATGTTTGATATGTGTTTTTACTTAAACAAGTACAATTACTCTGACAGTCATATTTTCTGTATCATTTAAAATGTTTTGTTACACATTGAGTTTCATCTTAGTTATGCGGTAACCCGGATTGGTTGACCATTGTCAAGTTGAGTTCTTGGGGTAGCAAAGTCCTATAAATTAATATAAGACATCGTTTTTTATTGGACTTTTCTTTAATATCAATGTTGAACTTCGAATTCAACATTGATAGTAAGAAGAATATCCGATAAAAAACGTTTAATGTAAATAATATGAACCTTCGAAGTCTTTGAGGTTCAACATTGATAGTAAAAAAAAATCCTATAAAAACGTTGAATGTATATGAACCTTCGAAGTCTTATATTATAGGACTAAGGGTAGCATAGATTTATATCGTTGTATTTTTATTGTTTGTGTTAACCAATTGTACTTTCGGAATTTTGTTTGATACATCTAACATTGATCTTGTAATTTCTTTTAATTCAGTTTGCGTCTTATTTCTTTGGTGTCATGTTTTGGTTATGTTTGTGTTCGATCAAACAATATTGACAAGTCGACAGTTGCCCACCCACATTGGTGTGACCTGGTTATTTCTTGTGATTCTTTGCGTCTAATTTGTGGATTGCAGTTCTGGTTTTTTTTTTTTGTTATATGTTTCGATCGTACAACGTTTTAAAAGTCGACAGTTGCCCACCGAGATGGTGTGATCTTGTTTTTTCTTGTGATGTGTTTGCGTCTTTAATTCGGATTGCAGATGTTTCAGTGATTTCTTTTGGGTTTTAGTTTCGTTATATTTTTTCTCGATCTTATAGCATCTTACAATTGTCCGCCGACATGATGTGATATTTCTTTCTTTGATCGCGAATATTATTCATAAGATTTATTATTTATATCTTTTACTTTTTTTAATAGTTTACCCACAGTCGTAAAATTGTGAGACATTTAGAGTCGTGCATACGAGATCTTGACTAAGTTAACAGTTTTACATTTAGACTAAATTCTATTATAGATCTTCGCATAAGGACTCGCTTGTATTATAGTGTTTTACTTAAATAACTGTCCTAATATTAGTTGTGTGTTAGTTCTTCACAACTCAGAAACAGATTCAAGAATATTAAAAGTTCTTCACATAATGACTCGCTAATATTAGTTTAAATCTTATACGGTGGCTCACTATAATTTCAGTTTTTCTCATACCTGCTCACTTTTACAACTAGTACACGAGTGTCTTCATATTTCACGTACTACACATATTTTGAAGAATGTACAACCTGTTTTATTTAAAATTTATTTTGATGCTGGTTTTAAAAAGATAGCAGATGAGTCCAAATGATCAAGTTCTTGGAACAAAGAGAGAGGAGAAACCAATGGCACTGCTATATCATCTCAGCAATTAAATCACATTAAAGCTTGTGATAGAAATTAATAAATATGTGTAGCAGAAGAAAAACAACTCTGCATGCATCTGAAAATACCATCAGTATTACAAATGTATGAAGGAGACTGTTCTGTCATGGATACGTTTGACAAATTCTGCATGAAGAAAAAAAGACAGTTCCTATTGCGGGATAATTTTATTCATATATATTGTTTCTTCCATCGTTCAAATTGGAATCTCAGATTAGCACCACTTAAAAGCATCTCCCCTCTGTTCCATGCGTTTGATCGGCATATGTACTTGAGAATAATTCCAAGACATCTGACTATCAGATATAGTAGAACTTCCACACAATATTGTAACGTGCTTTCAAAATGGGGACTTTTCAGCCAGCGTAACAGGTAAGGCATGTCAGCATCTTGCACTAAACGAGGCTCATGAGTCTTATAAACCGTGGTGTTAAGGAATCTGTTCTGAAACCATCTGCATAACGTCGTGATAAAATTACTGTCTATCTTCCTTTTCGAGCATTTCTGCAAAAATATAAAAAAATAAACAAGCAATTAAAGAGGTTGTTCCAACCACATGTTCCCCATACAAACGGGTCTGAACACAGCACCTATTCCGGATCTGCCACTGGATTTATACATCAGATGCATCACGAGATATATACATGTCATGATATATATATGAATTAAAGATAAACAACATTTTCCAAAGAACCAAATTAGTGAAAAAGTATATTTTAACAAAACGCATTTGACTAGCAGGTCGAACAACTGACAACTTGCGGAAAAGATGGTATACCACAAACATGAGGTGCAAAAATTTGTACACCATATGAGGATTTCGACAATTAATGTTTCTTCAGTGATGTTAGGAATCGAAACGGTATTTGGAAGGCCATATAATTTACCTCAATTTAGGATAGACTCTTGAATTTTGAAAGAGTCAAAATAGAATGAACGGATCATATAAACCCGAAGGCAAATATAATACAAGCCCAATCGAAAAAATATAAACAAGTCTAAATTGAGAACAACGTTCAAACCTATGATTGCGTTGGATAAAAACCTCAACTTTCATACGTGTGCATGCAAAACAAATTTCTTGGTAGAGGGGTCTAAATACAGCACAAACAACATTTTCCAAAAGACCAAATGAGTGAAAAAGTATATTTTAACAAAACGCATTTGACTAGCAGGTCGAACAACTGATGTTCTTAAACCCTGCTGACTGCCATTGGCGATTGCCAAATAAACGGATCACAAGATGTAACAAAATAGATCTTATTATTAATTTATTACCAAACAGAAAACAATAAACTTGCGGAAAAGACGGTATACCGCAAACATGAGGTGCAAAAATTTGTACACCATATCCGGATTTCCAACGCAATCATAGGTTTGAACGTTGTTTTCAATTTAGACTTGTTGAAATAAAGATAAATATATATCAAAAATGTTGAATTATCCTTAATATCTATGAAACCATAGATCTTACTTAATTGTCCAAGTTTTTCAAATAATATAAAATGTTTTCATTGGTCTTTACTTGTTGGGAAAATGTTCTGGATTCATTGTTAACTAAATTATCAATGTTAGGTTATTGCATATTCTTTAGTGCTGTCTTTTTAAATAATGAATTGAAAAAAGGGGGATGGATATTCATACTTAACATTTGACTATATTTTCAACATATCTAACAAATATGTGAGAAGAAATAGGTTTAGAATACGATATATCTCTCTTGTTCTGTTAAACAATTGCAGGTATTGTAGGATTATTAAGGTATTCTGGTGTTTTTTAAAGCACCCCCTTTTTGTAATATACACCACAAAACATTAAGTTAGGATAAAGAACCAATAACCCGGTAAATAGAATAATTAACATTGAGTTCATTTGTGTGATAAGCGCTTTTTAGCGACTTTATGAGCGTGTATTATATAATGTTACAGTGTAACAAACGTAATCAAACACACCCGTAAAAATAACATTATCTCCCCTGAAAATGCTTAACAACAAGACACAAAAAACTGCTACCTTTTTTTGCCCTATATCACATAATTATGAAAACACATTAGATAGATAGGGGATACTGTGGTTGTGTACATGTTTGAATGTGTAGGTGGCACACTCAGAACGATCGTCTCTAGATTTTTAAAAAATTTCTACCTTCGGTTTCCGGGTCATCGTAGCAACACGTTTCGTTCCGTTCCAGCTATTCCTGATTATGAATTATTCTACAACATACATTTATCCTAAAGCAACAACTATTATACAACTCACCTATACTAATGGGGATCGTCTAGTTCCTAACTGATTCCTTTAATCGTACCTATCCTGAAGACACCCATCGTTGTCGCGTTTACCATTGGAGGCAGCGAAATGACATGATTTGACCGGAGAGCGAAATAAACCAGGGAAGCAATTTTATCGAACCGCATCCCGGACTGTATCAAATTTCAAAAATGATCATCATGACAGGTTCTACAAATAAGTTTGCATTGTCGAAATCGTAAGCCGACTCCTTATTAGGGTTATTGCCCTTTGATGATGATTTTTACCATTTTTTGCGTTACTGCCTCATATCTTAAAAATTATAATAGATAGATAGAAACATGAATAAGCAAAAATAATAGACAAATAGACAGTTTAAATCACAAAAGTTATCAGCAAGATAAGATCTACTAAAAAGTCACATTCTTGATATAGATATTATGCTGTCACTCTTTATAGGAGTGATTGCCCAGCCCCTTAAATGAGGATTTGTTAACCCTCTTTTGTGTTTTGAGCAAAAACTAAAGAAGATAGAGAGAAACTAAGCATACTAAATGATCATATCAGCATTACAAGATCAACAAAACAGAGATTTTTGTCATGAATTCTATTCTCATCTACAATATCGGAGAGTGTCCTTTGTTGAATATGCACACAGACAAAGGTGGGCGACACCGGCTCTTCAGAGCCTCTAGTTTCAATATTGACCACTAAAAGAAGGCACTTTTTTGTCCGAATCTGTTATTACAATGTTACTAATGTACATATATATATATATATTCAACATAAATGGAGGTTGATATTTCCTATTCTTTCAATTCATTTTTTGAAAATTTATATTTTATATGTGCACCCCATGAAAAGCTTGAAAATGCTTATTACACACTATAGGAGTTTAATAAAGATGGAGTAAAGCTCAGTTTTTTCACTCAAAAAAAAAAAAAGAACAAAAAAGGTGTTTTCAAGACTCAGTGTACATTATTGTTATCAAGTTCAGTCATCAGAATGGTCAATATTTACCAAAAAACTTTGAGATGCATATGGCATTTCAAGCTTCAATATGTTTCAATGAACACAATTATCTTGAGAATCTTGCATATATATTAAAAAGGATACTTTCTTCTTTTACTCAACAGAAGTTTTATAATTAAGATCTATAAAAGATCTAATACTGATACATGTAATAAGCTATATAGATGTAACATTAAAATCATATTTTTTTTATAAATTAAGTATGTGTGCCTGCAAAAAACATTTTCTTACAATCTGACAAAATTTATAGAATGGTTTTCTTTCCTCAAAAAAAACAGTTCTAGCCAATCCACTATACATAATTTGTCTCCATGAAATTATCATAAAAATCAGAAGACCAATAATTTATTTAGGAGTTATTGCCTCTCAAAATGTCTTTACTAAACATGCTAAAGCTGGAGCAGTTCTATTAAGCATATACATGATTAAAAAAAAGATCAGCAGGACATATCAGGGCTGGCAAAAAACCGGGTTTTATGAGTATTGCCCAGCCCAGTGGGAAATACTGGGAAAACCAGGGTTTTACTGGGTTTTACTGGGTAATTTGAAATACTGGCCAGAATTTTAAAGAGGATTCAGTGATTAATCACAAATGCAATACATTAAAGGTACATGCATTTATAAAAGTAAAACACAGTATTTTAATTTATACGTTCACTTGTGTGAGGTTCCTAATATAAAGTGTATAAATCTGAGAAAATATTAATGGTCCAGCAACTGTAAGACAAGTGTACATAAAGACACATAAGACAAATTTGAAAAGCTTTTCTAAATAATAATCCTCAAAATCTATTGAATCGCCATTGTATCTAAATTGGTCAAAGTGTTGACTTAAAGTCAAATAATTCAATTTGTTTTTTTTTAAATAAATATAACTAATATTAAGAATTAACAACTACATGTAAGGAAAATTATTTGTAAACATTTTTGTTCATTACTAAAAATGTTTACTAAGTTTTACCATATGTTTATGTACATCACTAATTAAGACATGTAAGTAACTATTCAGATTATAACACAGATTTGTTTATATAACAATAATCAGCCTTTTGATTTCAATAAGTGTTCATGGCCTGTTCCCTTAGGGTGTTTATTTAGCAATATGATTGTATAACAATTAAAATTTGCAACTCATTTAAACACTGCAATAAAATGCATTTTTTCAAAGTTTCAAATTGGATTATTGAAACAAAGCTTGGAAATTAACAAGATATCTTGAAATGTGCAAAACTTGTATTCTGCCTACACAGAGTGAGTGGTTATCTATATAAAATGTATATACTTAGCTATATACTATTAAACTACAACAAATCTTTACTATTCTTTGTAGAAATAAGCTTGAAAAATCATATTACCCAGTATTGCCCAGTATTACCTGTTTCTGGAAGTATTGCCCAGCCCGGGAAAACCCGTGCCCAGGTAATACTTTGCCAACCCTGGGACTTATCATACCAATAAGGTATCAAATCTAGGTTTCCAGGTGAGCAATGCGTTTTCCTGGGAACCTCTAATTGTATGTACATGTATATCTTGCAATCATCAGGCCTTTTTCTCATGTTTGCACAAATAAATCATGTATTTTTCTACAATAACCAATGTCCATGTATAATGTATATTTGTTTAAAACAAATTAGTATTTGAAGTAAGTTCCATTTTATGAAATATAGATGCATGTTTTACTTTAAAAATTCAGGGATGATCCATGCTGGAATTGGGGAAACCCAACTGAACAACCTGCTTGCAGCAATGAACATCCATTGTATTAACCCAAGGAAGTCCTTGAAAGCAACGCAGAGGCCTCAGAAAAGAAATTTTTATTAGAGGAAGCCATTGAAGCAATAACACTTGATTAAGGTTAGACCACACAAATATATAAAATAAATGCAGCTTTTACCAAGATTTTGTTCTGGTGAGAGTTCCTCCATCATTAAATTTTTATGGATGGAGATCCTGGCTATACTTACTATGAAAGTTAAAGTTAGAACTGTAATCTTATTGAAAATAAAAGGACATGTTTTTTGAATGCATTTTTTTTTTTTTAGCAATTGATAAAATAACATGAATTTACTCGGAACTCATTTCCTTTATAAATACAACATTCAACTGCGTGGAGGAAAAGGTGAATAAAAAATTTTGTCAAGAGTAACTCATTTTTTTAGCTCACCTGGCCCAAAAGGGCCAATTGAGCTTTTCTCATCACTTGGCGTCCGTCGTCCGTCGTCGTCGTCGTCCGTTAACATTTACAAAAATCTTCTGAAACTACTGGGCCAAATACAACTAATCTTGGCCTAAATCATCCTTAGGGTATCTAGTTTAAAAAATGTATCCGATGACCACGCCCATCAACCAAGATGGCCGCCATGGCTAAAAATATAACATAGAGGTAAAATGCAGTTTTTGGCTAATATCTCTGAAACTAAAGCATTTAGAGCAAATCTGAAAATGGGTAAAAATGTTCATCAGGTCAAGATCTATCTGCCCTGAAATTTTCAGACGCACCAGACAATCCTTTGTTGGTTTGCTGCTCCTGAATTGGTAATTTTAAAGAAATTTTGCAGATTTTGGTTTTTATCTTGAATATTTTAATAGATAGAGATAAACAATTGTTCAGCAAAGTTAGATCTACCAGTAAGTCAACATATTCAAAATTGTCAATTGACCACATAAGGAGTTAGTGCCCTTTTAAGTCAATTTTTCACAATTTTATTTCTTAATTTTTTTCAATATTGCACATGCTGTTAATAGATTTCTTCCCTGGTACAGCTATTTCAGTGGAGATCCCTGTATACTAGTACCTAAAGACCAGGGTATCTTCAGGTATATATTTATATCAATACATTATTTATCATTAATACATTTTTTATCATTAATGCATTATATCTCTATCATTTTACTATTACAATTATAAATATGAACTTTATATCAAACATAGTATCCCTGATATATCATTTTTAACCAATCATTATTTGGTTTGTGATTTAATATGTTTCTCTATCGTCCGGTATAACGGTATTTTCAGTTTTTTGTGTGGATTAATAACTTTCACTAAGTTTTAATGCCAAACATGAATGTATTAGCTACGGAAGTTATGTATACGTAAAATTTTTGGTTTCATACAGTGAACATGATCTGTATTTCTTCCGTGTAATCTAAAATTAAAGTATATAAATATGTGGGACAAATTAAGAGGTACTGTCAAAACTCATTGAAATTGTAAAATGAAATAATCACCTATCAAACAAGTAAAGTACATAGATCTCTGTAAAATACATATATAATAACAAAATTGACAATGATATAATAACAATGTTATTCAAATATAAGAATATATCTTTTCTAGTATCCCTTTTCCTTCAATATTAATATATATATTTTTTGTAATAATAATCCATTTTAAAATCTGACCTAAAAACATTATACAGATTGATAATCTTTGTCCTATATTCTGACAAATAGTGTATTTTGTGTATAGTAAACACAATAACTAAGTAAAAGTTCATTTCATAATAATGTTCATCATCAATTTTATATCCCTATATTAAATGTTTTAAAGTAAATATATATCTACCAATCTTAACTCTTTCAAATAACTTATATATTTCCCCGAAAACTCATCTAAAAAGTGGCAAGTTACAAAAAAATGTCCATAGTCTTCTGTTAGGTTACAAACATTACAGATAGAGTTAAGGCTTATTTTCCATTGTTTTAACAAAACTTTTTTTTTCGGAAAAATAAAGTGTAATAGTTTCGATCTACACATTTTCAGTTTATTATCTTTTAAATATTTATGAATTAATTTTTGCATATATTGAGCTTCAATTTGTATAATTTCACATTTTAATATTCTGTTCCACTTATGATACCCAATTGGAACTTCTTTATCATCTTAAAATTGTATAAATTTGCTTCGAATCTATTTTTTTTCTAGTTTATGTTTGCGATTATTCTTTTTACTTATATATAGAGAGTTATTTGTTAAAATACTAGTTTTTCTTGAACTTTCTTCTTTTAATATTTTAAACCATTCTTTTGGGATTGCTTTTCTTAATTTTGAGAATTCAGCTATCCAATTTGATTTCTTTTCAGTTTTAAACTTATCAATTTTTCGGAAAAGACCTCATTTTCATCAATAATATCATTTATATGAATGATATTGCTATCTATCCAGTTTTGGTAAAGTAGTGTTTTCTTTTGAAATTTGATCAACTGATTTCCCCAAATGACTTCTTAGCGGATAAGTCTGTAGTTATTTGGATATTTAGTTTTAGTATTTTTATTTTTTAATCATATTAAGATAAAATTCTGGTAGCTCTTTAGTACCTGGTAGAGAGCATATATTATTAGCATTCATTCTTAAGATAAGTAGATTGCTTCCAAATTTATTTAGATAAAATTTTGGTATGACCATCCAATTAAGAAATTTATCAGCAGCTAATCTTTTTATCCAACCTATCTTAATAGATTCTATATATTTATCTATATTCTCCATTTTTAATCCGCCATCTAATTGGTTGTAGCTTATTACAGTGCATTTAACTTTTTCTGTCTTATTGTTCCATAGAAATTCATATATTTTTTTTTAAATTTATCTAAATACTCTTTGCCCAAGGTTGAAACTGTAGCAAAAAAAAAAAGTAATATTAGGAATAACTAAAGATTTAATAACTGTTATTCTTCCTAAGTTTCTTTTTTCCAGTTGAATATAATTTTTGCAGACTTTTCTAGCTGTTTTTCAAAACTTAGTTTCTTACACTCTTCTTTGTTATGCCCAAAATATATTCCCAGACTTTTAACTGGTTTTTCTGTAAAGTTAATATTTTCATATTTTTCTTTACAGTGTTTTTGTTTCTCTAGCCATATACCCTCTGTTTTAGATCTATTAAGTTTTAATCCTGAAAGTGAACCAGATGTTTCAATCATGTTAAGAGCTTTTGAAATATCTTGTTTTGATTTGAGAAAAAGAGTAGTGTCATCTGCTAGCTGACTTATCTTAAAGTATGGGTTTTTCCATCTATCTTGATTTCAAATCCTATCAGGTTATGGTCTTGCCTAATTTTACAAGCAAGAATCTCCACAGCAATAACAAAAATTATACTGTTGAGAATTTTAATTATGCCCTTATCATTAAGTTATCTTAACATTTAAAGTCATTTGTCTTTGCATTAATAAAATTGACCAAATCATATGTACATTTAAAAAAAAGAAAAACATCAATTATGGTGCATAACATACATTGTATTTCACTCAAACGTTTTTGGATGCCTCAAATCTTGTTCTATTTACAAATATTCTATGGCGCACACGTATTGTAATTTATTAATTCAACTTATTATTTACTTTTTTTTTAACATCATTTAATGCCGACCAAAATGTGCATAAATCCAACAATAGGCATTTGGATTAGCTTGATAAATTAAAAATTTGCCATGTGTGTAATTACGTTTGACGATTTTATTGGGTTTTCAATGGCAAATGTCTCTGTTGAAGTAATATTTAGCAACGTCATCAACGTAACGTCTTTTTGGCTTTTGAAAAATTATGGCAGCGAAAAGGTTAACGCCATGGACAGTCAAAGAAGACATGACTTGTGCAATGCCAAAAATAAAAGTATCGACAGGCAGTAGAATAGTTTGGATTTAACCTTATAATAAATATGTATAATATTATATATAGATAAAGCAATCATTATATAGAAAATGAACGTGGATGTGTATTTATACATCCAAAAAACCATTCTAAAAGAATACAAATTTGGTTATCTTTTAATTTGTTGATGACAATATTTTTAATGCTACGTTCTCATATTCTGATAATATGAACACGAGCATTATTTTTTGTCCTCTTTGATATTTATAATTGTCGAAGCATTTTTTGTGAAAAGAGACATAGGTGGCATTTTGTCATATCGGACAAAATCGCTACAGAATAATGTACTGTAGTATTGGTAAGGTTAGTTTTAGGTCATCAGATAGACCATCTAGAGATGTCCGAAGAACTACCCAGAAATCATCCTCTTCCGGTAATGAACTAATGGCTAACAGACGACTTTATCATACTGAAGAGCAATCCGGCCGTTCCTGACTGCAGGAACGACCATCAAAGGTATTTATCGGTATTAGGTTAATATCGGCAATTACAACATTGGCGCTGCGAGCAATAAGCGGGCAGTGTCAGGACTATAAGGAATATTTTTAGGTTTTTGCCGTGCCGGTGATGGACGGCATATTGGTAAGACAGGAGGGAAAAAGGTGTTTTGGTTTATTCCAGCGAAGGAATAAATCATTTCAGACATTTGTGGAGTATTCTGGAGGAACACTTCACGGTAGTTTAGGGAAAAAGATTGTGGCAGTAGACGAAAGGTTATTACCTTGCTTGACCCAGAAGGGACAGCTGGGTACCAGTCACCGGTAACCGCAGACCAGAAGGACGGGTTACTAGTCGACTTGTTAGTGCTTTGTTTACTTCCGTTAACCGCAGACCAGAAGGACGGCTTACCAGTCGTATTGTTATTGTTTTGTTTTCTTCCGTTAACCGCAGACCAGAAGGACGGGTTACCCGAAGCATTTGTGCTATTAAATAAATAACTTATGATATTTAGTGTGTTGTTTGTTGTTGTCTATTCTTTAAATAAATAAACTTTGTTATCAATTGTTGTCAGTGATTTACAGTTACACATGTCATTGGTAAACATAAACACGTGCAGTTTTCAAGAGTTGCTCCAGCTCCCAGGTAAAGGCATCAAAACTGGGGAGCAAATAATGGACATAAGGGATGGCAAGGGCTTTGTGACTGAGGCTGATTTAGCCACTATATCCCACCTAAGAGTCACTATTGCCCTCAAAGCTAGGCTGGACTTCAGCACCAATGGGGGTGGCCAAAATATTGGGCCACCACCTGAGGCCCGAGGCAAACATCAATCAATGATAAACACTATTATAGATTCGGGAATGGTTGCCTCACCAGGCATGCCATGCCAAACACATGGCCAGTCTGTATTTAAGCAAGAAGGATGGCACCAGGGGCAAAGTCCTAGGGCTTGGGGAGGGCTCAGCCAGTTGGACTCTGCCTTCCTTGAGTATAGTTCATATCCTGAGGAGGCCAGATCTAGGCCGGAGACCCCAGATAATTGGAGCAGGGTCTACGGGGAACAGTTGCCGCAAAAGAGTGGGGCCACCACAACGCTGGTAACCCAAACCAGGGTAACAACCCTCACCCTGGGGGTAGTAGTAGTAGTGGGTACAAGCCTTTTTGGCCAGGCGAAGACAGTGCTTGGGAAAAGAGTGCCCCACCTAAAGGGGGGACACCTTCTTATTCCAGGGGTCACCCCATGGTTCACGCAAGCAATTATACAAGTCAGGGGTCATCACCTGGCACCCAACCGGCGAACACCGGTGGGGGGTGGGGGCAGTATGAGACACCCCAAAGTAGGTATGGCAAGTGGCAAGACAATAGGGGCGAGGACACAAGGCAGACCCAAGCCTGCACCTATGGAAATCGGCAAAACAATAGGGGCGAGGACACAAGGCAGACACGAGCCCGTACCTATGGAGATAGGCAACGCCAGGGTAGGTATAATCAAGAGTACACATCGGTGCCCCAACAAGGGGTCACCGCAAAGGGGAGCTATGGGCAGCAGGCCTACCCAGTAGCATATAATGAGGATAGGCCTACGGAAAATACAAGGGGACCCGACAGCAGAGAAATTTCGAGTAGCGCCTCAAAAGTCAGCGAAAAAATATAAAGTATGAAGGGAAGGGCAACTGGCAGGCTTTCTTCACAAAATTTGCAAGGTATGCAGAGGTTTGTGAATGGGACCCACAAGAGTGCAAAGATCAACTTTGCTGGTGCCTTGATGGAAAGCAAGTGAATATTATGCCCTCATTACGGAAAGAGACAGGGAGGTGAGTTATAGGGAGTTAGTTGAAAAACTGCACAAGCGTTTTGGTTTCAAGACGCTCCCTGAGACTGCCCGAGTCCAGTTCAACAATGCCCGGCAAGCCCCTGAGGCGTCTCTGGAGGACTGGGCTGACCGTGTATTGTCCTTGGCGACCAGGGCCTTTAGTAATCTTCCTGATGAGTATATGTATGAGCAAGCCGTAACACAGCTGTGCCAGGGCATTGAAAACAAAGAGTTGGGAGTGCAAGTCTCTAACCTCCAACCCCAAAGTATTGAGGAGGCAGTAGACAAAATAAGGTTATTTCAACATAACACCTTGGCAATATATGGCAAGCCTATTAGGCGTGAGGTCAGGCAGGTAATGAGTGGGCGGTATAAGGACCACCTTGAGGCCTACCACGAGTATCAGGTGCCCAATGAAAGAGCTACTATGGCCCCTGAGAGGGCCCCAGCTAATGCATGGAAAGTAGAGCTGGAAAAGACAGATAGGAAGTTTGTTCTAGTCCATGAAAAACTTGACGAAATAATGGACCAATTCAAGAAACTCCTCCCCTGCCCCGTTGCAAGAAGCCCGTCACCGGACGGACAGGCAGTGACAGAAGATTGCTACTACTGAGGGGAGAGGGGCCATTTTAAAAAGAAATGTCCAAAGTTTATAGGTAAGTCCCTGTTAGGGAGTCCATCCCATCACAGAGGACCTCCATTGGAGGGAGTGTGCTACCACTGTTTTAAGCCTGGACATGTAAGGGAGGACTGTCTGGATTTCCAGGGGAGGGGTAAAACTGATACTTTAATGAATTAGTCAAGCAGAACTGCAACGGGTCCATTAAACTTCAACGGGACTATTCAGGAGGCCGGAGTGAGTCCCCGCAAATGAAGTTACGCCTCTCAGTAGTCAAGTCTGTACCCCAAGTCAGAGTAGCGGAGGTAGCTATATTGGTCCCAGGGCTTGGTGCCAATCTCCCCAGGGACAGGGAGGGGAACAGACAATCTAGGGTGTCAGTGGAGGTTATAGCAGAGATTGAGTCAGAGCAGTGTTCAAGTTCTGACAAATAGGCAACTCCTTCAGGCGGATTGGACTGCTACTTATTAAAATCTCTTGCTAACATATTGAGGCATGGTGCACTGGAGTTGGGCAACAGACTTCTCCCTGGTGGGTATTTGTTGGTGGAGGAAATCCTTAAAAGGCACCTTGGCTTTGCCGGGTACTCTCTATCGGATATTCATAAACTGATCGAGGTTGACGTGAACAAGATGTTCACTTTAATAAGGGACACAGACAGTGGTTGTTGGAAAATAAGGGCTAACCAGGGGCATTCCTTGGTGGTGGATACCCCAGACATACCATTACTGGAGAAACATGAGGAACTGGACTTCACAGTGCTCACAGCAGACCAGGAGGGTCCAGTAGCCAACATTGTGAGGAAACCCATAGGAGCTATATTGGCTTTGGAGGAAAGCCATAGCCATCACGAGGTTGCTGCCCCAAGAGAGAAAACTATGGCAAGTGATGAGGAGGCCCAAGAAAGTTGGGACTCCACCTCAGACGTTGACGAATATACCACATTGGTAGAAGAGGCCAGTGATACAGTTTGTCAGCCATATCAAGGTTCGATGTGTCCTACTCCTGTTGTAGATGGAGGAATGACTGACAATTATGGAAAAGGTCATACATCTCTCACTTTAGTGGACCCTTCCTCAACGGGAGCAATTGACAGAAAGGCCACAACTGAAAACAATAGTGCGATCTACAAAGAAGCAGTTATTATTGTAGAATCTTTCTTCGACAAGGAATCCTCATCCATTAATCCAGAAAGACCAAGTTTGAGTTTGGGGTCACTTTTCAAAGCAGATAATGTTGGCACTAGGTACTTTAATCTGCAGTCGCCCCCAATAGACAGTGGGACAACAGTCTTGCATGTGACCATGGCCACAATTAGATGGGGTCCCAACAGAAGACCATGGAATTCCCTATGTGGTATTGGGTGTCCGATTGAAAAGTCCGATAAGAAGTTTGACAAAAAACTTGAGCAGGTCCATGAAAAACTGAACGACATGATGGACCAATTTAAGAAACTCCTCGCACGCCCTGCTGCAAGAAGCCCCTCACCGGGCGGACGGCCAGGACCAGGAGAATGCTACCACTGTGCATTTCAAACGGGAATGCCCAAAGTTTAGGGGAAGGTCCCAATCAAGAAGCCCCTCCCCCTATCGGGGGTCTGGGCGAGAAGGGCTTTGTTATCACTGCTATAAGCCAGGACATCGGTTTGATTGTCCAGACCTGCGGTCAAAAGAGAGGACTGTCACTTTTGCTGACCAGACACGTACAACACCTAGTCCGTTAAACTCCAACGGGGCAGCTCCAGAAGCCAGAGCGACCCCCGAAAATAGAGTTAGGCATTTCACCAGAAGTGCTTTATAGGGGACCTAATGTGGAGGAGGGGACCTTAGGGCATCATTTTCTGGATTCAGGATGCCTTGGGGAGGAGGTAATGCCCGGGAACCCACAAGAGGATGGGAGGGGGGGAATTATCATCAGAGTCATAAAGGGAGGGTACTCAGGATACAGGGTCTGTCAATCACTTAGTGCCTGAGTGCCCATTAGAGGCTAAGGGGACCGTTTCCTCCGATTCAGAGGAGGAGGTTGCTCAAGACTGGGGAGTTGACCGTCGTTTGTCGAAAACACTCGCGTATGTACTGCGGCGTGGTGCCGGTAGATTGGGACACCAGTTTCTCCCTGGGGGGTTTGTGTATGTTGATGAGCTCCTGGGCAGACACCCAGGGCTATCGGGGTACACCTTAAAGGAGCTCACCCGCCTTGTTGAGGCAGATGTTGTCAAACGTTTTACTTTAGAGAGGGACCTTGAAAATGGTTGGTGGAAAATAAAGGCAAACCAGGGGCATTCCATCGATGTTGGGTCTTTTGGTATGCCCTCAGTAGAGGAAAATACTGTTGCCGTTGCCTACCACTACACAACCATGCTTGCTTGGGGAGATATAGTAGATGAAGGATTGAGGCGGATGAGTAGACAGCACATTCACTTATTGAGTGAGGTACCCCCTAGTTTCAAGCCTCATTAGGAGGTTCAGATCATGATAGATGTACCGTGGGCTCAGGTGGAGGGATACGAGTTCTTCTGGGCACCCAAAGGGCTATTCTATGCCCGGGTAACAAGGCAGGAGTCCTGCCCGTCAAGTTCATTATGGGGGATGTTCATCTAGACTCGGGGGAACAAATGAAATTGGAAAGCCCTATTGTTCAGACAGTGCTTACACATGACACATTACAGGGGGACCCTGGGGGTGAGGGGCAGGGGAACCAACCGGAAGCCTATGGTTTAAGAACGAAGATCTTAGCCCCTCTGAAGACACCGGCCAAGCGGAGGTAACTCTGGCCAGTTATGGGGAGCCCCAGGACAGCTGGGAATTAACCCTCTCAGGGAGTTAAACACCATTGATACTGCCCTGGGAAGTGATGAGGAGACCCATAACAGTGGGGACTCTTCCTCAGAGGGGGAAGCAGAGACCACACTGGTAGATGAGGGAAGTGATTGCGAAATAGTCACTTTATGTCAGCTCCGGTCTGGAACTGTGGTACCCATAAAAGTCCAAGGGCAGAGTTTGTTTGCAGTAGTGGACATTGCAGCAGAGGTGACCCTAATATCAGAAGAGGTGTACAGGTCCCTAAAATCCGCTCCACCCGTCCTGAGAGAGGTTATTATGAATACCGCAGGGAAGGGGATGCAAATGAATGGGTATGTTGTCGGGCCAGTGAACTTGGAACTGGGTTCCAAGCTCATACAGTCCAATCTGTACGTGGCTCCGATAGAGGACGACATTCTACTAGGTTTCGATCTATTAAGGGCTCATTGCATCGACTTGCAGATGTCTGAGGGACAGCTGTGGGTTGGGTACGAGGCCATACCGATGACTATGGGTAAGGTCGGACAAGCCCCGAGGGTAGCTAATGTGACCCTACGAGAGAAAATCACTGTGCCGCCTAATTCAGTGATGAAGATCAGCTGCTATGTTAACTGGGTACTGCCAAGTTACATTGTTGAGGCAGGCACCCACTCTGGTCTACTGGTTCCCTGCACTTTACATGCAGGGGGAGCCAACCCGTAGTGTGATTGATAAATACCTCAGATAGGCATATGCACGTGCGACAAGAGGAATTAATTGCCAAGGCAGTAGAATTTGACACAATAGAAGTTCCGGCTAGGGTACAAGTAGTGGGTACGGGGGTTGGTACAGGCCCACCGGATTCTGACCAGTGAGTCCCAGAGCACCTCAGGGACCTCTTTGATCGCTCCAGGGTACTACTTGGAACCCAAGAGCAAGAAGACTTGGCGTCTCTGCTAAGGGAGTATGGGGATGTTTTCGCAGCCAGTGAGTTTGATTTAGGGAACTTTTCAGCCATTCAGCATCAAATTGACACAGCGGGACACCCTTCGATGAAGCAACGAATGAAAAGAACCATTATCGGGTTTGCTCAGGAGGAGGAGGCCCACTAAAAAAAATGTTGGAGACAGGGGTCATTCAGCCTTCTGTTTCTGAATGGTGCTCTGCCCCGGTACTGGTAAAAAGAGGGACGGGGAGGGGGGTTCAGGTTGTGCATTGACTATGGATCCCTTAACTCGGCCTGTGTAAAAGATGTGTTCCCGTTAGCTTTAGTAGAGGAGTGCCTGGACACCCTGGCAGGGAATCGGTGGTACTCCATGCAGCTGGATGCTAACTCGGCGTATTGGCAAGTGAAGATCAGGAACGAGGATAAGCCAAAAACCGCCTTTATTTCGAAATACGGCCTTTTGAGTTCGCCAGGATGGCATTCGGGCTCTGTAATGCCCCAGCTACCTATGCTAGGGTCATAAACTTAGTTCTGAGGGGGTTAACTTGGGACATAGTGTTGGCCTTCCTAGATGACATTTTAGTCCTGGGGAAAGATGTGAACAAAAAATGTGAACTGTTCCAAGAGCAGGTAGAATTCCTGGGCAGAGTTGTAAGTAGGAAGGGTATGAGTATTGGCCCAGGCTATATAGAGGATGTAAAGAAATGGCCAACCCCTAACAACACTGTTACGCCAGAAAATCGCCTTTTAATTGTAGCCAACAAAAGACACAAATCAATAATAAAATTTAACAAGATTTATTATACACAAGTTTACAAGAAGTATTACACAAAAAGAAATGTCAACTTAACTGTCAAAATATATGTCCAATCTTTTATCTTTTCTTTATCCGGAAATCTTCTCGGAATCCACAGAATATTATATCCAATAGGTCACAATCTAGTATGATGTAGTTTGTAAATAAAACTGTCAATCCAACTGCTGAGAATGTTGATGTCTAACGATGTCCAAGTCCATCTATGTCTATATATGTCTTTAGGGTCTGCATACTTATATATATATACTCAAACGGAAACTTCTAGACAACGCTAGAAATTTAAATTACGCATCTTTTGTTATGATCATTCTGGAAACGTTATGTAAGTGAAATAGAAAGTTCTAATCATTCCATGAGTATCAATGATTGTTCCAGTGAATTCTAAACTACATAGTTGTAACACAATGTGTATTATGTTGTACACAATATAACAAAATATAATGTAAACATTCTTAGGCCACACAAAACAAATTAGGCCAACTAAATAAATATGATAGTTACAATATCATAACAACACGAAAACTGTAGAGCGTTTTCTGGGGGTTCACAAATTATCACAGGGCTTTCATAGAGGGGTACACTAAGATCGCAACTCCCCTCCAGAACGTTACAGGCAAAAGGTCTTTCACATGGGGAAAAGCGCAGCAGGAGGCATTCGACAAGCTACGAGAGGCTCTGACCTCTGCACCGCTACTGGCCATCCTAAATGTCTCTGACCCATTTGTCCTAGATACTGATGCCTCTGACTATGCAATAGGGGCAGTCTTGTCTCAAATACAGAATGGGGAGTAAAGGATAGTTTGCTACGCCAGTTTCACTCTAACGCCAGAGCAAAGGCGGTATTGCACCACCCGGAAGGAGCTCCTGGCAGTGGTACGCTTCACGAGGCAATTCCGACACTACTTGCTGGGAAGGAATTTTGTAGTCCGCACTGACCACAGTAGCCTCACCTAGCTGCTTCGTTTTAAGCAGCCCAAGGTCAGTTAGCCAGGTGGCTCGAGGAGTTGAGTCAATATCACATGGAGGTGCGACATAGGGCGGGCTCCAAGCACATAAACGCAGATGCTTTGTCCAGAATGCCAGTTGAATCTCCATGTCAGGACTTTAAGACAGAGGTGAACTTAGCAACCCTGCCCTGTGGGGGTTGTCCCTATTGTGCAAGGGCTCAAGCACAGTGGTCAAAATTCATGACTGATGTGGATGATGTGGTCCCATTAGCTTCAAAAGGTACAGGTGTAGAGGGTAGATCTGTAAATGAAATACTGGTCGCTGGCCAAGGTTCTGCTGATGGTGGCATTTGTATATCCAGGGAGACAGTGGCCACTGTAGGTAGCGATGTGGTAATAGTCCCTGACGACCCAGACTGTTCGATCCGGGTTGTGCAGGAAGTGCTTGGGAATAGTACTAGGCAAGTACTCTGTTGACCAAATACGTGAAGAACAAGCAGGGACCCGGACTTCGAGTGGCTATTAAACTGGTTGGATGACAATGACTATCAGCCAGCTGAGGGGAGATATTCCGGAGTAGCCCCCATGCGAAGTTTTATTGGACAGGCCAGGAGAGGTATAGTAAGGATGAAAGGAGACTAGTAATGTACCATGCAAAGGAAGGGGATGAGAATAGGTTACTGGTGCCCCGGGAGTGGAGGGAGGAAATCATGGAACTGTGTCATATGACATTCCCTCTGCAGGTCACCAGGGCAAAGACCGGACCAGGGAAAGGGTAAAACAGTTCTATCATTGGCATGGCTTGAGAACAGATATTGAGGGGTATGTTGCAGGGTGCACAGCGTGTAACCAGAGCAAAAAACCAAACAGAACGGCCAGGTGACCAATGACCATGTACCAGGCAGGAGCCGCTATGGAAAGAGTCCATTTGGACTTTGTGGGGCCCCTACCCAAGTCTGATAGGGCAAATGAGCACCTACTCATGATAGTGGATCAGTTTAGTAAATGGGTCGAATGTATCCCACTCCCATCACAAACTGCGGAGGTGACTGCTAGGGCGGCGATTAACGAGTTCTTCTGCAGATTTGGGTATCCCTATGAAATATTTACAGATCAGGGTCGCAATTTCGAAAGCTATTCCAATCTGTATGCGAATTACTCCACATACATAAAACCAGAACCATCCCATACCGTCCCTCTGCAAATGGTCAGGTGGAGAGGTTCAATCATACCCTACTCGCCTCAGTCAGGTGTCTTGTAGGGACGAACCAGAAAACATGGGACCTACATATTTCCCAATTAACTGGTGCAGTTAGGGCTTCAGTGAACAGGTCAACCGGGTTCACAGCCAATAGGCTCCTGTTGGGCAGGGAAGTCAATCTTCCTGAAGAATTGATGTTCAGACCCCTCTTCAAGGGGAACCCCCAGACCTACAGGGGTATGTAAGTGGCTTGGAGGAGGCTATACGGTCAGCTCATGAGGTCGCACGGGCTAACTTGAAGACAGCCTAGCTAAGGTCAAAAAGGGCATACGACCTCCGAGTAGTAGCCCATTAATACAATAAGGGGGATGTGGTGTACAAGTTAGACACAGCTTCAGTGCCAGGGAAGTGTAAGAAGCTAAGCCCTATGTGGAGGGACACATAACCCCACACCTCTGACCCCCCAAAAAAAAAAAAAAATTTTAACAACACCTAAAAATACCTTCATTTAAAGCAAAAGGCCACTTTATTTCACAAAAAATAAAAACACCCAAAAACAGCAAAAAACTTTGCTCCCAAAATAAAATTTTTTACTTTTTATAAAAACCTTAAAACACCAAAAAAAAAACAACAAAAAAATTTCAAAAACAAAAATAAAAAAGGTCAGGAGAACACACCGCGAAAAATTCTGTTGGATTTTGGAGAAAAAAATCAATTTTACTTTTAAAATGAAACAACCTACAGCTCCCGATTTATCAATGGATATACCATTATATCCAGAATTACCTACAGAAGATGGACAAAATTATAGACTACAAAAATAACAGAAATAGAAAAACATTAATAAATGAGAGAGATAAACGTAAATCACTATACAAGAAATATAAACGCGGAGTCAATGTTACTGATGGTGTCGATACAAGTTTAATTTCGACTTCCGTTGTTTTAGCTGGTATAGGAATAGCTTTTCCTATCTTGCTTCCAATACAGATTACAGCTATTGTATGTGGAAGTTTAGGAGGTTTAATTAAATTTGCTAGACGCAAGTTAACAACAAAATCAAAAAACATTATGAAATTAAAACAATGGCAGAATGTAAATTAAACAGTATAAAAGATTTGATATCAAAATCTTTAACTGATGGACAGATAAGTGAGAATGAATTTAAATCAGTTTTGGATGAATTGGAAAATTACAACAAAATGAAAGAAAATATACGTACAAAACAAACACAAACAGTATTGAATGACAGCGAAAGAAAGAAATTGATAGAAGACACAGAAGCTAGAGTAAGAAGTGAATTAAAAAAAAATGGAAAATATCTAATTTTTTAACAAAATTACAATAGTTAATGACCCTCCCCAATGTATGAACTATAAAAATTTTGATGTAAAAATGGCTGAAGGAGGTGTTGAGTTTGGAAATCCTTTATTTGATCGTGATGATTATGATGAAGAAAAAGAAACTACTTTTCGAAATGATGAAGAATTTCAAAGTTCTATAGACAAGGAAACTGAGGTATTAAGAGATTTATCAGAAAATGACACTAAAATTCGCGAAAAGAAATTACCGAAAAAATGATAAAAGATTTTATAACGAAAATAATGAATTATATTCAAACAAAAATTACAAAGATTTTTTACCAAAGAAGATTTTAATGGAAGAACAATGTTGTATGTAAAAGATGAATATGGTAGGGAAATTGCATTAACATATTACCAAAAAGGAGTATTACAATTTTATAAATTTAGCACTCTTCAAAGAGAATACGGTGTTAATTTTGTTAGAGATGTTTTAGGTGTAGATGATTATAAACTTCCTGAAAGAACAATAGAAGGTAGAGCAGAGTTTCAGAGAATGTTAAATGAAGGTCCAATTCGTGAACTCAATAATATAGAAATTCCATTAAAAGAAATATCTACACAACAAGAAGGAGAAGAATTATTAGAAACAGCAAGTAATACCGAAACATCTGTGAAAGAAATAGAAACTTCTTTTGTAGAAGCAGGAGTATCTTACAAAGAAATGGAAACTCAAACAGATATGACAAAAGAGAGATGGATGGTGTAATCAGTGCAATGACATCAGTAAAAGAAGAGATTGCAAATGAATTAGCAAAACTGAATGAAACAAATAAAGACTTAACAAAAGAAAATACCAAATTAGAACAAGCTAAAGAAGACAATGATGAATTTCAAATAAATAGAATAAGTAGTCGAATAAGAGAGTTGGAATCTGAGAGAAGTGCAAGACTAGAAGTAATTAATATTAATAAAGAAAAACTACGTAGTCAAGTAAACAGAATTAAAGAAACAATAAATAAAGTGTTATACGAAGACAAAACATTAGGTGAAAGAATTAAAACATTATTCAGAGAACAAGGAATTACAATAGCTAGTATTTTAACCGCTTTTGGAATGATTATTGGTGTTATTGTTGAGGCATTTACTGGTGGAACTACTTTTCTCCTTCTCCTCCTCCTCCACCATCAAAAGGTGGTGTACAAGACTGGATAAAAACAATTAAAAATCTTGGAAAACTATTATCTTTTCTTGCAGGAAAATTAGCAGCTGCATTACCAGGTATTATAGGTTCTATTGTATCTTGGTTATTGTCTGCAACAAAAGACGTAGTAAATTGGTTTGCAAACAACTTATGGGCTTTGCTTGTTTTGGTTGTTGGTTTATTGTATGCTGCTGCTAGGAATATTTAAAAAATAAATTAATAAATTTTATAAATAATAAGTGCTGTAATACCTAATACAATACTTCCAAATATTATTGCTTTTTATTATCTTCGTGTTCGTCATATTCATTTTTTGTGTTGGTTCTATTTGAACTGGTTCTGATTTTTGGTTCTGATTTTTTGGTTCTGATTGAGATTGTTGAATCGGTTTTGGTTTATTTGGTTGGAAATCGACAGGATCGAGACCGGTAAAATCAAAATTTTATTATTTAAATCATCATTTAAACCGAGTGTTTGATTTTCTGTTGCAATTACAATTTTGTTGTTATAACCAACAATGGTGTCAATTTGTAATACCATATCACTGGGAGACATATATAAACCAAGTCCATAAGCATAATCAACTTTACTTCTTGCGTATTTTAAAACATTTTGATAATTTTTATCTGAGTGGGTAAATCGATAGGACTATTAATAACATCTTGTACATTTGCTAAGAATTGTTTTGTGCATCAAATCCTGTTCCTACTTTTAATATTTCTACCCTTGTTTGAGATTGTGCCCTAATAATGCCCATACAAACATTCTAATACTTTCATTGATACGTTCAATACCTGCTTTTGTAAAACCCTCTGATTTATCTAATATAAATGTTGTCCAAGCCATACTTATATCTTTTGTATGACGAATTGTATCATGAATATTAAAGAAGGACCATCCCTGAATGATGATATCTGTATTCACCACTTGGTTTATAATATTCAGAAAAGTTCCTAATCCTTTAGATGATGATTCTACTTTTGTCTCCAATCTGTATTTGGAGAAACATCAAATTCATTGCATAATTTTGATATGCAGCTTTGTCATATGGGTTTTGTAATAACAGAAAGAAGAATCTGTTGGTAAAGGTGATTTAAGTTCTTTTAAAATTCTGGCAATGCAATAATATAAGTGAAATGTATAAAGTGATTTAGTAAGATTTGAAGTGTTTTGTATATGGTTATTGTAGGAAACACCACATCCTGTACTTGCACACCAGACTGCAAAGTTTAACTGACATTGCCACCAATCAAACGAAGAATGAATCCATGTATTCCATGGTTCGTTGGTGTGTAATGATGGGTTTTGATATTTTGAAATAAATCGGGAAAGCTGTTTTAAAGTTTTCTTTTGATTTACAAATATTATTTGATCGACAAGATTTATATCTTTTTAGAATACTTAACACTTGGATTATATGATACATTTGGATTATATTTAAATTCTTTTGTTATCATTTTTTATATTAAAATGTACCACACTATTTCAAATATTGATAAGACAATTAACTTACAACAATACATTGATAACAGAGATGGAAATAAACGTATTGGTTTAAAATCTATAAGATATAGTGTAGGTTGGTATAATGTTTATGGTGGAGTTATAAGACAAACAGGAGAAAGACCTCATAGGATTAAAGATGGTTATTATAGTTTCCAACAAATAGCGGATGAATTTAAAAAAAGATATTGTATTATCCGTAAATGAAACAAATGGTATTGCGTCATTAAACACTCCTATTGAGTTAAGGATAAATGAAGATTTGAAAATATGTTAGGATTTAATAATGAACGTAAATTCGAACCTAATGAATTACATTTTGGAAAAAATTTGTAGATTTTGCTATCCATAAATCATTATATATCCATTTGGAACAAGTTAGCACTTCTCATAATTATCTTGATGGTAAGCCAAGTACATTATTGGCTGTTATTCCAGTCGAGAATAAAGAGTTTGGTGAAGTTATAACAGCGAGATTTGAGCATCCGGAATATAAGTGTTTAGTAAATGATGTTATAACAGAATTGAAATTAGAAATAAGAGATGAAAATAATAACAAGATAATTAATCATTTACCAATTAATTGTGTTTTAGAAGTTATATAATTTATTTAATAAAATGAGCATACTTGGTGTCAAAAAAAAACGTAGATACATCGGAAATAAAAAGGAAATATTAAATATGAAGAGTGAGCTTCAAACAATGGATACTAAGGATAAAAATTTACATCGGAGTGTCGCTGCCCTAAGCATCAGAGTTTTAAATGTTGAAAATATAGTTACTAATATTAAAAATAAACCAGACAGAAAAATAATAAGTATAAATGCTGGAATTGATGGTTCAATACATACAAATCAAATGTTTAATTTTGGTGATGGTGGTTATTATGTAATGAACTTTCCAGGACAAATATTGGGTATGGGTTTAGTAAGTCTGAAAACAAACACAGATGATATAGCCGTTATGATGACTGTTAATAATAATGAGCCATATGGTTACGGAATAAGTTTGGGTAGTAGTGTCACACACAGTTATTATAACTTTAATACACCTTTTGAAGTTAAGGCTGGAGATATAATAGGTTTTGTTAGTAAGAGTGATAATTCTGCATGTATCAATACTCTAGTATCAGCGGTAATTGATCTATTTTTATAACAAATTTAATCCTTAAAAATGTCGGCATACGGAAACAAATTAAATCCTTACAGAAAAATAAGAGAACCTCGTGGTGTGAAAGGTATTCGTCAAAGTGTAGTAATAACTAATAATCCTTCAACTATTGATCAAAATCAACAGCTATTAGTGAGATTCCCAATCTAAGCAATAATGATGTTATTGTTCCAGGAACAACAAGATTAGCATTTGAGATAGAACTCACATCATCTACAGACGACAATGCAACCATATATCCAAACATAGGAAGAGCAATAGTTAAAAACAACAATTCGTATAAGTGGAAATGAAATTATGTCAATTGATGATAGTGATATTTATCATTGTTATACCGATTTGTGGAAATCTTCATCTGAACGAACAAATATGGCATACCAAGGTATTGGTGAAGCAAACATGTTAAAACACAGAGTTGGTGTAGGTGATAAAGCAAATGATACGGGTGATGAAGCAATTGCATTAGCATATAAAACAGATTTTGTATCCCACTTGATTTTGAACTATTAGAAACTCATATGCCTTTTTATCAATCAGGTCTTGGTGATAGACTTGAATATGAACTTACATTTAATAATTATAGCAACGTTATTAAATCTACAGATATAGATGCAAGTTACACAATTAAAAACATTTGTTTAGAATTTGATATGGTTTCCGATGCAGAATTAGCAAGACAGATAAGACAACAAGTTGATGGTAAGATGGTTATTTTGTACGATAGAATACTAAGACATAGAAAATAACCAAAACAAATCTGATACATTGTGGAATATCAATTTAAATGTTCCAGCTAGAAGTATGAAAGGAATTCTAATGTTGTTCGAAGATCCTGAAAGAACAAGCACTGAAACTTATTATAATCCTAATATAACAAAAGTAGAAATGACAATAGAAGGTGTTCCAAATCAGCTATACAGTCAAGGAATGAAAGCATATCAACAATGGGATGAAATAAATAAATTCTTTGCTTTAAATTCTAAAAGAAATAAAGAAACAAATATACTTGCAAAAGATTTAAATTTATCTCATACAACATTAGAAAAATATCTCACAACTAATTATGCATTATGGTTAGATTTACGTTCAACAGATGATAACTCATTACACGGTTCAGGTAGAAGAATTGAAAATGCCTCTGAAGGTATAACAATCCAAATAACTAAAACAGCAGGAGCAAATAAATCAATAAATGTTTATCTGTTTGTAATCCAGGATGCACAAATTAATTTTGAAGATGGCAGATTTAAAATGTTGATTACTAGTAATTGCTGTCTTGACGAACAAGTTCTGCAATCTTATTCCTTTCGGTAATCAATTCACTTATTTTTATTTCCAATGTAGTTTTTCGTCATTCTCGTATGTTCTTTTCGTTGTTAATTTTTGAGTTTAGTCTTTGCACTAACTTTTGTCTTGTTAATCTCAACCAAATCCGTCTTTTGTTTTTATCACCAAAATCTTCTTTAGCTTTGTTTATTCTATCGGTCAACAATTCAATTTCCTTTTTGTACTGTTTATTTCTGTATCTTGTAAATTTATCGTATTATTATGTTTTGCTAACAACGTTTCTAATTTTCTAATTCATCCGACACTTTAACTAAATTACATCTTCTCAATTCAGATTCCATTTTGAATATGAACATGTCACAATTAGGTAGTTAAGATAGTGTTTACTGCAACTAAGTAGTTGTTTACTGTATCTAAGTAAGTATTTATTGAAACTAAGTACGTGTTTACTGCAACTAAGGAGTTGTTTACAGTATCTAAGTAAGTATTTATTGAAACTAAGTAAGTGTTTACTGCAACTAAGGAGTTGTTTACTTTTGTAAAAGTGTAACTAAGCAAGTGTTTACTGCAACTAAGGAGTTAATCAATAATCCAATTACAGAACTGTTGATATTTTTACATTCCATCTATCATTGTATCACTTACAATTTAAAAATTCAGTCATAGTATTGATTATTTGAGTAAAGATAATAAAATGGAGAGAATTATCAATTATCATTTAATTCAATACTAGTTCTCATCTTCTCTTATTAATGTGATAAAATGCTCAATGGGGTGTATTGTTATTCTTTGTTATAATAAGTTAGTAAATATTAAAGTATTGATGTGAAGTGTTGTATTTTATTGAAATAATCATTGCTGTATCATTTGATCCTTGGGATCATTATTATTTAAAATGGATAACTCATTAAAATTGAAAGAAACTTGATATTTTATAGCCTTGATAACATATTAAGCAATTGAGGCATTTAAATTTCTTTTGTTATATAGGTTTTATAAAAGTGTTTCTAAAGTAAGTGTTTAATTCAATAGGATATGACTTTTAAATAAACTAAATCGATCATTGTAAATATTTACAGGTACCTAGAGATTTAAAACTTAGTCATCTGTAATTCTTGATCATAAAACCCACCTTTAATTTCTTCGCCTTTTAAATCAATTATTCTATAAGTAACAGGGTTTGTATTTAAAACTTTTCAATTACAAATATTTCTTTGGTCCAACGAGTAGTATAACCCTTTTCAAATTTACCTTTCTTTTTGTTATTCTTACTCTAGCACCTACTTTGAGTTTAGGTTTTTAATTTTCTTTCTTTTCTGGATATAAATTTTTATACACGGTTAATTCATTTTCTAATTTACTTGCTTTAACAGGTGTCATTTTAATTGAAGAATGTACTGTATTATTATAATTTTTAACTAATTTATCCAATATATCATAATATTTAAAAGTTTCATTAGCAGTAAAGTATTTAAACATATGTTGTTTCATTGTACCTATCCAGCGTTCCACCACGCTGCTCTTTCCTCATTCTCAGTTGAATATAACTTTATGTTATTATCTTTTAACAATTCTTTTACTTGTCGATTATAAAATTCAGATCCTTTATCCGACCAAATATACATTGGTTTTCTTTCTTTAAATAATGTTTTAAATGCTTCACTTACTGTTACTCCTGTTTTATTTTTAATGGAACTAACCAACCATTTTACTAAAAATATCTATAGCTGCTAATAAATATTTATAGTGTTTATTTTGTTTTGAATATTGTTGCATATCTATCAAATCAACCGCCCATGTTTGATCTATTGAATTGACATAAACACGTCTTTTAGGAAAAGATTTTACAACTCTATGATGTAATTCATCTGCTAATTTATTTGTTAGATTTATTTTAGACATTTTAAATATAACTAAAATTGTTTCTTAAAAATGGAGGCAAAAAGGATAAAATTTTATCCAAGCAAGGAGATTCATATAAACTTGTTTTGACAAAAAATATAAACATAAAGCAAGTATTTATGTATTTAATTATAAAATTAGTCTAAAGGATGAAAACCAGAAACATTTACAAATGCTTTTGATCACATGATAGATTATTCTATAAAAGATTACCCTAATGGAAGAATTAAAATAGTACCTATTCATGAAATCATAATTGCTAAACATAAAAGCTGGCCTATAAGAACATATAATACAGTTAAAAAGTTATTCATGGATCAAATGGAAAGATTATTAAATAGTGCTGAAGAATTAAATTTAGAAGAAGTTATTTTGAAGTTACTATTATACCCAATAAAAGAGGAAAAGGTAAAGCTTTAAAAATATTAGATGCAATAAATAAAAGTAGTATCATACAAATAGAAAATAATGATACAATATGTTTAGCAAGAGCAATTGTAACTTCTTTAGCTTCAAACAAGTTGTTAGAAAATTTTACAAACTCACAATTAAAACACATTAAAGAGGGTAGACCATTACAAAAAGAGTTGCTGAAGATTTACATGAACAATCAGAAGTAGAAATAAAAAAGAAGGAAATGATTTGGAAGATTTAAAAATTTTGAAAATTATCTTGATATGAGAATAATTATTTTACATCAAATAGTACAGAACATATTTTATATAATGGTAATGAAGAATACAACGAACAAATATATTTATATTATCATGATGAACATTTTGATACAATAACAAACATAACAGGATTTTTAGCAAAACGTAGATTTTGTAAATTATGTTTAATTGGTTATACTGAACAACATACATGTAAAGATAATACAGTAACAACTATTAGAAAACAACTTGTTTGTGAAAATGTAATAAAACATATACAGGTAAAACCATAAATGTGGTGAAAAATATGTTTAATATGTTACGAAAAATACACGGAAAGTAATGAAGAACACTTATGTTATATGAAACCATCAGTACCAAAACAAGTAAAAATAATAAATATATATATTTTGATTTTGAAGCAAATCAAGAAACAGGAATACATATAATGAATTTTGTATAGCTTACGATTTAGAAAATATTTACTGTTTTAAAAATAACTATGTAAAAGTATTTAAATGTGATTTCAATATTGATGATTTAAACTTGTTAGAATTAGACATAGATGATTGTTTTAGTGATGTAGAAAAATTAAATATGAAACAAATTCTGTAATAGACAACTTTTGTAAATATTTCATAAGAGACAAATTTAAAGACTACACTTTTATTTCACATTATGGAAAAGGTTATGATATGCAACCGATTTTAGGATACATTGTAAAAATAAAATTGAACATAACATAATTTCTTCTGGACTAAAATTAACAGCTATGTTTATTAAAGGAATAAATTTAAGATTTATAGATTCAATAAATTTTACATTGTGTGGATTAGCTGCTTTCCCAAAACATTTGGTTTTGAAGGTAACAAAGGATACTTTCCACATTATTTTAATACAACAGAAAACCAAAAATACAAAGGTAAATATCCTGATAAAAATATTATGGTTTTGATACTATGACTACCAAAATAAAAAGAATTTGACAAATGGTATGAAACAAAAAAGATAAAAATTTAAATTCTATAAAGAAATATTTTATTATTGTTTTTGGATGTTTTAATTTTGTCAAAAGGTTGTACATTGTATAAAAATTATTTTAAATATAACCAATAATTGTATTGATCCATTTCAATATATTACAATTGCTCAATGTTGTACAAAAATATTTAAAACATTAATGTTAACAAATGAAACAATTGGAATTCACAAAAGATGACAATTAAAGAAGTACATTCACAAAATCAATACAATGGTTAGAGTATATTTCTTTAGAATATGGTATAATGATTCAACATGCTAAAAGAGCAGGTGAAAAGAAATTATTCATTAATAATAAATGTTATAAAGTCGATGGTTATTATTATGATAGAGAAAATAAAATGCGTAATGTTTATGAATTTTTGGATGTTATTGGCATGGATGTACAAAATGTTATAGTCCTGAAGAAATATGTAAAAAGATAGAAATAAAAAACTATGAAAGAGTTATATGACCAAACTAAAGAAAGACTTAAAACTATTGAAGATTATCTAAAACCAAATGTAAAATTCATACAATATGGGAATGTGAGTTTGATCAACAAAATATCCTGAAGTTGATCCACATTTAAAACCTATTGATAAAAGAGATGCATTTATGGAGGAAGAACAGAAACTATTCAATTATACAATAATCTTTCTGATTTAAAAGGTAGATATGTAGATTTTGTTCTCTGTATCCATCAGTAAATAAATATTGTAAATATCCTATAGGACATCCTATTACATATACAGATATTTCTGTAGATGATTATATAAAAATAATTATTTCGGAATAATGAAATGTAAAATATTACCACCTAAAGGATTGTATCACCCTGTTTTACCTTATAAACAATTAACTAGTGATAATACACATAAATTACTTTTTGGATTATGTAGAACATGTATGAATAAAATATCTTTTAAATGTAAACACATAGATGATCCTACTTTAAATAAACATGATAAAATACATGAAATAAAAAGATGTAAAGAATGTAAAATATTAAAATGAAAATGTATACATTCTAATGAGGAAAGAGTTATAGTAGGAACTTGGTCTACAATAGAAATAGATAAAGCAATAGAAAAAGGTTATAAATTACAAAAATATATGAACTAGAACATTTTGAAAAACATCTACAGATATATTTAAACTTTATGTAGATACGTTTATGAAATATAAACAAGAAGCTTCAGGATGTAAATGTGATCCTAAATATTGTAAACCTGATTGTGAGAACGATAAAGAATGTAAAACCAAAATACAATATATCATAGATAATGCTGCTTATAATCTAGATATTGACAAAGTTAAACACAATTCGGGATTAAGATTTATAGCTAAAATATGTTTAAATAATTTATGGGGACATTTTGGTATGAGAAATAATTTTACACAAAAGAATATTGTTTTACTTTAGAACATATAACTAAAATAGTATTTAATGAAAAATATAAAGATATAAGTACCATGATATTAGATGAAAATATTGTATTAACTGAATATAAAGAAAAGAAGAATATTCTAAACCTAATCCAAGTGTAAATGTTTATATAGCTTTATTTACAACAGCACATGCTAGATTAAAATTATACGAATTATTAGATATTCTACAAGAAAGAGTTTTATACATGGATACAGATTCTTGTATTTACAATGATGATGGTTCTGAAGCATGTAAAAAGTAGAAAATATGATGGGAAGTAAATTAGGTGATTTAACAGACGAAATTGTTTCAAAACACAATGCTAATCACATAAAACAATTTATATCTGCTGGTCCAAAAGATTATTCAATGAAACTAGATACAGAAAAACTAGTTAGCTGTTGTAAAGGTTTTAGATTAAATGCTGAAGTTGAAGAAAAGATTACATTAGATAAAAAATAAAAATAGTTACTGATGAAAATGAAAAATATGAAACTGTAAAATATGACAACATAAAAATAGGAAAAGATCATCAACTTAAAACAGTTAAACAAGTTAAAGCTTATGATTATATGTTTGATAAAAGAATGGTATGTTATGAAAATGAAAATCTAATTAGAAGTTTTCCTTATGGATATTAAAAATATATAATTTAAATTTTTATTTTAAAAATGATTGAAGCTTATACCGAGAAAGATGATCCTTATGCTAGAGTTATATTAGGAAAAATAAAATTATCAAATTATCAGATATGTTGTTTAAGAGATGATGGAGAATGTCCTTTGACATCAAAACAAATGGAAGTAATGGAAAAGTTTAAAGGTAAAAGTTATCTAAGTTTCCTCCTGGTTGGGATGCTTTCATTAGACCTGACAAAATTTATGAATATGTTTTGAAAACCATGTCCTGAAATTTAATTTATTTTGTTATTTCTTTATAACCCTCTTTAAAACTTTAATCAAAGGAATAATATTTTTAGATTTAAATGTATCATTTTCTTCAAGGTAATCATCGCTTCGCTCGCTTATTTTAACTTCCAAACAACAAAACCTGTTAAAACCATTCCACCAACAACAAATGCAATTTCTCTATTTTTTGATCTTCTGATGGTGTATAAAATCACTTAGTTTAGGTTTGGGTGATAATGGAGTTAATTGTTTACTTGTAATGTAATAGTATTGTTTCATTGCTTGGTCAACATCTTCAAAAGTATGTTCGGCATGATGTTCCTTTTGTAATTGTTCATTGATAAAATCTAATCTTTGTATTCTTCTTTTATTCCAATCTGCTTGTGCTTTTTCTAATTTTTCTATAGCTTTATCATGTCTTATTTTCTCTTCATTTGCATTACTACCCATATGTGAAAATAAATAATTACTCCCCGAAAATGCAAAAGCATTTATTATTGCCCCACCAAGCATCATTGCTAAAGCACTTGCCATTTTATAAAAACAAAATAAAATAAAAATAAGTAAGCAATCAGTTTATTACTTCATGATATCAGCAGGTATAATACCTTGCTTAATCAACATATCTTTTGTTGCCATTGCAAGTAATATATCAATGGATAACATTACAACATCATTTACATTAAAATCTACTTTTGGTGCTGGTCTCCTTAGTACCTTTTACCTATTTCTGCATATCCAACTGTTAACAATGTTTCCACTCCAGCATGATATAACATATTTGCTATTTGTTTTCCGTCTTTTGGTGTTGACATTTTATATATTAAATTTTTAAATTCTCACTTTGTTCGCTCAATTAAATTCAAAAGGATCAATTTCTTTCTTTTGTTTTCTGGTTTTCTGGTTTTGTTATTTCCTTACCCACCACGATTTCTTTAATCATTTTTCTGGTTTCTTACTTTGGTTATAAAAACAATCCCAATCCAACAATACCTATAGAAAAAGTGCAAATTTGTAATCAACTTTGGAACCGGAGTTTCTCTCAACCGAAGGGTTTGATTCACAATCTGTTTCTGTATCAGAATCTTTTGTTATTTGTGGTAAGTCACTTTTTCACTAGCCATTTTAAATTTTGCGTTTTCTTTTTAATTTTTCTTCTTCTTTTTTCTTAATTCAGCTTTCATTTTTTGCTTCTGCACCTTTTTACCAGCTGCTACTCTTTTTGGGTCTTTTGGTTTGGGTTTTTTGAATATTTCTTTTGAAGGGGACCGGAGTGTATCTCGCTCCGCTCGTTCGCTTCGCTCGCCAGTTTCTTCTTGTTTAGAATTTTCATTCATCATTTTTTATGTCATTATTTTCATCTTTATTTTTAAAATCAATAGAAGCAAGTGGTTCGATATGTCTTGCTGTTGTTAACATTGCAGTAAAAGGAGCAAGATACATTCCATATTTATAATACAGTTCACAACATATGTTAGTTAAACCGTGATTGAGAAAAGGATCTTCCTTCAAGTCTTGTATTAGTTTTGGTGGATCGACAACTTTGAAATACTTTGATACACCCATAACATATAAATTTATAAAAGAGTTTCCTAATGTCTTAGTCATACTAGCTCCTAATCTAGCTTCATATTTACAGTATAGTTTGTCTATTTGTTCTGGTGTCATTTTGTCAATATCTGACATTTGTAATTCTTTACCCAAATATTGTTTACTGTTTCCACCAGCAACAACAGATGATAATCTCTCGCGTTTTTTTCTTGTTTATCATCATCAATATTTATATTTTCGACAATATTTTCGCTCAATAATTCTTCGGCATTCATTTTATATGTTTCAAAAACGAAAATAATTTATTTTAATTTTACAAAACTAAATACAAAATAACCCACTAATGATAATACTGCAGTATTTGTTATAATTGTTAATATTTCTAATAGCATTGCTTTTTTATTGCTTATATTTGCTAAATTAATAAAGCATTACTAAAGAATTGCTAAAGCATTACTTGAGAATAGCTTAAGAATTGCTTAAGAATTGCTAATCAAGTAACCAAAAATCGGTAGGTTGATCTGTCTTTAATATTAATTTACGATGTTTCTTTTTTAAGTTCTTCCTTTATTCTTTGTCTTTCTTCTAATGTAGGAATAACATCATTTTCTCTTAGACAATTATCAAAACTATCTCTATCTTTTGTGTAAAACATGCACAACCATTTTGTTTGTTCTCTTAAGTCTTTTAAAACAGAGTTGTATCTCTGTGAAATGACCCACACTGATTGTTCCGCGTGTCTTCCTGAAAATGCAAGCTCAGACAGCATATCTTTTTCTTTGTTAATTCTTTTGTTGCACTGCAATCATCAATGATATATAATGTTGGACAAGTAGCATATTTTTAAAAACATTCTTAGTAGTTCTTGTAGTTTCTCTTCTTCTTTGACAATAGGATTAACAATTATTAGATTTTTGTTTTGGTTTTCTAACATCACCAATCCATTCACGATTTTTGTATGCTTTGTTCCATTGAATTGTTGGACAAAGTATAACTATATGTTTAAAACCCCACTATATTCTTTTTCTAATAAATCAAGAACAAACTCCGTTTTTCCACACCCAGTTTGTCCACATATAATAGCACAATGTGGATATTTTGGTAATTCAGTGTATCTCGCTCCGCTCGTTCGATTCCATTTTTAAGGAAAAACACTTAATTTTTTTTTCTAGAAAATCCCACAGAATTTTTTCGCGGTGTGTTCTCCGACCTTTTTTATTTTTGTTTTTGAAATTTTTTGTTGTTTTTTTTTTGGTGTTTTAAGGTTTTTATAAAAAGTAAAAATTTTATTTTGGGAGCAAAGTTTTTTGCTGTTTTTGGGTGTTTTTATTTTTTGTGAAATAAAGTGGCCTTTTGCTTTAAATGAAGGTATTTTAGGTGTTGTTAAAATTTTTTTTTTTTTGGGGGGTCAGAGGTGTGGGGTTATGTGAGGGGACCCGGGGTCATCCTAGAAAGGATCTCTCCTTACCTGTATAAGGTAAAAATGAAAAAACACTCACCACAGTCAATCATGATCGTCTAAAGCTGTGCAAGGATAGAGAGCTACCGGCATGGTAGAGCACTCTAATGACACTGTAACCCCTTCTCAAACTAGTGATCAAAATCCTGTACGGGTAGACCCTATGCTCCCCACCCTGCAATCAGCCAAGAGTGGGGAAACAGTTGCTTCAACGGGGAATACTGGGGCACTGTACTGCACTTGCCAAGGACCTTATACAGGAGAGTTTATGATCTCCTGTGACAGGTGCAGTGACGGTTCCATGGCAGGTGTGTGGGAATTTCTCCACAGGAGGCGGAGGAGTGGGAGAATCAGGACTATATCTGCTCTGGTTGTAAGGCCCCACAAAGTAAACTGGACCCCCCACAAGCTAGTCTGAACCATACTGGACTGCGGAGGTCAGCCCGTAGGAATGGTTCAGAATAGAGTGCCATATCGAGAGCTGTTGTACATAGAGAGGCTTTAAGTTATTGTATATAATTAGGGGGTTGCTATTGTACATATGGAGGCAACTAGTTACTATTCAGGATTATTTAGTTAGATAACTGTTATGTGAATTGACGGGGTCGGATGTCAGTAGGTTTGGCCATCAACATGTTCTATTTCTGTATTTCAAGGGAGTATTAGTAATTTGACGGGGGACAGTGGTGAAGGCAGCCCAAAGAGGAGTTGGGCTGCAGAGGAAAAGAAAGGTGAGGGTACACCCTTGGGACGACACCAGGATAGTGTCCCCTCAGTTGATCGTACCCTGGACCCGGGTGAGAGTCAAAAGGGCCAGGAAGGGGAAACCAGAGTCACATCGGAGGTCCCAGGGGAAGCCACCTCTGGGGATAACAGGGACCCATCCATAGAGTCTAAAGGGGTGAGCGAGGCATGGGGTTCAGGGGCAGTTGACTGGAGCCCCAGGGATGGGAGCCCTAACTCTCGGGATAGGGCCCGATCAGGCACTAGGGAGGGATCCGTTAGGAACCCCAGTGGAGGAAGGGGCCGATGTTCCGATCCCAGGAGCACCCCAGGGGCCGCTGTCCCGATTGCCAGGGGCACCCCAGTGGGCATCCCAGCCGACAGGGATACTCACAGCGCGCCTCCACAGGGTAGGGATTTTGGAAGGAAAGAGACGACACAGGAAATGGCCCTCAGACGGGCACAGTAGCAGCGGGCCCCTCAGCCGGAAAAAAGAAGTCAGGTGGGGTTGCTCAAGCAGGTGACCCCCCAATATGGTGCAAGGAGAAAAGAGACTGGGGTGCCCGAGCAGAGGACACCCCAATTCACCAGCTTGAGGCAGCTTAGGACGGAGACTCCACTGAGGGATTTGGGTGGGGAGAGCAACTTCCCCACATTGCAGACTTGTCCAATCCAGGGTTGCCCCATAAGAGCTTTGGACATTCAGCCACATATGGTGTTAGAACATGTGGCTGAGGTCTTTGGGGAACCCACAGGGTCACCAAGGGTGTCCCTCGCCCCAATCAGGGTTGCAGCATTACAGGCCCAGGCCTGGATGCTAGTAGGCGGTGATCTGGGGGAGTTGGTGGCCCACATCAATCAGCTGCGAAATACTCAGTCCCACACCATCGGGCAGGCAGTCCACGGACAGATGGAGGAAGTGTGTGTAGAGGGGGGCTGCCAGTTCCCCCTATTTCTCAACAGCACCAGTCAATTCCCCTGGGGCCCTCATTGATTGGAGGTTCAAAACCGTCATTATGGGAGAGCTGGGCGACAGGGCAGAGGCCTTCAGGGGAATGTTCAGATTGCAGGGACCCAGGGCAGCCATGGGGTTGCCAGCAGGCCAGACAGTGCAGGCGTAGGGGGGAATAGATCCTCTGAGGTCCGAATCAGACTCCCCTCCAGGGAAGAAGTTACAGGTGGACAGGCCATTCACAGCTGGGGCCCCCCACCAAGTGCATTTGACACGCACTTCCATCTTGACCGGGGGTGGAGGCAGTGGAGGATGGCAGGGAGGATAGACCGGCGACGGTTCATCGAGATGCGCCTTACCACCCCCCGAGACAGCCAGTCAATCTGGTGGGAGGAGTCATGGTCCATTGTGATCCGGGAACCTCGCCAGCTGTTAGGACTTTGAGGGACCCCCAAGGGGGTTACCCTGAGTAACTGCCATTGGTGTCCACCCCAAAAGGACCTAACAGCTCGATGATAGTTCGTTTGGCCATATGGAACAGCTGGTTGGGTCACCTGGGGTGGGAGGTCGGGCTGGACCTAAGCCAGCGGGACCCGCCTCTTCAGAGACAATTGAGTACCTTAAGGTGGGTCCTGTACCTATGCAAGGGCAGGCCAGAGGTTCCCCTAATCCTACACGTCAGAGGGGCTCCTGAGGACCGCCATAGTGCTGAGGTGCATCTTAAGGTCCTCACCACTGTCCGGGAGCTGGTGGCCCGGCAGCAGAGGATCCACCTCCATTGTTTTATTGGGGGGATCCGGGAGGCTGGGAGGTGGAGGGATGCATTCCCAAACATTTATTTTGGATTAACGACCGAGGTGCACAGGTTCAACCAGGAACAGGGGCATGTGGTGTCGTCCCTCCCCCTGTCAGTTATATTACTGGAAAGTGATGCCCCATATTTTAGGCCTCCGGGCCATGGGTGCCCAATAATAGCCATGGGCATCCCCAGTATATTGCAGAGGTGGCAATGGGGCTGCTGACCTTTTGGACGGGGGATACCCTCATGACATTGTTGGAGACAACCACCAGCAATGCCCGAACCCTGTATAGGGTTTAGGGACACACACCTGATTGTATATACTAAACTGTAAATATGTTAATCGTTTTATTGGAGTTAAATTCTATAGACTCACCAGATAGGAGGGATTTCTGATTTTTTGTTTATAATATATGACGAGGGGGCATCACACTGAGTGTGTAAGGGGGAAAATGGGATTGCTGATACAAGGGTCAGGCTCATCACACTCTCTAGGGGTCCACTAAAGTCAAGGACCCCAATATACTGAAATTTAATATTTTTGGACATGGTTGAAATCGGTGGTGTCCCTAAAGGACAAAACGGGGGGAGTGTGGTATTGGGTGTTGGTTTTCAGCCAGACCCCAACCGGAAATCAGCTATCCCAGGATACCCTCCCTCTCTTTCCGGTTTCACGCTCAAGACGACAAGTCCAGATATATAATCGAGACCAGAGGGAATCTACAAGCATCTAACACAAGAAGCTGCACAGCGTCCTGTGGTAAGTTGATAAGATATCGGCAATCACAACACCCACTTTAACAAAGGTATAAAATTAAATAAAGTGCAAGTGAGGAAAAATGAGACCGAACTTTTCACGACGGAGAATGGATCAGCACAACCTCCTGGGTCCAACTATATAGAGGACTTGCAGCCACTAAGTGTCCAGGGTTTAGTTTGTATAGGGAGGGGGGAAGCTGGTGTATGATCCAGAGAAGAACAATTCACAGTTGGCTAGGTTCCCAATTTGTTGGGAACCCATTGTACTAACTGTTAGTGTATCAGTAGACCCATGAATACAAAGGGTCTGCTTGAGGGGATAAGTTGTATACTTTTTTAAATTGATGCATATTTTCGATGAATTTGGTATGATTTCCGTATTTTTGGTGATTTTGGGCGAAATTCACAGGGCCCACCTCAGTAGAGGGGGCCTTATTAATAAAACTGGGGGGAGTGGAGTATTTTTTTATTATTTTATTATTTTATTTTTTACAGAATTTCTGTCAATATTTTTGGTAAACTTATCCTTTTTATGTAGGATATTTTCAAGGCAGTACTGTACTGTTCAACTTAGAAACATAGGGTTGAGTTAAATATATTTTATTTCGTTTGAAATTGGGTTTTCCCGTTTGCTATTTGTAGTAATTATTTATAGATGGGAACTAGTAGAACTAGTTCTGATACTAGTTCTGCAACCAGGGGCGAGTCCAGGTGAGGGCGTAATGGGCGTACGCCCCTCCCCTCAAAAAAAAAAAAAAAACAAAACAAAACAAAAAACTATCGTCATCTAATATTGTATTGAATATGGCAATTAGTGCATTTCACAATTATTTTATGTTTTTTAGCAAAAAAAAAGGTCCGAAAGATTTTATTCTACGCCCCCTCTTTCAAATATCCTAGAAACGCCCCTGGCAACAGTATGTACTATTTATAAAGTTTGTTGTTAGGTGCATAAGGCACGAGGGAAGTTTGGGCGGTTTCTATGGGTGGGGTTTAATGGTACTATATAAAGTTTGGCATTTAATGTATTTGTATCGAAGGTGCTCGCAGTTTCGTCGAATTGAAGCTGGTCACATTGGTATATTTACAGTTGCTGCTGTGTTTATTGTACGTACAGGCGTTGGAGGTATTAGCCGAGGAAAAAGTAACGATGCGAAAGAGGAACAATATTATATGAAAGTACAATGAATGGAGTTGAGTATAATGTTGACTTTATTTACAATTATAAAATCAAGTCTGGAGATCAAATTCTTAGCTTTAAAGCGAATTTAAAATATTAGGTGTACTTTTGGAAAACCGTTTTACAGGCAAATGATTTTATTTTAAATACGATAGAATTTGGTTATATAATTCCATTCAATTGTACGTACAGGTGTTGGAGGTATTAGCCGAGGAAAAAGAAACGATGCGAAAGAGGAACAATGTTATATGTCATGTATTTATATGTTGTCTGAATCGAAAAATCTGTACAATAAAGTTATAAATAAAATATTGTATCGCAAGAGAAAATAATATGTTACTGCGAGCAACTAATCCTATATCTGTGTTTGTCTTGTTTATAGCCTATTGAATTTAGAGATTAAATGCTTTAAATTCGGACGAGCAGGGCGAGGGAGAATTTAAAAGGCTTTTTTATTTTGAAGAAATTATTGTGACTCTTGGTCCCACTTTTTAGAATATAAAATATAAATGATCATCTGACAGTGCTTTTTATTATTTTTATTTCAGAAAGATTTATATCTAAATTGTATAAAGTATGTTTTTATTGCATTTAACATTGTTAGTATTTAAAAATATTTCTACTATGATTGATCCCATATCCCATTATATAAAAATTACAAAGTAAATTTCATCAGCCACAGCTAATATATAAATATCAATTCAACTAGTAGGTTTCTAGGTGACCATATGGCAAAATCCTAGGTACTTTATGCATATGATTTGCACTACGTGACCTGGACCCTTTTGATTAAATTACTTCCCTTAGTTGTAAATTGAAAATATGAATTATATCAGATTTACGGATAATCCAGTCTTTTTCCGTCTGGGATCTAAAACTAACATGTCGCTGAAAACTTCCTTTAGCGGCTATTTACAAATATATTGTGTAATTCTGAGGGAAAATGCTGAAAATTTGACTATTTACGAAATGTGCAGGATGAAATCATCATGTTTTTAAAAGAATTTGGCCGAAAACTAAAGAAAGCAGGTAAGATAAAAGATGTTTAACCTGAAAATTCAACCTGCAAGGTGTTTCACTATATGCGGACAAATCATAAACAACATCTTCTTTTATCTTTATTTCTATTTTGAATTTTGCTTTTTTACGATTTTTCGTTATTTGATATAGCAATTATACTACGGCCACGCTTCTGATTTTTAAACTGAAAAGGCCGAAAGTTTTCAAAGAAGACAATGTTCATTTGTACACGAACAGAAAGCAAAACATATGTATAATTCAACTATATGCGAACACATTGTTGATTTAGCTTAGGAATTGGCCTATGTGTATTCTTATTTAAGAGCATGTATAATCCTATTGCAATGGCTGTCGTCATGATAAGGCAATATGGCCGCTATGCAAATTAGCAAAAGTACCCCAAATTTTGCCATATGCATTTCTTAATTTTTACCAAATTTTTGTCTTTTAATTTTAGCCTCTAATCCTTCTCTGAAGAGTAGGGAAGTATCTCTTCTGAATATTATAATAACATATTTGTAAATCGAATTTCATTTATTTTCTTGATTTTTGTAAAGTTAACTCCTTTTTATTCATTTTGCTGGGTTTTTATTTTTGACTGGTGATATCAAGGGGAGATAAATAAAGGCAACAGTAGTATACCGCTATTCGAAATTCATAAATCGATTGAGAAAAAAACAAATCCGGGTTACAGACTAAAACTGAGGGAAACACATCAAATATAAGAGGAGAACAACGACACAACAGAAACTCAACACTAAAATGCAACACACACAGAAACGAACTATAATATAACAATTGCCATTTTCCTCACTTTGTACAGGACATTTTAAGAAAAAATTGTGGGTTGAACCTGGTTTTGTGGCTAGCCAAACCTCGCACTTCTATGGCAATGTTAAATATAACACTAAAATGACACCATTACATGACATGAATACAGTACAACATTACGGACAGAGAATTACGGTACGCAAATAAACAATACAATATAGTACATTTGGACAACGAAACAACAGAAACACTGAAGTGAACAAACAACAAACGACAATGCAACACACACAGAAACAAACTATACGATAACAATTGCCATTTTCCTGACTTGGTACAAGACATTTTTAAGAAAAAATGGTGGGTTGAACCTGGTATTGTGGCTAGCCAAACCTCCCGCTTTTATGGCAATGTTAAATATAACATTAAAATGACAAGATTACATGACAGGACTACAATACAAATAAATGGGAGAACATACAGGACAGAGACACACACAAATAATATCTATCAAAAGGTACCAGGCTTATAATTTAATACGCCAGACTCGCGTTTCGTCTACATAAGACCCATCAGTGACGCTCAGATCAAAAAAGTTTGAAAGCCAAAACAAGTACAAAGTTGAAGAGCATTGAGGACCAATCACTTGCACAAATCGGCAAAAAAAAAAAAAAAAACACCGCTTCGTGTTGAAAATAACTTGACGTTTGCGTATCCAAAACTCTATTGCCTAAATATTCATATCGAGTGTTTGTCTTAATGAGATGCTTTATTAAATTTAAATTCAGCCCATCATTTTTAGTTTCTTCGAAAATATTTAGATTTTTCGATCAGGAGACTTGACCATTTTCACACAAACTTCAAGTTTGAAGATAAAATGAAGAATAAAGGACTTTGAGTTGATGTGTAAGTTTTGACGAGTTAAAACTATGTATATTCAAGATTATTTTGATCAACAAGTTTTTATCATGATACAGGTATTTTAGTGAGTAAAAATGAGGTTTGTCTCATCCGTATTTTTACTGAATTTTCACGGTCACGTGACTCTATTGTTGCTGATAGACTTGGGGTCAAACCGTGACCTGCTTTCCAACTGCCCGACCGATACATATGCACATTCAAATTCCGTGACGGCATAAAAAAAATTGCATTGTGACGTTACCTTTTCTGTGAACCACATGTAGTCGTGTGCTTTTGGCGCCATTATGGGAACGTTATATTGGACAAGCGGAGAAGAGTCTTAAGATTCCAAAGTAATAACTAATCCAAACTCATTAGTTCAAAAGAGACCTACATACTCACGGCTAAAAAGAATAATAGACAAGCAAAAATCTACTAAAAACTAAAGACTAAGCAACACGAACCCCAACACCTCATGTGCTCTGGAAGAGGATATGGATGGGCTTTACAGAATAATGGGCCAATACTACAATGATAAAAGGAATTAAGAATAGAGAAAAATAGGACAAAAAAATAAAGACTAAGAATAATGGATTGCTACAATATGAAGAATGGATAAAAGATATAAAGAGAAGAGAAAAAACGACCTTAGAATTAATGAATACTGAAGTGAAGAACCCCATCCATACCCTCTTGGAAGGATAAGCAGATCCTGTTCTACACTATGGCACCGTCGTGTTGTTCATTATAAGTACCATTTCGGTGATAAGTCTCTTTCATTCATGTCACAATAGAGGAAGAGGGGACGGGATTCGTGAAGGAAATGAAAATAAAACTTTACAAAATTTTGTGCGGCCGAAACGCTTTTCTGCATTTACCTTCATCGGGAATTACACTCAAACCTAAATATTTGAAAGCCAGGGAAGTATAAATAAGTAGAACATTGGGAGGTCTTTCACCAAAAGGGACCTATAAAATATAGCCATAGTCAACTACGGTTAACTTTTTAATTTTTTATTGTCTGCGGGCTGGAACCTTTGTGAAGGATTGAAATTTTCGGTATACCATTACAGAAATAATCAATTAATGCGACAAGAATAGACAATCATTGTAGAGGTTACACAGTTGGTATAGAGAAAGCTGCAAACAATACAAGACTTTCAGCTTTCCAAATTAGAATCGGTTTATGTATTTGAATAGAATGACGCATGATACAGTGGTATACCGTAATGTATACAGTGGAAGCTGTTGCATTCCAATTCATTTTGGCAGTTATGAGTTTCAACCTAAAAAATGTTACGAGTAAATACAATTGATCCCTCCGAAGGATCTTCATGGAAATTGGTCCCAGTTTTAAAGTTTGAGGGGATGATATTCAACCACAAGGAGGTCCGATTGTCTCAGTGGGATGAATAAATACGAATAACGATCACAATTCTGGTGCATTGTGTAGCGAAAGTGCCACTGACTTTGCAACTTACTCTTAACAACTTTTTGAGGGGTCCGTATATAGTGGCTTGTTGCAAGGTAAATTTATTATCATGATTTCAAACAATTTTGAATGAATGAGCGCCTCCCTTAAAATCGAAAATAATATTTTGTTTTTGGCATATATAAAAACATCACAAACTCTTTTGTTTGCGTCACCTAAATCTCAAATCCTGGATCTGCCCTCTGATCTATGTATGATTTAATGTTTATGGCGTAAGGTATATTCTACCGATATCTATGTGCCCCTTTTATTCATATTGAATTACAAATAAAAATAATAAAAAAATATAGCCACGGAAGTAAGCAGTCTTCTTGAATTTTAGTTTGAACAAGTAAAGTTGCTAAAAAGTTATCAAAGTTGAAAAAGTAAGGCACCAGAGAAAGTGTTAATTGGTTGGTCTGTTGAGCCATCAATTGAAGAAAATCCCTTTGTTTTAAAATGTCTCATCCACACAATATCGTTTGCTTCTAGGACAATAACGATAGTTTGACTTCCCATGGAATTATCATCTGAATCTCCAAAGAAAGCGACAAGTTGAACTCCGTTTTTCACCATTTCCATATGCATTATATGACCTTCAACGTTAAAAATGGAACCTGACAGAATATAGACACCTTTGACTGGCGCCGTAAAACGACCATGAAGAGTATCATAAGCATTTCCGACGTTCGAGATCACTTTATCATATATAACAGGGTGAAGTTCTCCAAGGCTGATGTTATGTGTTAAAGCTGCTGTAAATGCTACCTTTGTTTGTTGGTCAGGCGAATTAGTAGCTGTAAAAGATGCATTGACACAATTGTATTTGTACAATTATACAGTTATATTTATGCATATGTATATAACACATATATGGTCTCGTAGTAGTGCTCTAGGCCTAAAGTGCGGTAGGTCGTACATTGTCTCGAGTTACTACCCTGTCAAACCAAAGACTCTTAAATTAGTATTTGCGGCTTCTTATTAGGGGAAAAAGTAGTATTTTCCCGGCTATAGGTTGGCCTTTTGTGTACCCAAGACAGGTAAAGGAAGTCAACTTAGGAGCGCTGTGATTGGATGTAAGGGTATGATATTTTTTTTTTTTTTTAATTCATGAGTAACTGCAGTCTGTATATTTAAAATATAAATTTTGAAACCCATTGAAATATTTTCTTGAGAATTATTCAGAAATTTGATGTAAAATGACGGTGGGCATGGATACCATAAACAAGCTCCGTTCGAAGATGGCCATGATACTATTTGACTTCAATTTCTAAAACAGAATAATAGAATACCACACATAACTGTTTTGTCCAGGTTTTTATTATAAAAAGTGGCAAATTTATAAAATATTAGTATTGTCGCCTATGGAATAAGAAATACTACCGTTTTCTCTATTATAATTGTCCATACATTAGCATAATGCTCATCTAAGAAAACTCATTAGTAATCGAAAATGGTAATATAAAGTTTTTGTTCAGTAATATGTCGTAAACATACAGATAGTAAATGTATAGTGTTAGCGCAAGAGTAAAAAGAATATAGGAGAAATAAGAGCACATATACACGCATACAAAATCGAGCAAAGAAAGCACAAATACAGAGGGGAAAATATTAAACGTTCCTTAACACTTTTTTTAGGTTGCTTGATCGATAAAGTTACCTGCAGGCAACAATATTCTCTTGACATCTCCAGAAGATGATAAAGAAGGGTTACATTTTCTCAACACTGTTGCCTCTTTTTCCTTCTTAATATCTTCAACAGTTTGGTTGATGTCATTTATATTTTTTCTCAACCGTTTGTTATCCATTAGCAGCTGTTTATTTTCCATTTTCATCTGAATGAATTCTTTCTTCAGGAACTTAATATCAGCTAAAAATATATCAAAGTCAATATTTAAAAAAACACTTTTATCTATTAGTCGTGAATTCTAATTTCTATATTGAATAGGAAAATCATCAGTGTTAAGACAAAATTGATTAAATCATTACAAATCATTACATATATTATTAATGTCGCTTCTATTTTCACAACATATGGAAGAAATTGAAATTTAGGACATTGGTGCAAAAGATATAACAGTTATATTGACCACTAGACTTACACACCATAACGATTTATGTTTTGAAAAGTACTTTGATTTACAACAATAAATTGTAAAAAAAAATTAAAGCACATTTCTGTAAAGCAATTAGATCAAATACAGAGATGTGCCCTTCTGTTGTGTGGATATAGTAAAATAATGTTTAAGAAAGTAGTCTACATGCTTCAATTTAGTTATACCGCCTTGTTGGTCTGTTATTAGCGTTCTCGCCATAAGTGCAGAAGGTGGTTCGTTCAATCTCCGGTTGGGTCCAACCTAAGACTTTAAACTCTATAAGTGCTGCTTCTCCTCCAAGAACGCGACATTAAGGACAAAGAACGATTTTATAGTGTGTCTTTTTTGTTGTAATGTTACACTACTGTATCAGGTTAGGGTGAAGGTTGGCGCCTGTTAAAACGTTTAAACCCGATGCATGTTTATGCACCTGTCCTAAGTCAGGAGCCTGTTGTTCAGTGGTTGTCGTTTGTTGGTGTGGTTCATAGGTGTTTCTCGTTTCTCGTTTTTTATATAGAGTAGACCATTGGTTTTCCTGTTTGAATTGTTTTACACTAGTCATTTTGGGGCCCTTTATAGCTTGCTGTTCGGTGTGAGCCAAGGCTCCGTGTTGAAGGCCGTACTTTGACCTATAATTTTTAACTTTTTATACATTGAGACTTGGATGGAGAGTTGTCTCATTGGCACTCATACCACATCTTCTTATTTATATATAGAGTCAAAATAATGTGTCCGGGTAGGGTTACATGTCATCCAGTGCACTAGCACGATAAAAATCCTACTCAGAGCCTCAGAGTGGCAATCACTAGGACAAATCAGGATAAGTATTAATATTTCTTTTACATGTTCTCGTCCTGATATCTGTGTAATATTTGCGACTAGACGTTAGACACCAATCCATGCATCATCATCAACCTCTTAGGCCTAAATATGTTATACTATTTAGCGAGGTAAAATGAATATTTTCACAAGTTGTAAACTTTGTATCAATACAATCTCATCAAATATAGCAGGCTTATAATTTGGTAAACCAGACGCGCTTTAGGCAAACATTAAATTACCCAAGCTTACAGTGACGTTACGTACGCAGATAATCGAGGATATGTTTTTTTTTTCGTTGGCAAATTTTTTTCTGCCCATCAATATGGATACTTCTAAATGTTTTGTTGTGCTGAATATGCATGAGATATTTCCCAATGGAAGTTACGCAAGCAACAAACAACACGATATATATGTATCTGAGTAAGATAATAGGGTCTATATAAAAATAAGAAGATGTTGTATGATTGCCAATGAGACCACCCTCTACCAGAGACCAAATGACATAGAACGTTATAAGTACATGTTATCTGGTTGTGGATATATAGATATAGAAAATTATATCCATATTGATAGAACTTTAGTAGGTTTTTCTATATGAATGGGATTTTGAATAAATAAGCATATTCACCTGCGGAAAAAGTATATTCACCGCGCAAAACGTCGCGTGCTTTTACATGTATAATAACGATACAATGTTTGACGTTTAGTTGGTTTTGGTAAATATTAACTGTTATTTTAAACATATTTTTCTCTCTCGGAACATGGAATAAAACAATTACTGTCTTTTGTTTCGGTAAATATGTGGTTTAATTGACTTTTGAAAAACCTAGTGACATTCACTTCGGCCGTTGGCCTCAGTGAATATCAGTTTTTCAAAAGTCAATAAAACCACACATTTACCTCATCAAAAGACAGTAATTGTATAATATCAGCCCGCGAGCCAGAATATGAAGCTAAATGTCGAGTGAGCGTAGCGAACGAGCCATTTAGCTTCATATTCTGTCGAGCGGGCTGATATTTATCAATATCTATACAATCCACAACCAGATAACATTTTTATCATCTTTCAAAGCAATGTTTTTGATCAAAATTTCCTTTTTAAATAATTTCGCGGGAATTGTTATCACCGGATTACCGGAGTGTCTCTGTTATTACTAGGCAACACACGTCATCGACAAATTAAGCCGCGGAACACCTTGCGGCCAAAATACGCAGGGTAAAATATTCCCATTAACTATACATGAAGAAAAATGGTTTTTTGTACATGATAATGCCTATATGGATGTATAATATTTGAAGATGATACAAAAAAGAAGAAACAAGGCTTAATTTAAACCCGCTGCATTTGTTTGCACCTGTCCTAAGTCAGGAATCTGATGTTCAGTAGTTGTCGTTTGTTGATGTGGTTCATAAGTGTTTCTCGTTTCTCGTTTTTATATAGATTAGACCGTTGGTTTTCCCGTTTGAATGGTTTTACACTAGTAATTTTTGGGGCCCTTTATAGCTTACTGTTCGGTGTGAGCCTAGGCTCCGTGTTGAAGACCGTAATTTGACCTATAATGGTTTACATTTATAAATTTTTACTTGGAAGGAGAGTTGTCTCATTGGCACTCATACCACATCTTCTTATATCTAATTAATGATAGATTGAAAGATCGAAGTATTTCATATCACCAGAAGAAGAAAATTTCTACTCCATGCCGCTTTGTTGACATTTGTTTCGGTAGACTGATCTCAATGTAGGTCATATCAGGAGTTCATGTAAGGTCACAGAGTTCAATTTAAAAAAAAAAAGTCCCAGCAGACGTTATTAAGAATCCGGTGGGACACGTTTTTACTATTGCTTATTCAAGCATAAAAGGTAAATTTGGCAACATAAAAATTGCACAATGAAAAAATTGGTATGCAAGTGTAATTTATTTGGTCAAGTCATCTTTGTAAGTGACATGATATCATTACAATGATGGGATAAATGTTGGGAGAATTTGTTGATATTTCCTCCTCAAGTTGATAATGTCTCCTCAGAGCACGCGCTATCGTGATACGAGTTTTACGGATACGTTGAGGAAACAGATATAGCCGTAGGGAAGGATGATAACATGTAATATTTCCCCATTTAAATCCGAGAAGAAGGAGGAAGATATCCATTTCACTTTGATAAAAGAAGTGTGTGTGGGATTACAAGTTAAAAAGGTCTGACTTAAAAAGTACACTTTAACTTTTTTTTAATAACGGAACAATTAAAATAAGAAATAAAACGACTGTCAGAAAAACAATTGTTATATTCATCCCATATGCTTGGAATCTCATAGCTTTGTATGATATCAAGGTGTAACTCATTAGGCACACCAATTTTATTTTTACTTTCAATTTCTATTCATATGAATCGTATTGCAGAAAAATAACAAATCGCAGTTTTACGCCTCACAAATTTGAAAATGAATGGCTGATTTGTTATCTCTTGTAATACCGCCTTTTCACAACTTTAGAACCTCGGCTAAATGAACAACCCCAGTCATCGGAAATATTTCTGTTATAGTTTGTGACCTTGTTGATACTATTACTACTCATAATCTATATCGTCTGACAAAACCGCGATTATCATGTCCTTTTCAACAATGTCTTCGAATATACAATACAATACAATACAATACAATACAATACAATACAATACAATACAATACAATACAATACAATACAATACAATACAATACAATACAATACAATACAATACAATACAATACAATACAATACAAATATGTTTATTATAGTGACATTGTGTATAACAAAAATATGTACAATATTAAAATATTTCAATTAAATGACACCGGCCCAATGGACCTATAAGTCACTTTAAATAGATATTAGTATTAATTCAGACTGACATCAGGAATTTTATATACATGTTAATTGTTTAAATATAAGTGTTGTCTGCGTTTTGTTAATGACTGTTCTAAGTATCGAGCTGTTTTTCGAGGATATTCAAACAATAATAAATTTAACTTTTCACTGTTATTCAATTTCAAGTCCAGATATATATTTAATATAATTTGTATCGCAAAGGTCGTCATTTTTCTTTTTGAATTCAAAACTCCTGACATTTTGAATCATTTTACCTTTTGAAAATTTCCTATAAATTGCGTTTTTCGCAGTTGTAAGATCTGTAGCAAAATTGTGGATTTGGTGTATTTTGCGAGTCTGTTCTACGGGTTTACAACTTATATTACAATGAAGGTTCTCCGACTTCCTCTACCATAAAAAAACTGTCCGATATCATACAACCAAGGGCGCTAAAAGTTGCGTTAAACACCAAAAACACAAAACTTTTGATTTAATTTTAATGGACATAAATAGCGTCCTGATATGACAACGTTGAAAATGTAAGAAAATCGTCTAGTGGACAAACTTGCAAGACATGGATTTGTTTATAAATGAAGTCGTTTTGACTATGCAAATTATCAAAAAGTATGTAACTGTTTTGAAGGATTAGAGTACAATTACGGAAAAGCACTATTTTATATGCAACAAATCGAAATGTTTGATAAATGACGTCGCAACTGACAGTTTACATGTAAAAAGCGGCGAAATTCGCCACTGGACATTCATGCAAGACATTTGCCAGAAGCCGTTGCATTTTTATTTGTGGTGTGAGGGCTGTAAAAATTTAGTTTTGAAATGGTCTATCTATGTACTTTTGTGAGCATGATTTATGAAAACGAAATTTCACATATTTCAAGAACCTATAAATTTTGATATCTTACCATTTTCCGAAATCTGACCACGGTGAGGACTATTTATTTTTGCCAAAAATAGCTTTGGCCTTTGCATCAATGCAAATTCAGTAATTACGTAATACTATATATCATTCATGCGAATTTTCTCGGATTTTACACTGTTTCGACGAGCACAAACACTCCTATAAAATGTATTATGCGTATAACGTGAGGGTACCCAAATTGCATCTAATTTGACAGTGTTTTCACCTACGTTTATTTATGATGAAGACAAAAGTTTTGATTCTGTGTTTATTTTGTAGATGTATCATTATTTACTATATAGTTCCACCAATTCAATTTTGAATCCATATTGAATCATAGGAAAATGGGTTTAAACCGACCTCCAAACGATCCATGATTCTGTAATGAGGAGTACCCAAATTGCATCCATGCTTACATTCACATCCTTAAAAATCGAATAACTAATATTTTGTTTTATATCTCCAAATATTTAGAGCAATTTGACAATAGTCCATGCTTTCTGTTAATTTTTTAAGAAATGGATGCCTGTAACATATTTTAATTAATCATTTTTAAAAGTTGACTTTTTGTGGACGTCGCATAGCGACGTTTACGTAGATTTTACTTTTTCCAGTATTATAAACATTTCATCTGTTGATATATACTGTGAACGTTTTGAGTATATTTAAATATATTTAGCTATGTTGAAAGACGTACATAATGTCAAATCATAAAAATACAAAGTGTTTAGTCACTGGCAAAACTTGTAAGATTTCCGCTGCTATTTTTGCTAAATGGGTGCAATTTGGGTACTCGGTGCAATTTGGGTACTGTGACGTTAGTCTGTTACGTCTGACACGCATATCTTTGACGTTTTGCCAATACTTTTGTCCTTATTTTTGACTATTGTAAAATATTATAAAACAATTTGTTGATGTTTTGGAAACAGAAATACCTGCCTAGTCTATGGATATAAATTTTATCTTAACTGTTTTAATTTTATGGAAGAGCTGTTTATCAGTGTGGCTGGTAGCAAAGACGCACAGGCATACTACATTGTATTGAATGAAAATGCGTGTGACGTCAGAGAACTAAAAGTTATTCGTTAGTTTTGTGGCGGCAACTAGTGCCTATTATTTTTTTTTTTTTATTATTAAAATCTAAATGATGTATAATTCCGACTTCGTTTTGTCACTATAGCAACCTCAGTTTTGTGTTTTCCCCATAATGAATATTATTTGGTGGTTATTTAAAATTTCAAATAATCCATTGATATCGAACCTCCGTACATAATTCTTTTTTTTTCTCATGTTAAACAGAAGATTTGTATCTATCGATTAAAGATTCTAAAGTTTATGATTCTTTTTGTTTTGATATTAAAAAGTATGATTTATTTCATTCTCGCCAAAAAGTAATAATTAAAAAGAAAAAAAAAAAAAAAAAAAAACGTTTACAGTATTTAAAAATATCTACCGGTGATTCCTTCATAAAAATTTCAAGATGGAAAGTGCTATGTGTACTCTTTTAAATAAAGTCCAAAAAAATGTATGTCACCGCGACCTTTCAATAGGCTGTTTGGTCTTTAAGTCTACGTCAAGGCTTTCCGTTTTGAAATCGGAATACTCTCAACATAGGATATTCAATAAGTTAATAGAAATTATCCCGGTAACATATCCGATACGCATATGTACATCAACAACTTTCCAAAAAATTTAATTGTAAAAAGTCACTTTAAATACTAGGTAACGACCACATCAATTTACCATAAAAAGTTTTTTTGTAAAAATATACCTTGTGTGTACGTTTCAGCTTTCTTATACCATCTTGTTCATGATTTATCGATTTATACATACTTTCTCCTGATACAAAAACCAATAATACAAAACTTAACCAGAGATTAAATTATTAGAATGTAAAAGTGATATTCAGTTGTATAGTACGTACATTTTAACTGTTCCAAGTCGTTATATTTCAAATCATCGTGCAGAAGTTCAGATTTACCAGAACACAGGATTGTCCCAATATTCAAGAGGAAGCACACCAAGTAAGTTGTAACCATTATGTTTGACAATGAAGGTTTAGAGGTAAGAACTTGTTTTATAACATTAAGATTAAAAAGATAACCTTTCGTCAATAGGCTATAGTCTAACAGCACATCACATCACGATTTTGAACCTACTAAATATACTACTGTCATATTCTCTCTTGACAGAAAACACAATCGTCTCACGGCCTGTTATTGTACCAGTTATAGGACAAACACAAAATGTCATCCTAAAATTAAGGAGATATCAAATTGCTCAATTGATTGATGTTAATTAATCCATTCAACCTATTACAACCTCCTATCAGACTCCCTGCTGGTAGAGATTAGAAAGTCAGATGAATGGGCATGAAACTTTCATCTGTGACCATGGTAATCAGACCACTGACCACAGGGAAAAATAGATTAAATCGGAAACAATCATTCATGTATAATTCATAACTTGTAGAAGAACACTATTTTACAGGACCTTATAGAGTGAAATCTGTTCCAGGAATACAGACATATGAAATCTATTCCAGGAATACAGACACGATTTCATCTATTCCAGGAATACAGACACGATATGTGTTTGTAATATATAATTTTTGCACCTCATGTTTGCGGTATAACATCTTCTCTGCAAGTTTATTGTTTTCTGTTTGGTATTGAATTTATAATTAAGATCCAGGTTACATCTGCATGGTGATCAATTTATTTGGCAATCGACAATGGCAGTCAGCAGGGTTTAAGAACATCTGTTGTTCGACCTGTTAGTCAAATGCGTTTTGTTAAAATATACTTTTCACTTTTTGGTCTTTTGAAAGCGGTTTTATCCAACGCAATCATAGGTTTGAACGTTGTTTTCAATTTAGACTCGTTTATATTTTTCGTTTGGGCTTGTATTATATTTTCCTTCGGGTTTATATGATCCGTTCATCCTATATCGACTCTTTAAAATTTAAGAGTCTATCCTAAATTGAGGTAAATTATATGGCCTTCCAAATACCGTTTCGATCCCTAACATCACTGAAGAGACATTAATTGTCGAAATCCGGATATGGTGTACAAATTTTGCACCTCATGTTTGCGGTATAACATCTTCTCCGCAAGTTTATTGTTTTCTGTTTGGTATTTAATTTATAATTAAGATCCATGTTACACCTGGTGATCAATTTATTTGGCAATCGCCAATGGCAGTCAGCAGGCTTTCAAAATTCAAGAGTCTATCCTAAATTGAGGTAAATCATATGGCCTTCCAAATACCGTTGCGATTCCTAACATCACTGAAGAGACATTAATTGTCGAAATCCGGATATGGTGTAAAAATTTTGCACCTCATGTTTGCGGTATACGATCTTTTCGTAAGTTTATTGTTTTCTGTTTGGTAATAAATTAATAATAAGATCCATTTTGTTACATATATATATAAACAAGTCTAAATTGAAAACAACGTTCAAACCTATGATTGCGTTGGATAAAACCGCAATTTTATACGTGTGCATGCAAAACAAATTTCTTGGTAGAGGGTCTATATACAGCACAAACAACATTTTCCAAAAGACCAAAAAGTGAGAAAGTATATTTTAACAAAACGCATTTGACTTAAAGGTCGAACAACTGATGTTCTTAAACCCTATATATATATATATATATATATATATATATATATATATATATATATATATATATATATATATATATATATAAATTGCCTAACAATGAAATTTTAACACACTATTTAGTATGTAAATATTAGAATGTTAAAAATATTTACAATGCGATAAAAAATAAACGCAATATTTCGCTAGACAAACTAGCTTCATCAAGAGTGCATCTATAAAGGTAAAATCGGATGTAGATAAGAAACTTTTGCAGCCCATTGTGCATGAATTTTGCTGCCTTGTAAAAAATTCAAAATTTGGATGAAGTTCAAGATTTTTTATTTATTTACAAAATAGGTGGTTGAAGTTTGCAACGTCAATTGGCCAATATTACAAGATACAAAGGACGATGCTGTATACCAAATTATTCTTTATCTTTCCTGTATCTTTTCTCGTCTTTTTCATTCAGCCCATCAGGTTCTATAGTGTGAAGCTGGTGGATCCAAAAGTTTTCTCTTCTCTTTCTCGCCGTGGTGTCCCACTCAGTGTTGACTTCTATGATTTGGAAAGTAACATTATCAAAAGGGTGTTTCCTTGAGCGAAGATGTCTTGTGAGAGGACATTTTTTGTTGGTTTTGTACCATGAACGATGGTTATTTACTCCTCTGAGGAGGCTGTCACTAGACGGTTACAGGAACTTCGCGGATTTTCGACCAAACGAGGTTGTAAGAAATGGGACATAGATAAGGGGTTTGCGCGTGCTAACAATAACAGCCGCAATGACCTATTACAGTACAAACAGAAATGGCGAAGCGAAATAGTTCCGTTTGTTTTAACATACAATCCCGCCTTTACTAACCTCTCCCGTTTGATCCGTGCCAATTGGCAGATTATTGCCAAACATCCAAAATCTCCGGATAGACGGCACTAGTATGGGCAAAAAAATGGCCCCGTCATATGCCAACACATTTATGGACCTTTGTGATTCAATCCATTTCATGTCAACATCATCGATGAAACGGAACCAAGACAGATGTTTAAGTAAAGATGTTGAAATAATTTGTTTCTCTAATTTGCCCATGAAAATATTGGCGTAAGACGGTGCCATTTTCGTCCCCATCGCTGTCCTGTTTATCTGAAGGTTTTGTTCATCATTGAAGGTGCAATTGTTGCATTTCAGAACCAGAGTAAGCAACAGGATTTAACATTCGTTGGGTGGTTCTAACATGTTGCGCGAGTCCCATATTTCCTTGCACGATTGCATTCCGTCATCATGAGGTATGTTGGTATACAATGAGGTGACATCCAAAGTGACAAGGAGAAATTCCGTACGAAGAGGGTTTATGGATTCCATTCTACAAAAGTAATCTGTGGTGTCTTGAATGTGAGGAGGAAGATTTTCTACATGGAATTCCGAGATTTTCTCAGTCGGTGGCCGTCTGCGGATGCAATGGGTCTACCAGGGCTGTTAACCTTGTGTATTTTGGGAAGAAGATACAATCGACCAGGCTTGGCGTTCTCTGGTTCTAAACATCCGATTGTATCCTCATCTATGTGACCGTCATTGTGCATGGTGTGTAACGCAGTAATAATTTTGGTACTTAACTCGGAAGTAGGGTCATGGTCAAGCTTCTTATAAAATCTCTCATCAGAGAGCTGACGCTCTGCTTCCGCGATGTAGTTAGCTTTGTCCATTATGACAGCGGCACTCTCCTTGTCTGCTGGGGCTGGTTTTATCACAATATCATCTCGGTTTCTCAACGATTGTATAGCTTTTTTATCGTCAGAAGAGGTGTTATAAAACGACGAGTACTTGTTGTTAGCTAGATGAACAACATCCGATTCGATTTTGTCGATGACTTCTTCCAGTGTAGCAGATTTGCTTGGTTTTAGAATCCATGAACTCTTCTTTTTAAAGCGCGGAACTCTGATTTCTTCCTCCGAGTCAGAACTGTCTGAGTCTTCCTCATTATCCTTTGGTTTGTCACCAAAGTAAACTTTTAATTCTGAGGGTTCTGCCAAAATTATTCAGGTCATCCTCCAGTTTCATATTATCTATGTTACTGGGCGTAGGGCAAAAATTCAAACCCTTAGATATATATACTGACGGGCTTTAAAAACGCAACACACATTTTGAGGATTTGTTTTACCAAATCATGATTAATCTTTATATAATTGCTATGCAGGCTTACCATACTCCTTTCTGCTTAGAAAAAATCTTATACTGAGTTACCTGGAGTGATTGAACATACCGGATTATTGGCGTCGCACGAATTTCTAAAAGCGAGATTTGAAACCCATGCATAATTTTTAAAGATGTTTTTTCTTCGTGAACGATTTCTTTGATCCATACCAAAACTCTCATCAATAAAACATGTTGCATTTCAATATTGCGAAGACTTAGCAATGAAAATCTAAATCCTGCCATAAGAATGTTGCGGTCACGAATAAATCAACTTATTGTTGGTAGACAATGTCACGTAAGATACACTTCTTCCAGTCCTTACAACAATGGTACAGACAGACGGGATTTGTTAATGACCACCCATGATCAGATCAATCTGTAGTGACAACGCAACGTCAATAAATGTCTTATTATATGACTATAAATTTTCTGTTTTCTCATTGGCTAAAAGCATAGGGAATCCTCTTTGATAAAACATTATATTCACCGCTGAAAAAAATCACGAGAGGTTAATATAAGATTTGGAACAGCGTCCGTGTACCTAAATATAGATATTCCAAGGAAACGTCAATGACGTAGGTTTATGACGTCATGCAAATTCCCGTTTTTTATTTTTGTTTTTGTTTTCGGTGTATTTTGTTTTCTCTTTTTCTTGTTTTCGGTGTATTCTTTTAGTAAACTTTATTGACTATTTCAACTTATGAAAGTTAGCAACTGCAAAAGCAGATGATATATTTAGTATAAAAACAGGGAGCAGTTTTAATAGTATCTTGAGCAAATACTAGAAAATTGGGGAATGATAAATAGTCGTTGGCCTCGGTGAATATCATATCTCTGGGGTTGATAAATCATTTAATCATATCTCGTCGATGATTGCAAGTTCGTTATGCTTGCAAGTTCGTGACATTTGGGGATTTCCACTTTATTCGTGACGTCATGCAAAAGTATTTATCATCGGCAACGTGCTACTTCAAAAACTGAACCGAATATTTTCATTGCATTTTCACTAATATCGGCTTGAAAAGAGAAGTTGTGTATGTTCTAGCATATTATTTGTTTAAACGTCTATTTCCACTACTACTGTTTTATTCCTCCCTAGAATGTCGTTGAATTCTTGGGAAAATCCTTTCAGCAATGTTATTGACATCTCAACAATGAGTCATCATCTATTTTTAGGTTATGTGGCCTCTTATTCCTTTTTCAAGGCCAAGAGTATGGAACGCCACAGCTGTCTTATGTGGAACTCTGATATAACTTTATGTTGTTTTATTATTACTTGATATTTTGTCTTTACTTAATATGGTTTTGACATTACGTAATGATGTTTTGATATAACTCAATATGGAATAGTCATTACTTAATGATATTTCGATATTACACGATATGGTTTCGTATTGACTTGATATAGTTTTGTCATTACTCAATATGGTTTTGTCATTACTCGATGTGGTTTCACCATTATTTAATGTGTTTGTGTCATTAGTCAATGTGGTTTTAACATTACTTGATGTGAATGTGACTTAACGTTATGTAGTTGTTTCATTACATGATGTGTTTGTTTCATTATTTGATGTGGTCTTGTCATTCTTTGATGTGGTTATCCCATTACTTGATGAGGTAAAACCACGTGACCAATTCGGAAAAAATATGTTCTATATTTAAACAGATTTCAATATATCGTTTGTTTAATGTGCTTTGGATGGGTATCGCTATCCATTGAGTTAAAGTTCAAATTAAAGTTCGAGTGGTTGTTCAGAGTTATTTGGTATGAAAAGGGGAACGGCAGATAATAATAAGAAAAAGTATTAAAAGTGTATAGTATTTCGGACATAATTGGGATATCCCAAACCACTTGGTCCTGTTGTTATTATCCTAAGTTCTCAAACGGAAGCAGTATTTTTGTAATAAATTTGTAAAATATTCCACGGAACCCTGTGTCTCGCCTGATATTGCTGCTGTAAGTGTAAAAGCGTCATGTTGATCGGCTGTACATTTATCTATACATTTATCGGTAAAAAGAAAAAAAATGTTTTCTGTAGATGCTTTTCTTGAAATTGAGGAATAACTCCTATACAAGTTTTAAAACACTTCATGGAGGTTTACAAATTTATCATGTCAAAACAGTTTACATGTAATTCGGTTTTATTTAACTAAAACAAAACTGTATGGTTTTCAACAATGAGCAAAACCCATACCCTATAGTAAGCTATAAAGGTCCCGAAATGAAAATGTAAAAACTAGAAACCTAACGATAGATAGATAGATAGATAGATAGATAGATAGATAGATAGATAGATAGATAGATAGATAGATAGATAGATAGATAGATAGATAGATAGATAGATAGATAGATAGATAGATAGATAGATAGATAGATAGATAGATAGATAGATAGATAGATAGATAGATAGATAGATAGATAGATAGATAGATAGATAGATAGATAGATAGATAGATAGATAGATAGATAGATAGATAGATAGATAGATAGATAGATAGATAGATAGATAGATAGATAGATAGATAGATAGATAGATAGATAGATAGATAGATAGATAGATAGATAGATAGATAGATAGATAGATAGATAGATAGATAGATAGATAGATAGATAGATAGATAGATAGATAGATAGATAGATAGATAGATAGATAGATAGATAGATAGATAGATAGATAGATAGATAGATAGATAGATAGATAGATAGATAGATAGATAGATAGATAGATAGATAGATAGATAGATAGATAGATAGATAGATAGATAGATAGATAGATAGATAGATAGATAGATAGATAGATAGATAGATAGATAGATAGATAGATAGATAGATAGATAGATAGATAGATAGATAGATAGATAGATAGATAGATAGATAGATAGATAGATATAGATAGATAGATAGATAGATAGATAGATAGATAGATAGATAGATAGATAGATAGATAGATAGATAGATAGATAGATAGATAGATAGATAGATAGATAGATAGATAGATAGATAGATAGATAGATAGATAGATAGATAGATAGATAGATAGATAGATAGATAGATAGATAGATAGATAGATAGATAGATAGATAGATAGATAGATAGATAGATAGATAGATAGATAGATAGATAGATAGATAGATAGATAGATAGATAGATAGATAGATAGATAGATAGATAGATAGATAGATAGATAGATAGATAGATAGATAGAGATAGATAGATAGATAGATAGATAGATAGATAGATAGATACTTTATTCTCTAAAAACTAAATACAAGTTTACAGAGAAACATACAATATAAATACAGATACAATAGTCGAGGTAAACAAATCCAGTATGATGTTCTAAAAGTAATATACATGGCATACATGTTTAGTAACATGTATAATGAAAGGTTAAACTCAATAGAAATTAAAAAAATGGAGATGGAGACGCCGACGCCACTATCGACGACGAAATATAGGTTTGTTGTGTCTCACTGCCGCTACATTGATGTCGCAGGCTCGACACAAATCAAAAGACTTGAACTTTATTGTTAACAAATGAAACACTTTAAATCAACTCACACTAAAGTTACAGGAAACGGGGAGGGGCTCGGACTAAGCGACAAAGCATCAATGCTATAAAACAAGAATTCTCCGATTTTTTTTTTAGCGTAAATGATCATTTGAACTTATACGAATATCAATCTTTTATTTGTAATCAATTGAATTCCCTGATCTACCTCGTACTAATTGAAAAATAAACTTTTTGGAATATCTGTTTCATATGTGACATGTTCCAGTGGTCGTAACCGTAAAACCGTCATCTTTTCCTTGAATGTAAACTACCAAATAAAACCAAATCACTGGGTTTGTACTTTCTCGAATAACACGACGGGTGCCTTTCTGGAGCATCCAAGATCACCCCGATTGATTTATATTACCCAGTCATACCGATCTATTGTAACAGCCAAATGAAACTGTTTTGTATGCCACCGCAACTGAAAGTTGGGGGCATATTGTTTTACCCTGTCCGTCCCATTATGGGTATATAGTTATTCCGCATAACTCCTCCTACAGTTTAAATCCTAGGAAGTTTTCTTTTACTGTCTGTTTGTACATATATTGAAGGTATGCATGTGGTCAGGGTTTTATTTTTATTATCTTTTGCTCTTTTGGGAGATAAATGAACATTTTTGTCATTTTGGGGTATAAGCAGTTAAATGAGTTGAGTGCGGGGCATCACTTTGTCTAGTTTACATTTTTCTCGTGTTGTGCTGTTACACAACTGTAACAGTCCGATGTAAGGTTAGGATTTAGCGCTCACATACATGTTAAACTCCGCCACGTGCACTTTCTTTATGTACCTGCCCCAAGTCAGGAGCATGAAGTTCAATTGTTGTCGTTGTATAGATGTGTGTCATTTCATTTTTGTAGATTGTTTATTTATAAATAAGACCGTTTGTTTTTTCGTTTGAATTTTTTCACATGTTGCATGGTGGCCTTTTGTAGCTTACTATACGGTGTGTTGAAGGCTGTACGGTTGCCTATATATGATTTCTTACATCCACTGCATTTAAACTCTGATGGATAGTTGTCTCATTGTCAATCACACCACATCTAACTTTATTTCAACTTCTATGTTGCGTTTTGTATACTGAAACATTGTTTATCTTTTGTACGTATACCTCGGAGCCCTCTTTTCGGAAGCCCGAGCAAAGTCCTTGTTCCGCGATAGAAAATTTAATTACGAACTCATATAAGATAGCTCGAATTTCAACTCAAAATCTTAATTAATCTAAATGAGACTTAAATTCGAATCTTACTCAAACTCTACCTCACAAAATGACTCAAATTTATTGGCGTAACTAGAACTCTACCTCAGTTAAATGTGACTCAAACTCGATGTCCAACTCGAAACTCAATGCTAACTAAAACTTTAATTCTAATAATGACTTGAATTCGAAATCGAAGACTAACTCAAAGTTTAACTCAAGCAGTAACCCGAACTTTAATTTGAACTCTAATTCGATGGATGACCACACTCATCCAAGGCACATACAACATGGAAATCTATCTAAAAATAAAACAGGTTTTTCCGAATTGGTCACGTGATTTTACCTCATCAAGTAATGGGATAACCACATCAAAGAATGACAGGACCACATCAAATAATGGAACAAACACATCATGTAGTGTAAAATCGTCAAATTTTGAAACATCATTACGTAATGTTAAAACCATATAAAGAATAGGCAAATCATCATTACAAAATAACAAAACCACATCATGTAATGAAACAACTACATAACGTTAAGTCACATTCACATCAAGTAATGTTAAAACCACATTGACTAATGACACAACCACATTAAATAGTGGTGAAACCACATCGAGTAATGACAAAACCATATTGAGTAATGACAAAACTATATCAAGTCAATACGAAACCATATCGTGTAATATCGAAATATCATTAAGTAATGACTATTCCATAATGAGTTATATCAAAACATCATTACGTAATGTCAAAACCATATTAAGTAAAGACAAAATATCATCAAGTAATAATAAAACAACATAAAGTAATATCAGAGTTCCACATAAGACAGCTGTGGCGTTCCATACAAGAGTATTATTTTTAAAGTCTGTATGTGAGCGGATTTTAAAGATCAGAAAATGATTTGATATATTTTGATGAAAACAAAACCTGCCGAATATTGGCTCGTAAAGTAATTCAATCCTATGCCATTGAATGCAAATTGCATGAAAAATACTTTGATGCATTAATGACATTATGACATCGTTATAGTTATCTTAAACGTGTTTAAAGTGTTTAATTCTGGACTTTCCAATTGACCATTGGAAGTCACGTGTAAAATTAGAATAATCTTTGTAGAGAGAATAAAAGTTAGTATGCCCCAATTTCTCTTTTTTCGAGATATTCATTTGTTATTAGATCTCAAATTTATTCTGTAATGTTCAAATACATAATACAATAGGCCTGACCTATATATTGTTGCACATGCGCAAAAGTCACCGCCAAAGACAAAGGTCACGAACTTACAAGCATGTCTACATATTTTACGGAATCTGGTCACAATATGAAACATAGAAAGGTTGACCATGTTTCTGAAGCTATTCATCAATTAAATGTATCAGACTGTTTGCAAATAAGTAAAGAATATTTACATCCACAGTGGATAATATTTGCTCCAAGGTTGTGATTTTTTCTTCCGTTTCGAGTTAGGGTAACGAACTTCCAATCATCGAGGATATACTTAAGCATTAATATGATAACTTTTGCATATGTGTAATGAACGAAAGTAAACAAGGCATAATTTCACACCCGGGCTGATAACCCATATCAGGGGCCTCTCGTGCAAAAAAACCCATAACAGTGCCTCTCGTGCAAGTTACTTCCGGTATTTCCGGTATCGTCTGTTTACAAATAATTGCCAAAAATATCCGACAAACATGACAGAGGTTTATAAATGTGGGAGAAGGAGATACAACCGAATATATTAACTCAATGAAAAGTCGTTGTATCAACCTCTTCAAATTGTATAATATAAACGCAACGCCATTTGCGAGACACGTTTACTACTGCAACGTCATATGCTAACCAAGTCGTCGGATGTTATGGAAGACAGATTCACGCCATAAATGATCATAAATGTTTCCCACATACTGAAATGGCATAGAATCGACTGCAGAAAAAAAAAAAAACATTTAAAGGCTACATCTAAAGAGAATAATTGCCAAATTTGACTGTAGTGGGTGGGACAGAGGCAAAATCAAAAGTGGCAAAACAAAACTTAAAATATGCCCAATAGATATGGTTGACTTTTCTGTCCATCATTTAGGTGTTGGTTCTAAGCAGTCATTGACTTCGACGGGGCCACATCCATTGATAAGGAGAAAACCAAGGTTTCAGTGCATGCCACATGCTTTAAACACTAAACATGACGTAATCAATCAAACTTTCGAACTGCAAACTTTATTCAAACAATGAAGTATATTTTAGTATATTTTCTTTTTAAGTTTTGCTTTTTTCAAAAAGAAAATTTAAAAAGAAATAATGTAGTGTTGCTTTTTTAAAGTCCGTCAGTATATTTAAGGAGTCTGAATATGAACCCGTTTTTGTCTTGCATTGAAATTATTGAAAGATGTGTTTTATTTTCATATAAAAAGAAGATGTAGTATGATTGGCAATGAGACAACTCTCCACAATAGACCAAATGACACAGAAATTAACAACTATAGGTCATCGTACGGCCTTCAACAATGAGCAAAGCCCATACCGCATAGTCAGCTATAAAAGGCCCCGAAATGACAAATGTAAAACAATTCAAACGAGAAAACTAACGGCCTAATTTATGTACAAAATAATGAACGAAAAACAAATATGAAACACAGCAACATACAACAACCACTGAATTACATGTTCCTGACTTGGGACATGCACATACAGAATGTGGTGGGGTTAAACTAGTTTGAAGGCGCCAACCCTCCCCCTAACCTGGGACAGTGGTGTAACAGTACAACATAAGAACAAACTATAAAAATCAGTTGAAAAAGGCTTTACTCATCAGATGGATACAAATAGGAATACATCCATCAAAAACACAAAGTGGACGTGGACGGGTACTTGTACATTCCAACAACAAAAAGTCACTTAGCACATGATTTGAGAGTACTCGCAGTTACTGACAGCTAGTTCAAACCCAATAACAACTAATAAAAAAAATCATGCATCTAAGACTAAATTATCAATCAGTACACATCCAACATCCAATGGATTTAGTGTAAAGACGTCATAAACAGTCAGAGAAAATAATGACCTTGTGCAATGCCAAATACAGGTATCGACAGATTATAGAGCCATGAATGTGCATATCTTTATTTAAAAAATAAATCAAAATTTGCTCAGAGTTCAATCTCTTGATTATGAAGAAGCTTCTTTCTAAGTTTTTTAAAATTCCATGAAGGTTGGACAAAGTTATTCAATTCAAAATTTTACACAACAGACTATACCTAAAAGGTGGACTGACAAACAAACTTTTATTTGTAAATTACAAAATAATAGATGGAAAATTCAGAATTCTTCTCTACATGTCAGATATTTATCGAATATGAAGAATCTTCTTTAAAACTTTCCTGAAATTCCATGAAGGTTTGAGAAAGGTTATTGATATTTTGTTAACTTTAACCCTAGACTGTATCTAAATGTTTATTAAACAAAAATAATTCAAATCATCGGTAAAATACAGAAAAGTTAAAATAAAAAATCAGAAAACTTTTTTCTTAAGTTGCCATTTTTTGGTCATGGTGAAACTTCTCTCTCTGTTTCGTAAAATTCCACAAAGTTGTTGATGTCTGGAACCTTTAACCCAAGACTAAATCTAAATATTAACTTAAAAAATGCCTTTTATCAGTAAAGCAAGGAAAATTGAAACAAATATTTCAAATTTTACACTTGATCTTGAAAAAGCTAACTAAATCATTCAATGATGCTTCGATAAATTTAAAGATGTCTACAAAAAAAAAATAAATAAAACCTCAGACTGCATCTATATAAACTCATCATTGATACCAGGCTTACAATTTTTAACCTCAGACGCACTTTTCGTCGACAAAAGATTCATCAGTGACGCTCGAATCAAAAAAGTTAAAGGCCAAATAAAGTACGAAGTTGAAGAGTATTGGGTACATGCTTACGATCCCCCAATTACTCACAATGGAGCAAACTTTAATTAATTATTCATGCAAAATGACAGCGTTCTTTCCTATCAAACACATTTCTTGATTTTTTTTTTCATCGAATTAGTTATTGTAAACTAACTCTTATCTAATTCTTTACGATTATAGGAATTCAATGTGACCGGAATGAATCACTCCGGCGTTGCTCTATTGTGAGTAACGGGATATATAGTATATAAAAAATATATAAAAATCTACCCGGAAACATGTGTTTAATTACAGCGAAGTGTGTAAAGATGTTAATATCAGTGACAATACACCTACGTCATGAAATTGCAGTAATTCCGAATACATTGATGGCCTCAGTTCCCATGTTATAACAGGAGACCTTAACATCGTTCTTGACAAAAAGTTGAAATCATTCCTCAGTAAAGGACCTAAATATCGTCCCCCGTCAATTATTAATTGGAATGAGTGTCGTAACATCATCCACGACTCACTCCGTACTTACTGCTCTAAATGGATAAAACGAGAAAAAGCTGACAAGAAATCATTAGATCTTTTTTTAATTCGATAATGAACATAGTTGATATTCGTATTCATCATTTTAAAGAATATTTTTTACTCCTAACAACAACCATAATAATGTTTTTGTCCCGGCTGATAAGGCTGCTAACAATATCATTATTGTTTGACGTAAATTTTACATTGAGGTTCTAAAAAAGGAAATTACGAATTCACCAACATTCCAACTGACTCCATTTTCGGAAAATGACAGCTGTAATAAACATAAACTTTTAGCTCCCTCTTTATAAGCAAAACCAAATGCAATGAAAGTTCTAACTATGTACTGGCTTCCGAAGCTGCACAAAACTCCTTACAAATATAGATTTATTTCGTCTTCAAGCCATTGTTCCACTACTAAACTATCTATTCTACTTACTAGTACACTTGGTACAATCAAAAACCTGGTAATAAATTGTTCAAATAAGGCCTTTGAAAATAGTGAAATTAATTACTTTTGGAGTAAAATTGTTTGATACGAGAATTTGGACTATTATGGTTGTTGTTAGGAGTAAATGAGTGTCGTAACATCATCCACGACTCACTCCGTACTTACTGCTCCAAAATTCGTTGGAAGTACTTGATAAATTGGTGATTTTGAATCTGTTCAAAGTTTTGATTTTTCTACCCTATATACCACTTTGCCTCATAATCTTATTAAGAAAAATTCTCACACCTAATTAAATGGGCATTTAAAAAGTCGGAATGCGAATATATATGTTCGAACTCTTTAAGGTCATTTTTTTAGTAACAACAAACAAAAGAACTATGTCAATTGGACCTGCTTTGATACTATAACTGCCCTTGAATTGTTACAAGATAACATTTTTGTTTCACTATGGAGATTCCGTATATCGTCAGGTTATCGGAATTCCCATGGGAACTAACTGTGCACCACTTATTGCGGACCTGTTTCTGTATTGTTATGAGTTACAATTTATGACTAAAATCAGCAAAGACCCATCGAAACAACATCTGATTTAAAAATTTAATAACACTTTTAGATATTTAGATGATATATTGGCTCTCAATAATGACGACTTCAGTATGTTCACTGAAGAGATTTATCCTGCCGAACTGACTTAAAATAAAGCTAATACTAACAAAAACACTGCCCTTTCCTGGATCTTGATATCTATATCTTTAACTGGAAGCTTAATACCAAAATTTATGATAAAAGAGATGATTTTTCATTTCCTATTGTTAATTATCCATTTTAGATGGTGACGTTCCTTGTCACCATCTTATGGTGTTATATATCTCAACTTGTTCGATTCGCTCGTGTATGTAACAACGTAAGAAATCTCTGTATTACTGAAAAATTATTACACCAGGGTTTTCGATATCACAAACTAGTCAAAACATTTACTAAATTTCATCATCGGTACAAGGACATCATTCGTAAATATAAATCAACATGTAGACATCTTATACGTTCAGGTATTTCACATTCAATATTTTATGGTAATATTCTTTACAAAGCACAAAAAATGTCAGCATTCACCTCAAAAGCTAACCAAACCTTTAAACAGACTTATTCGGAAGGGATATAGTTACGATAATGTTGTCAGGTCATTAAGGATTGCATATTTTGGTATTAATATTGATTCATTCATAGGGTCATTGCATCGGAAATAAACACATTTATTCTAAAACCAGTTGTTGGCATGATACGGGTTATGTTCTTCTCATATATTTTATGATGGTATGAATCTAAACCCTAACGGGAGGGATTGTACCTGATTTTCATATGATGAAGCCATAATCTTTCAGTCAGTTTAATTGAGGTCTGGAGCTGGCATGTCAGTAACTGCTAGTAGTCCTTTGTTAATTTATGTATCATTGTCATTTTGCTTTGTTTCTTTTGTTACCTATTCTGACATCGGACTCGGACTTCTTTTAAACTGAGTTTTACTGTGCGTATTGCTATGTGTTTCTTTATTCTACATTGGCTAGAGGTATAGGGGGAAGGTTGAGATCTCACAAAACATGTTTAATCCCGCCGCATTTTTGCGCCTGTCCCAAGTCAGGAGCCTCTGGCTTTTGTTAGTCTTGTATGTTTTTTTTTTTTAATTTTAGTTCCTTTATATGTTTTGGAGTTTAGTGTGTCGTCCATTTTCACTGAACCAGTACACAATTTTATTTAGGGGCCAGCTGAGGACCACCTCCGGGTGCGGGATTTTCTCGCTGCGTTGAAGACCCATTGGTGGCCTTCGGCTGTTATCTGCTCTTTGGGTTGTTGTCTCTTTGACATATTCCCCATTTCCATTCTCAATTTCATTATAATAACAGGAGTGTGGTATTTTGATTAACGGACATTTTGTTAGAGGTACGTTTAAGGCTGACTCAAGAGAACTCTCGATTGATCGTTCTTTATTATAATAAAGACAACGGACAACCGTCTATGTGACAGGTTCAATTAAACGAACAAACAAACAAACAATTACTATTAATCGATAAATCAAAAACAAAAACAGTCTAAGACAAAATAAAACTGAATATGTCTCTAACTCAGAACAGCCAACATGACCGTTAGTAATAATTTGATTTTATGACGTTTTTTTTTTTATAAGGAGATTAATGCAAAAAGATGAAGGGTATACTTTGATGTGACAGTAAAACCTAATAACACAAGAAAACACAAAAGACACCCAGGTGTCACCACAGGTGTTTTACAACATGAACATATCTTGAATGAATTAATCTTGATCTCATTAGCAACAACATTGCTTTAGCAAAATAACAAGGTATATACATATATGACAAATATGACAGAATACAGAGAACAATTAAATAATGCAGAGATAACTTATAATAACACATACATGTGTTAAACATATTAACTAATAGTTTGTGATCTTAATTTCCTGCTTCCACTACGTAATTTGGTAAGTATATTGGTATTAAAATCATATTGTAAATAGCTCTCCATACAAAAAATCTAATTTAAAACATTTATAGATAGACAGTTTTTCACAAGCATTAATATTTTCATACCAGCTTTGATAATATTGATCGTCAATACGTGATTTAATAAAGTCAAATGATACATTTATGTTATCTTGGTTAATCCATATATACTTCAAACCTAAACTAAACACAAGGTCTCTTTCATTGGATGCCCAATTTGTTTTGCAATTAGAAGCATCAATACATAAAGTGTTATATACATCGTAAACAATATAAGGTTGGTCATGAATTAAATGCAACCAATATTTAACAATTCTATATTTTCTTAAGATACTCATTAGGAGGTGCCCGAGTTCACCATATAAGAACGAAATTGGTACATTTTTACCCAAGTTGAGTATATAGCGACAAAAACGTTTATGGACATATTCTACATCGTTGGCCCTATGAAATCCCCATACCTCGGATGCATAGTTCAGAACAGATCCAACCATACTATTGAATAAGAAACACTTTTGACTTGGTCCAATGAATACTCTTTTCATTGAGCTGATTAAAGATGAAAGTGCTCTAGCTCCTTGTTGTGCCATTCTTTTGTTTTTAGTTTGAACAAATTTACCATTGAAATGTAAAAACATACCAAGATATATATATGATTTGACGATTTCAAGTTCTTGACCTTCGAAATAAAAATGATCAGTTACGGGCTTCCAGCTATTTCGAAATACAACAGTTTTTGTTTTGTCCGTATTTACAGTTATATTCAACCTTGGGCAGTATAAAGAAAGTTTATTTAATAATATTTGTAATGCACCGGGGGAATTTGCTAGCAGAACTGTATCGTCTGCAAATAATATCAAATATATGAGATAACCATTAAGTTCGAATATATCACCATTAGTATCCACTTGTATATCACTGATTATATCGTTAATGAAAAATAAGAATATGAAGGGAAAGAGTGGTTCCCCTTGTTTCACACCCAGAAAATTGCCAAACGCATCAGATAAGCCATCTTTCGTTTTTATTCGTTTTTATTCGCAGACGCACGGTTTCGTACACAGATTTGATAATTGTAATAAATTTCCCACTGACTCCACTTTGTAACAACTTGTACCATAGAATTCTCCGAATTACCTTATCAAAGGTTTTGCGGAAATCGACAAAAGCAAAGTAAACTTTAGACTTTTGATGCAATAGATGTGATATAATTCCATGTAAAATAAATATGTCATCAATGGTTGACCGGCCTGGTCGGAATCCAAACTGGTTGTCAATAAGCTTTTTTTTTCCATCGGCCCAATTGATCAATCTCTTTATCAAAATAGACGTAAAAATTTTAGACATCACACCGACTAGAATTATAGGACGGTAGTTTTTTGGGTCTGATAAGTCACCACTTTTTTGGAACTGTTATAAGGATGCCTTTTGTCCAAAAATCAGGGAAAATTCCCCTATTAAAAATGAAATTAAAAAGCATTTTCAAAATCGGAGCGAGAAGGTTCGGCCCGGCAATTAACATTTCATTAAAATAATACTGTCATTTCCTGCATTTTTTCCAGTTTTAAGTTTAGAGATAGACTGAAGAATTTCATCTTCGGAAATTTCAGTTTGGCTGGGTGGTATAAATACTTAATATAGGATTTTGCTATTTTTTTTTTTATAAATGAACTTTATCATATGCTAAGTGGAAAAGTAAATTAAAAAAATTGGTTCACCGTCTAGTTACACATTTTTGAAGGGTTCGAATTTACTGGTTTTCATTCAAGATTACTATAGAAATGATAGGGAAATGAATGCAAAGCTACTTTTTTGTGAAGAATTTCGCATGAAACCTAATATAGGATTTTTTTATGTTTGTGTTTTTTTCCGTTGCTGAAATAGCTTTTTAAATAATAAAAAATAAAATCAACAAGTCACCGTCTAGTTAAGACAAAAAATAATTAATTAAAAATTGTTAAAAATAATGGGCATTTTTCAAAAAGGGAGATAACTCTGTCTTTTACACATTGTTCTAATTTTGGGACCATATATAATCAGACCTGGTTATAAAGACTTATTATACCTTCTATACATGTAAGACCATATATAATACATATAACATTTTCAAACAAGTGCAGTTGATTTGCATATTGGTTGCCATGGCAACCAGCAGTCAAAATGGAAAATCACTAATTTTTGGCAAATTTTTTAATGTTCAGTTCAAATTCAAGACCATACAATTTGAAAAATGAGCAGGCAGTATCAATTATAATAAGAGGTGTGTTTGTTTTTATAACCTGCATATTTATATGCACTGTGGAATTCCTGGGGCAAATAGTTCTTAGTTTGTCTGCCGTTCTCTTGCTAAATACCACTGGTTTCAGTGGATAATATTAGTATTTTTGGCTTGATTGTAATGAAACTTGGACAGCTGAAAAGTAAAGGCAGTGCTTACTTACTTATGGGTTTTTTTAACGACCTTGACTGGTTACAAAAACCTCGCACGGTCGGTCATAAAGGCAGTTGGAAGGAGATTGATTTAATAGTAAATAGTTGAAAAGGTCAATGTATATCACTGCTATTAAAAATAGAAATACAAGAACACTGATATCTTAATGTAACTAGATTGTCTTTTGCATTATTGGTGTAAAACATATATACTAGTGAAAGGTATTAAGAAGTGGATTTCGTCTATTGCATATTGGATCAGTCTTTTAAAGAATAATGTTAGGAACAAGATACATAATACACCAATAGGCAAATAAAGAAAGTCTTCATTTTGTTGCAATGCATACTATTTCAATTTCACCATTCTAGTACTGGAGTAACCTGACACTTTTTTTTCAATAGGTCCAGGGATCATCTGTTGTGGATTTCTTCTGGACTGCCATTTAAAAAAAAAACCTAGAGACTCACTCAGACATCTGACTTGCACTGATTATTCAGTTTACAAGACAATATATCATCTGCAATAATGGCCACACCCCAGGAACCTCCACCATTAGTATTCCAATTTTGATGAAACTTTGCAAGCAGGCAAAACTTGTAATACTGATCCTTTATGCAATTTACATTAATTACCTAATCAAATAGTTAAACTGAAGTTGTCCATCTGAAAGTTCTACAGTCTTCATCATGATCTTATTGACTGATATGAATTATCTGTTTCCAAAACGACTTATGTGCTAATCTTGTCATAGATGTTTTCTCCTTACCGTACATGACCTGCATTGATCAGCACGACAGGTGTCTTGCAAAAAACAGGAACTGCTCATCCTTCCAGAGCATCTGAGTTCAACCCCTGTTTTAGTGAGATTTGTGCTGCACCTTTCTGTAAGCTCTTTTTATTTTTTGTTTTGCTTTTTGTTTGTCTTTTTTCCTTTTTTTATGTGCTCTGCCACGTTTCTCCACCCACTTTTTGACACTTTGCTATTCACACCTTTTAAGATAATAGGCAAACTAAATTATTCAGTTTTGCTGAATAAACACAATTTGTGTCCAATTACATCCCACACAAATAATAAATAAATACTAATAGCATTCCAATTTTAAAGTGAGGCCATATAAAAAATATGTGTGTGTTTGGGTTTTCTTAACCAACATAAGACAGACTCTTTCAGACCTGAAAGTTTTTTGCATTTTTGAAAATGAAAAATGAAAATTGATTCGATTTTCCAACCAAACTAGTATTGAAAAATTTCAGTTGAAACTTATATTTAAGGAATCAAGACTCTGTAAAGGATTTAGTATGGTTGTGCACAAATCATACAACCCATTTTTCACTAAAAAATAGGAAGCACACATATATTTTATTTGCCGTTTTTTTATTTTCACATTTGTTTATTCATTACAAAAAGCCACGATGTTTGTTATAATAATTCCTGAAATTCATGATATTATCCAATCAGAAGGAACAATACACACAATGTTTAAATGATGAAAGGTGGCTTTGGGTAAAAAAGTTTTGGCCAAAAAATTCAACATTCTTGTTTTTATCAAAATTGTTATGCATTCCATAATATCATGTTTGCAACCATAAATACTGATTAACTATTAGACTAAATATTTTGGAAATTTATGAGATTTTTGTAGGTCAGGTCTGTTTTTATTTGTATACATCAAAACCTCTATTTTCCCTGTAAGTTTAATAGAAAAAAGTGTATGCTTCTTCTAAGGGGTGATTGTGAGCCTAAATGAATAGTGACCCTTATAAATATGAGCCAGTCATTTAAAATTTAAAAATATATAAAAGATAGCAATTTATCATAGTAAGTTGCAACTCGCCCAAGTCACCTTAAGTTTCACGTGTCAAAAAGTCATATAGCTTCTGAATAACCTTTTTACACTGGTAACAAGCACTTTTCCCTGATTTGTAAGTTCTGACAACAATGCACGTAATCCATCTATCCCATTTCTCTCAATAGACAACTTTAAATGTGACAACCTTAAATTTGAATGTGCAGCTTTCATTGCTTTTGCTTTAGATACAGCTCTACAGTTAATTACCTCACTGAAAGTTTTCAAATTATCTTGCTGAATGTGACAGTTATGTGGATAGTTAGGAGAAAAAATAAAACCTGTGATGTTATCAAATATAACATGTCCTTGTGATGTACAAGTAACTAATCTAAACAACAATCTAGTGTCCTCTAGGGCATTATGAGCAGCATAGGTTTCATCAAGAAGTGTGTCAACAAGACTAGTCTGATTATAAGAAGTTAGTCCAGGAACAACATGTTTAAATACATCCAAACTATCCACAAATCCAATAATATGGCTACAAAAATCTGAGTACGTGTTCTAAAATCTTAATGCATTGTATAGAATATGACAGTCAAATCTTTTGATATTGTGACCAACAAGAATTGGTTTGCATGAAAATTCTGACAGAAATGTAATGAAATCAGTAAGAGCTTGATGTGGATATTTAAAGTTGACTGGTTTTGAATTGTACAGCTTATTGTTTCCACAAACTGTAATCTTTGTAATGTTGGTGGCTTCCTTTGATATTGGTTGGCTTGGCAAGATGTAGGTTTCAAAAGTGCTGTCCTTTGAATAAGCTGCAAGCTGTACAATATCAGATGATCTACCTGAAAAAAAGAAATTATAATGCAATAGGTACTATTACAGGATTGATTTAGGGGTTGGATAAACTTTTGCTTTATACAGTCAATGATTGCATAAAGTCTCCTGGTACCTTTGGCTTCAACCTATAAAAGCTATAAAAACAAAACAGTCTCGGTCCTTGAAATCATTATTGCTGCATAACAATCTTATTTTGCTTGTGACATTATATGCAAGAGAAGTTGGCATCATAATTTACTATGCATATTTGAACGTCGTACAAATCAATTTTATATTTGCCTATAAGAAATGTATATTGTCTCATTTTCAAACTATCACCAGCGTTTTTGGGCTTTAGCCTTAAAATAATATTGTGAAATTATAATAGCATAAAAGAGTCCCAAAAAATCAATCTAAGGGTTTCAGAGGCTTTAAAGTATTTTCTAAGTATATATTGGTGATGGAATGTGTAACAATTTTACATACTTTAATATATACGGTATATAAAATTTATGGGGATATGTCAGCGTACATTCAGTTAACATTGAATTTTAGCATCTTGAAATCAATTGGGTCTCAAATTCATAACAATGAGTCCCAGGTCATTAAATATTTTCAATTTGAGATGTATGTACAATTACTTTTACAGCAATACGATACAAGACTACCATCCAACAACCTAGATTTTAGCCTTTTTCTATTCACTTTAGGGTCATAAAAAACGAAAGTTTAAACTTACTAATGCCTGTGGTTTCTAAGTCAAACACCAACAAAGGTGCAACTGTCATTGCTTCTTTGTCAACTTCACCAATCTCCATAACTTCAGGAATCTCTTCTTGATCTGGATGTTCAATTCCTAGTACAAAAACTGTATGCATGAAGTTTAAAATTTATCAAACGGTAACATGAAATACAAAATGTCATGGAATCAATTGTATGATTCATGACATCAGAGATACTTACACATGCAAACCTTTAGCTGCAGTTACTTAACTTTTATTGCGGTTTCTTAAATTTGAACATTTTATCCAATAAAGTCAAAAGACAGTTGTATCATGAAATTACACAATATTGCCATGTGAAAATTTTCTAGCCATACACATATTACACTATCTATTAGTAAAAGCAGGTCCAATTTAGCAAAATTGCATCCAGGTAATCAAACAATGATATGAGATGAAAGACAAAGTAAGTGTAAATTAAGATGTACTTGTTCTGTGGTAGATGATAAAAAGAAAAACCCAGTATATAAAATAATCACCTATTTCACTTTCGTAAGTTTTTCCTTCTCTGACTTCCGTTCCAGAATTCTTGGAACTTCTTTTCTTCTTCAGAAACAGACGTTGTTTTTTCCCCTCTTTTGTCTTCGAAACGGTTGACTTTCTGACTCTTTCTGTTCAATGTTAATGATCTCTTCACTGTTTCACCACCAGGTGATAATCCAGATGATTCATGTACCTGTAATAAATTTAATATTTAGCTGTTGATGGAAATGGTTAACAAAATTTAGGGGCTAAGTCAGTCCGATATGATACAACTACAGCATATTGGCAATTATAGAATAGACAGAGGAGTAGACATTCTTATCATTATACAATCACTGCTTTGGAAGCAGGGAGGTAAAAACTATATATTATGAATTTGCACTTATTTGGGAACCTTGCCAGTTGTTGTGTTTTCATGTCTTATTGTCTTTTGGTAATTTAATTGTTATTTAAGATCTTTGGTCTTCTTTCAATCATTTCGCAATTTTTTTTGAAACATATTGATTAACAGCTTGTCATACACATCTGAATGGAGAATGATGGGCAAAATTTGCAGAACCCGTTTGAAAATGTCAACAGGAGTTCAAATTTAATATTAATTTGGCCCAGTAGTTTCAGAGGAGAAGATTTTTGTTAAAGATTACAAAAAATTACGACACAGGACACAAGGTAATGATCGGATATGCCTACAATGTAAAAAACCAGGTCACAGGCAAACTGACTGTTCTGAAGAGTTAAACACTTCTGGCTCCTCTAATGAAGAAGAATCAGATGCCAACGATGCCAACACAGAGGATACTGAAGTCGCGCCTGCTCATGATGAACTTCAACCTTCCAACTCAGGTGAGCTTGTTGGTAATATTCACGCTGAAGATAACATTCAATCAGTGAATACTCGTTTACAAGAGAAACAGCAATGTGATCAAGAAATAGTGAATGATGGCGAAAACGATGAAAAAAAAAGTTAAAATAAAAAAAGAAGAAGAACATAACAAACACGCTGGGATCATTGAACAGTATTTCAAGGGTGAAACATAAAATACCAATACCCCAGCCGCCAAAAAAAAAAAAAAAAAAAAATGGAAAAGAAATGCCAGCACGCCAACAAAAATTAAACACAAAGAAGCTGTCCCTATTCAAAAGACTAAAACTTAGGGCCAGTAGTAAACGGAATTGTAATTAAACCAATAAACCTAACATAATTAACCTACAATGAACTCCAAGTGGACATTTTTGTATATAATTGTAATATTTAACTTGATTTTATCTCAAATAAAAAATAAAAATAGAAATGAGTGTAGTGTAATTAAGGATTACATACATTCAAATGTGTATGAGAATGAATCAGATAAATCTGAAACAAACAAAATGATGTATAATAAAATACAAAAGTATGTCAATTTGAAATACTTTAATTATAATTATATCAATCAAATACAAAACAATTGTAGTGTGTACAAATTATTTTTCATAGAAAAGAAAATATAATAATTATGCAGAAATTTGAACAATTTACATCAAGTATTTTCAAGAAAAAAGAGAATAGAAATCCTGGAAAAAAGGAAACTATTAATAGTACTTATTTTGTGTCCAACAGGTAAAATCTTGTCTATGTTCCAGATATTGAACTCTACAGCTAAATACTCAAAAAACACACATCGTTTTATTTGCACTGTTTAAACAACTGTCATTTTCTAATTTCCGTTTGCTCAGCTATATGCTTTAATATCCATGTATTTTTCCTGTTCAAAACATGTCAGTTCTCTATACGCAGAACTCGAATTCCATAAATAGTACACTCAGTTTTACGAAATCACTATCCCGAAATTTACATGATGAGATCCAATTACTATTGTTACTTCAACCATACATACGCCTACGTTGTCTGGTGTCTAAAAATAGAAAACAACAGGTGTTACAAAATAAAAGAAATCAATTGTTTGTAAAAGGTAATTTGACAAGTCATAGCATTAATGTTTGCACAGAATTACAATGCAATAAAATTAATAATTTATATTTGATTTTGATCAAATATTCTGTAACAAATTTATTTGAAAATTTCTCACATGTACTTTTACTAACCTATGTATTTATGCATGATTGTATATTATTGTAATATGTGTATATGTTTAAAAGAATATTCAGAATTATGAGAATACAAGAATGTTGTTGGGTAAGCTCAATAAACATTCAAATAGATATAACACAAATAAAATACTTATGACAAAAACAATTCATATATGTTCTTTAAATTATCAAGGTCTCAGAGTAAAAGATAAAAGACAAAGATTATATTTGTGGATGAAATATCAAAAATGTAATGTTTTGTTTGTTCAGGAAAGTCATTTCACTGAAAATTTAGAGAAAGACTTAAATACTGAAATTAAAGGTCAACAATATCATAGCTTTGGAACCTCACAGTCCAGAGGAGTTTCAATTTTTATTAACAACGATTTAGAATGCAAATTTATAAATATATTTAAAGACCAAGAGGGCAGGCTACTCTTAATAAATGTTGAAATTGAAGACAGTATTTATACATTAGTGAATGTCTATGCACCAAATATACCTAAAAAGAAATATTTTTTTCCAAAAATGTTAAAGAAGTAGTAACAAAAAGAGTTTAGGAATGGTTATAATTGGAGGAGATATGAATGATACTTTAACAAAAATAGATAATAAAAAAAAAAATGTCAACACAAAAATCAAAACAAACCAGACCAGTATTTAGTCTTAAATCTTTAATTAAAACTCAAAAACTAAGTGATATTTGGAGAGAGCTTCATGGTAGTAAAATACAATTTACTTGGAGACGTAAAAATAATTTAAATGATGCATCTAGAATAGATTTTTTCTTAACTTGTCCTGAAATAAGAACTAAAATAGAATCTACTGATATTAGGCCAGCTAATATAACTCATACAGACCATCAAACAATCTCTATAAAGATAAAAGGTCGATCAGATAAAAGGTAAATGATACTTTAAAATTAATAATAGTATTTTAGAAAATGAAGAATATCAAAACATTATTAATATTCTAATTAAACAATTTGAAAAGAAAATATTACTCACCAATGATATTGGTATTAAGTGGGATTTTTAAAACTGAGGTTAGAGACCACACTATAACATTCTGCAAAAGAAAAGCACAAAATAATGTAAAAGAAAATACATATTCTAGAAAACAAATTGAAGAAATTAAATCAGGGTATAAACAAAAAATGTAAAGAGGACATCATTAACTTTTTTAAAGAGGAAATTAATAATATAGAAGAAAATCTTGATAAACTATACGATTCAAAAACAAAAGGAGCACAAATAAGATCTAGAATTAAATGAATAGAAGAAGGAGAAAAACCACAAAACTCTTCTTGGGACTAGAAAAAGCTAGGCAAACAAGAAAAACAATAACAGTACTTAGGGACAAAGAGGGGGTGATACACACACATCCTACAGAAATACTAAATCTTGAAAAGGAATTTTATCAAGAAATTTATAAAAGTTCAAATCCCAATAAAATTTTTATAAAAGATTATGTTATAAATACAGAATGTGATCATGTCCTAACAGATAAATATGGCGATATTATGGAAGGTTCATTAAGCATTCAGGAATGCACAGATTCATTATTTAAAATGAAAATAAATAAAGCCCCAGGAATTGATGGGTTAAGTGTAGAATTTTACAGAACTTTTTGGGAACATCTTAAAGAGTTTGCAGTAAAAACTTTTAATTTCTCATTTGATAAAGGGGAGTTAACAAATTCACAAAAATTAGGAGTTATTTCCCTTTTACATAAAAAAATGATCCTCTCTGTTTAGACAATTATAGACCAATAACATTATTAAATGTTGACACAAAATTAGTTGCTTATTCACCTGCTCAAAGAATTATCAAAATATTACCCCAAATTATTCATGGATATCAAAATGGGTATGTAAAATATAGATATATAGGATATAACATTAGACAAATTCAAGATGTCATAGATTATGCAGAAAAATTTAAGATAGAGGGTGCTTTACTATTCTTAGATTTTTCAAAAGCATTTGATTCATTAGAGTGGGATTTTATGTTTTTTGCTTTACAAAAATTTGGATTTAAAAATTTTATGCTGAGATGGATAAAACTTTTATATACTAATATAAAAAGTTCAGTTTTAAACAATGGGTGGATTTCAAAACCCATTAGTGCTATAATTTTTGTTATTGCTCTGGAGATTCTTATTTGTAAAATTAGGCAAGATGGAAAAACCAATACTTTAAAGATAAGTCAGCTAGCAGATGACACTACTCTTTTTCACAAATCAAAACAAGATATTTCAAAAGCTCTTAACATGATTGAAACATTTGGTTCACTTTCAGGATTAAAACAGATCTAAAACAGAGGGTATATGGCTAGGGAAACAAAAATACTGTAAAGAAAAATATGAAAATATTAACTTTACAGAAAAACCAGTTAAAAGTCTGGGAATATATTTTGGGCATAACAAAGAAGAGTGTAAGAAACTAAATTTTGAAAAAACAGCCAGAAAAGTGAAAAATTATATTTAACTGGAAAAAGAAAAAGAAACTTAACCATGATAGGAAGAATAACAATTATTAAATCTTTAGTTATTCCTAATATCACTTTTTTGGCTACAGTTTCAACCTTGGGCAAATAGTATTTAGATAAATTTTAAAAATATATATGGATTTCTATGGCACAATAAGACAGAAAAAGTTAAACGCACTGTAATAAGCTACAACCAATTAGATGGCGGATAAAAATGGTAAATATAGATAAATATATAGAATTTATTAAGACAGGTTGGAGTAAAAGATTAACTGCTGATAAATTTCTTAATTGGATGGTCATACCAAAATTTTATCTTAATAAATTTGGAAGCAATCTACTTATCTTAAGAATGAATGCTAATAATGTATACTCTCTACCAGGTACTAAAGAGCTACCAGAATTTTATCTTGATATGATTAAAGTATGGTTAAAAAATAAAAATACTAAAACTAAATATCCGAATAACTACCGACATATCCGTCAAGAAGTCATTTTGGGAAATCAGTTGAATAATTTCAAAAGAAAACACTACTTTACCAAGACTGGATAATGATACTATTGATGAAAATGAGGTCTTTTCCGAAAAATTGATAAGTTTAAAACTACAAAAGAAATCAAATTGGATAGCTGAATTCTCAAAATTAAGAAAAGCAATCCCAAAAGAATGGTTTAAAATATTAAATGAAGAAAGTTCAAGAAAAACTAGTGTTTTAACAACAACTCTCTATATATAAGTGAAAAGAAAAATTACAAATATCGGAATTCCCATGGAAACTAACTGTGCACCACTTATTGCGGACCTGTTTCTGTATTGCTATGAGTTACAATTTATGACTAAAATCAGCAAAGACCCATCGAAACAACATCTGATTCAAAAACTTAATAACACTTTTAGATATTTAGATGATATATTGGCTCTCAATAATGACGACTTCAGTATGTACACTAAAGAGATTTATCCTGCCGAACCGACTTTAAATAAAGCTAATACTAACAAAGAACACTGCCCTTTCCTAGATCTTGATATCTATATCTTTAACTGGAAGCTTAATACCAAAATTTATGATAAAAGAGATGATTTTCATTTCCTATTGTTAATTATCCATTTTAGATGGTGACGTTCCTTGTCACCATCTTACGGTGTTTATATATCTCAACTTGTTCGATTCGCTCGTGTATGTAACGAACGTAATATTTGATTTCAACGAAAGAAATCTCTGTATTACTGAAAAATTATTACACCAGGGTTTTCGATATCACAAACTAGTCAAAACATTTACTAAATTTTATCACCGGTACAAGGACATCATTCGTAAATATAAATCAACATGCAGACATCTTATACGTTCAGGTATTTCACATCTAATATTTTATGGTAATATTCCTTACAAAGCACAAAAAATGTCGGCATTCACCTCAAAGCTAACCAAACCTTTAAACAGACTTATTCGGAAAGGATATAGTTACGATACTGTTGTCAGGTCATTCAGGATTGCATATTTTGGTATTAATATTGATTCACTCATAGGGTCTTTGCATCGGAAATAAACACATTTATCTAAAACCAGTTATTGGCATGATACGGGTTATGTTCTTCTCAGATATTTTATGATGGTATGATACTAAACCTCTTACGGAGGGATTGTACTTGATTTTCATATGATGAAGACATAATCTTTCAATCAGTTTAATTGAGGTCTGGAGCTGGCATGTCAGTAACTGCTAGTAGTCCTTTGTTCATTTATGTATCATTGTCATTTTGCTTAGTTTCTTTTGTTACCTATTTTGACATCGGACTCGGACTTCTTTTGAACTGAGTTTTACTGTGTGTATTGCTATGTGTTTCTTTATTCTACATTGGATAGAGGTATAGGGGGAAGGTTGAGATCTCACAAAACATGTTTAACCCCGCCGCATTTTTGCGCCTGTCCCAAGTCAGGAGCCTCTGGCCTTTGTTAGTCTTGTATGTTTTTTAATTTTAGTTCATTTATATGTTTTGGAGTTTAGTGTGACGTCCATTTTCACTGAACTAGTACACAATTTCATTTAGGGGCCAGCTGAGGACCACCTCCGGGTGCGGGATTTTCTCGCTGCGTTGAAGACCCATTGGTGGCCTTCGGCTGTTGTCTGCTCTTTGGTCGGGTTGTTGTCTCTTTGACATATTCCCCATTTCCATTCTCAATTTTATAAACTAGAAAAAATTGATTCGAAGCAAATTTATACAATTTTGATATGATAAAGAAGTTCCAATTGGGTATCATAAGTGAAACAGAATATTAAAATGTGAAAATATACAAATTGATGCTCAATATATGCAAAAAATTATTCATAAATATTTAAAAGATAATAAACTGAAAATGTGTAGATGGAAACTATTACACTTTATTCTTCCGAACAAAGTTTTGTTAAAACAATGGAAAATAAGCCTTAACTCTATCTGTAATTTTTGTAACCTTACAGAAGACTATGGACATTTTTTGTAACTTGCCACTTTTTAGATGAGTTTTGGGGAAATATATAAGTTATTTGAAAGAGTTAAGATTGATAGATATATATTTACTTTAAAAAATTAATCTGGGGATATAAAATTGATGATGAACATTATTATGAAATGAACTTTATACTTACAGTTATTGTGTTTACTAAACACAAAATACACTTTTGTCAGAATATAGGACAAAGAATACCAATCTGTATAATGTTAGGTCAGAATCTAAAAATGGATTATTATTACAAAAAAAAATAATATATTAATATTGAAGGAAAAGGGATACTAGAAAAGATATATTCTTATATTTGAATAACATTGTTATTATATCATTGTCAATTTTGTTATTATATATGTATTTTACAGAGATCTATGTACTTTACTTGTTTGATAGATGATTATTTCATTTTACAATTTCAATGAGTTTTGAAAGTTCCATCTTAATTTGTCCCACAAAAATCTGAAAGTACCGTTATACCGGACGATAAAGAAACATATTATATCACAAAGCAAATTCCGAAAATGCTACTATAACCCGTTATTCTTTTTCACTTTCAACATCCACCAGATGGTTAATAATGATATATCAAGGGATACTAAGTTTGATATAAAGTTCATATTTATAGTTATAATAGTAAAATGATAGAGAAATAATGTATTAATGATAAATAATGTATTAATGATAAATAATGTATTAATGATAAATAATGTATTAATATGAATATATAACTGAAGATACCCTGGTCTTTAGGTACTAATATACAGGATCTCCACTGAAATAGCTGTACCAGGGAAGAAATCTATTAACAGCATGTGCAATATTGTTGATGAATAAAAAAAAAATTTAGAAATAAAATTGTGAAAAATTGACTTTAAAGGGCATTGACTCCTTATGGGGTCAATTGACAATTTTATATATGTTGACTTATTTGTAGATCTTACTTTGCTGAACAATTTTGCTGTCTACAGTTTATCTCTATCTATTATAATATTCAAGATAAAAACCAAAAACTGCAAAATTTCCTTAAAATTACCAATTCAGGGGCAGCAACCCAATAAAGGGTTGTCTGGTGCGTCTGAAAATTTTAGGGCAGATAGATCATGACCTGATTAACATTTTTATCCATTTTCAGATTTGCTCTAAATGCTTTAGTTTCAGAGATATAAGCCAAAAACTGCATTTTACCTCCATGTTCTATTTTTAGCCATGGCGGCCATCTTGGTTGATGGGCGGGATCATTGGATACATTTTTTAAACTAGATACCCTAAGGATGATTTAGGCCAAGTTTGGTTGTATTTGGCCCAGTAGTTTCAGAAGAGAAGATTTTTGTAAATGTTAACGGACGACGACGACGACGGACGACGGACGCCAAGTGATGAGAAAAGCTTTTTGGGCCAGGTGAGCTAAAAAATGAGTTTCTCTTGAGAAAATTTTTATTCACTTTTTCCTCAACGGAGTTGAATGTTGCATTTTAAAGGAATTGCTTTCCGAGTAAATTCATGTTATTTTATCTATTGCAAAAAAAAAAAAAAAAATGCATTAAAAAAACATCTCCTTTTATTTTCAATTAGATTACAGTTCTAACTTTAACGTTCATAGAAAACATGGATCTATATTTCATAAAATGGAACTTACTTCAAATACTAATTTGTTAAACAAATATAGATTATACATGGACATTGGTTATTGTAGAAAAATATAATATATATAATTTATTTGTGCAAGCATGAGACAAAGGCCTGATGATTACAAGATATACATGTACATACAATTAGAGGTTCCCAGGAGAATGCATTGCTCACCTGGAAACCTAGACTTGATACCTTATTGATATGATATGTCACAGGGTTGGCAAAGTATTACCCGGGCACAGGTTTTCTCGGGCTGGGCAATACTTTCAGAAACGGTAATACTGGGCAATACTGGGTAATATGATTTTAAGCTTATTTCTACAAAAATAGTAAAGATTTGTTGTAGTTTAATAGTATATGGCTAAATATATATATTTCATACAGATAACCATTGAGAGTCATTCCTGAAGATTGAAAATTCAATTTCTTCCTTTTCTCCACTAACTCTATGTAGGCAGAATACAAGTTTTGCACATTTCAAGATATCTTGTTAATTTCAAGCTTTGTTTCAATAATCAAATTTGAAACTTTGAAAAATGCATTTTATTGCAGTGTTTAAATGAATTGCAAATTTTAATTGTTATACAATCATATTGCTAATAACACCCTAAGGGACAGGCCATGAACACTTATAGAAATCAAAAGGCTGATTATTGTTAGATAAACAAATCTGTGTTATAATCTGAATAGTTACATGTCTTAATTAGTGATGTACATAAACATATGCTAAAACTTAGTAAACATTTTTAGTAATGAACAAAAAATGTTTAAAAGTAATTTTCCTTACATGTAATTGTTAATTCTTTATATTAGTTATATTAAAAAAAAAAAAAACAAATTGAATTCTTTGACTTTAAGTCAACACTTTTTATCAATCTAGACACAATGGCGATTCAAAAGATTTTTAGGAGGAGTATTAAGAAAAGCTTTTCACATGTGTCTTATGTGTCTTTAATATGTACACTTGTCTTAGAGTTGCTGGATCATTAATATTTTCTAAGATTTATACACTATATATTAAGAGCCTCAAACAAGTGAACGTATAAATTAAAATACTGTGTTTTACTTTTATAAATACATGTACCTTTAATGTATTACAGTTGTGATTAATCACTGAATCCTCTTTATCATTCAGTCCAGTATTTCATGTTACCCAGTATTGTCCTGCATTACCCAGTAAAACCCAATAAAACCCGGGTTTTTGCCAAGTCTGATATGTCCTGCTGATCTTTTATTTTAATCATGTATATGATTAATAGAACTGCTCCAACTTTAGTTATGACATTTTGAGAGGCAATAACTAAAGTTAAATTGGTCTTCTGATTTTTATGAAAATTATATGGAGACAAATTATGTATAGTGGATTGGTCAGAACTGTTTTTTGTCAGATTGTAAGAAAATGTTTTTGCAGGCACAAATGCTTAATTTATAAAAAAAAAATCAAAGATGAAGAACTGGATCTTCGATCACTGTATTGGATACCTAAACTACATAAGTGTCCTTACAAACAACGGTATATTGCTGGGTCTTCCAAGTGCTCCACGAAACTTCTTTCTAAATTATTAACATCTATTTTATCAGCAATCAAAGCAGGGCTTCAAAGTTATTGTGAAACTGCCTATTCTAGAGGTGGCGTGAATCAGATGTGGATACTAAAAAATTCCAAAGATCTTTTAGAGTACATACAATCTAAGACTCTCTCAACTTGCAATAGTATTAAAACATTTGACTTTTCTACACTTTACACAAGTATTCCCCATTCCAAACTAAAAGACAAATTAAAAGAGTTGGTATTGCTTTGTTTCATAGAAAAGAATGGCGAACGTATCTTGTCTTTTGGGGAGGGATCAATCCTACTTTGTAAAGAATCACTCTGATTCAAACAACAAATTCTCTGAAACTGACATTATCAAGATGCTTGATTTCTTGATTGACAACATATTTGTTAAGTTTGTGGACGTGTTTTTCAACAGACTGTCGGCATTCCAATGGAAACCAATTGTGCCCCTCTTCTTGCCGACTTGTTTCTTTATTATAATGAGGCTGACTTCATACAGGAACTGCCTAGGAAGAAAGATAAGACGTTAGCAATATCCTTTAACTTTACTTTCCGCTATATAGATGATGTTCTCTCACTTAATAATTCAAAATTTGGTGACTATGTTGAACGCATCTATCCTATCGAACTAGAGATAAAGGATACAGCAGATACAGTTAAGTCTACCTCATATCTTGACTTACATCTAGAAATTGACAATGAGGGTCGGTTGAAAACAAAACTTTACGACAAAAGAGATGATTTCAGCTTCCCAATTGTGAACTTTCCATTTCTATGTAGCAACATTCCATCAGCGCCTGCATATGGAGTATATATCTCCCAATTGATACGATATTTCCGGGCTTGTATTTCCTATCATGATTTCCTTGATAGAGGGTTGCTGCTCACAAGGAAGCTATTTAACCAAGAGTTCCAAATGGTGAAGTTGAAATCATCCCTTCGTAAATTTTACGGACGCCATCACGAGTTGGTTGACCGTTATGGAATAACCGTTTCACAGATGATATCGGATATGTTCCTTATGTCGTAATTACAATCCACTTCCTTTTTCACCACGAATGTGACCTACCGAATTAGACTATTTACCGGATTTGTAATAACATGAGCAACACAACGGATGCCACATGTGAAGCAGGATCTGCTTACCCTTCCGGAGCACCTGAGATCACCCCCAGTTTTTGGTGGGGTTCGTGTTGCTTAGTCTTTAGTTTTCTATGTTGTGTCTTGTGTACTATTATTTGTCTGTTTGTCTTTTTATTTTTTAGCCATGGTTTTGTCAGTTTATTTTCGATCTATGAGTTTGACTGTCCCTCTGGTATCTTTCGCCCCCGTCTTTTAATTCTGATGGTTCTGGCAAAATTATTCAGATCATCCTCCAGTTTCATATTATCTATGTTACTGGGCGTAGGGCAAAAATTCAAACGCTTAGATATATATACTGACGGGCTTTAAAAACGCAACACACATTTTGAGGATTTGTTTTACCAAATCATGATTAATCTTTGTATAATTGCTATGCAGGCTTACCATACTCCTTTCTGTTTAGAAAAAATCTTATACTGACTTACCTGAGGTGATTGAACATGCCGGATTATTGACGTCGCAAGAATTTCTAAAAGCGAGATTTGAAACCCATGCATAATTTTGTAAGGTTTTTTTTTCTTTGTGAACGATTTCTTTGGGTCAATACCAACACTCAAATCAATAAAACATGTTGCATTTCAATATTGCGGACACTTAGCAATGAAAATATAAATCCTGCCATAAGAATTTTGCGGGCACGAATAAATCAACTTATTGTTGGTAGACAATGTCACGTAAGAAACTCTTCTTCCAGTCCTTACAACAATGGTACAGACAGACGGGATTTGTTAATGACCACCCATGATCAGATCAATCTGTAGTGACAACGCAATGTCAATAAGTGTCTTATTATATGACTATAAATTTTCTGTTTTCTCATTGGCTAAAAGCATAGGGAATCCTCTTTGATAAAACATTATATTCACCGCGGAAAAAATCACGAGAGGTTAATATAAGATTTGGAACAGCGTCCGTGTACCTAAATATAGATATTCCAAGGCAACGTCAATGACGTAGGTTTATGACGTCATGCAAATTCCCGTTTTTTGTTTTTGTTTTTGTTTTCGGTGTATTTTATTTTCTCTTTCTTGTTTTCGGTGTATTTTTTGGTACACTTTATTGACTATTTCAACTTATGAAAGTTAGCAACTGCAAATGCAGATGCTATATTTAGTATAAAAACAGGGAGCAGTTTTAATAGTATCTTGAGCAAATACTAGAAAATTTGGGAATGATAAATAGTCGTTGGCCTCGGTGAATATCATATCTATGGGGTTGATAAATCATTTTATCATATACTTAGCATTGATATGATGGCTTTTGCACATGTGTAATGAACGGAAGTAAACAAGCCATAATTTCACACTCGGGCTGATAACCCATATCAGGGGCCTCTCGTGCAAAACACCCATAACAGTGCCTCTCGTGCAAGTTACTTCCGGTATTTCCGGGATCGTCTGTTTACAAATAACTGCCTAAAATATCCGACAAACATGACAGAGGAAGATCGGGTTATAAATGTGGGAGAAGGAGATACAACCGAGTGTATTAACTCAATGAAAAATCATTGTATCGACCTCTTCAAAAGTCAATAATTGTATAATAACGCAACGCCATTTGCGAGACAGGTTTACTACTGCAACGTCATCTGCTACCCAAGCCGTCGGATGTCATGGAAGACAGATTCACGCCATAAATGATCATAAATGTTTCCCACATACTGAAATGCCATAGAATCGACTGCAGAAAAAAAAAATAAGGGCTACACTTTAAACAGCATAATTGCCAAATCTGACTGTAGTGGGTTGGATAGAAGTGGCAAAACAAAACTTAAAACATGCATTTAGAACTGGTTGACTTTTCTGTCAATCATTTAGGTGTTGGTTCCAAGCAGTCATTGCCTTCGACGGGGCCACATCCATTGATAAGGAGAAAACCAAGGTTTCAGTGCATGTCACATGCTTTGAACATTAAACATGACGTAAATAATCAAACTTTCGAACTGCAAACTTTATTCAAACAATGAAGTTTATTTTAGTATATTTTCTTTTAAAGATTTTCTTTTTTCAAAAAGAAATTAAAAAAAAAAAAAAACAATCTAGTGTTGCGGTTTTTAAGTCCGTCAGTATATTTAAGGAGTTCTTTGCATTTGAAATAATCAGTTACAGAAATGAATTACTAAAAGTGACAGAAGCATATCAGTTGCGATTCAAGGATTTTGAAAAGGGGAGGCACCAAGACAAAGTTAGGAGTATCTACATCTGAATATGAACCTGTTTTTGTCATGCATTGAAATTATTGGAAAATATGTTTTATTTACATATAAAAAGAAGACGTGGTATGATTGCCAATGAGACAACTCTCCACAATTGACCAAATGACACACAAATTAACAACTATGGGTCATCGTACGGCCTTCAACAACGAGCAAAACAATTCAAACGAGAAAACTAACGGCCTAATTTATGTACAAAATAATGAACGAAAAACAAATATGAAACACAGCAACAAACAACAACCACTGAATTACATGTTCCTGACTTGGGATAGGCACATACATAATGTGGCGGGGTTAAACTAGTTTGAAGACGCCAACCCTCCCCTAACCTGGGACAGTGGTGTAACAGTACAACATGAGAACAAACTATAAAAATCAGTAGAAAAAGGCTTAACTCATCAGATGGATACACATAGAAATACATCCAACAAAAACACAAAGTGGACGTGGACGGGTACTTGTACATTCCAACAACAAAAAGACACTTAGCACAGATCTGAGAGTACTCGCAGTTACTGACAGCTAGTTCAAAGCCAATAACTAATAAAAAAAATCATGCATCTAAGACTAAATTATCAATCAGTACACATCCAACATCCAATGGATTTAATTTAAAGACGTCATAAACAGTCAGAGAAAAACATGACCTTGTGCAATGCCAAATACAGGTATCGACAGATTGTAGCGCCATGAATATGCATATCTTTATTTAAAAAATAAATCAAAATTTGCTCAGAGTTAAATCTCTTGATTGTGAAGAAGCTTCTTTCTTAGTTTTTTTAAAATAATATGAAGGTTTGACAAAGTTATTCAATGCAAAATCTTTCACAACAGACTATACCGAAAAGGTTGACTGACAAAAAAAAACATTTGTAAATTACAAAATAATATATGGAAAATTCAGAATTCTTCTGTACATGTCAGATATTTATCGAATATGAAGAATCTTCTTTAAAAGTTTCCTGAAATTTCATGAAGGTTTGAGAAAGGTTATTGATGTTTTGTTAACTTTAACCCTAGACTGTATCTAAATGTTTACTAAACAAAAATAATTCAAATCATCAGTAAAATACAGAAAAGTTCAAATTAAAAATCAGAAAACTTTTTTCTTAAGTTACCATTTTTTGGTTATAGACTAAATCTAAATATTAACTTCAAAAATGCCTTTTATCAGTAAAGCAAGGACAATTGAAACAAATATTTCAAATTTTACACTTGATCTTGAAAAAGCTAACTATATCAATCAATTATGCTTTGATAAAGTTATAGAGGTCTACAAAAAAAAATTGAAATGAAACCTCAGACTGCATCTATATAAACTCATCATTGATACCAGGCTTACAATTTTCGTCGACAAAAGATTCATCAGTGACGCTCGAATCAAAAAAGTTAAAGGCCAAATAAAGTACGAAATTGAAGAGTATTGGGGACATACTTACGATCCCCTAATTACTCACAATGGAGCAAACTTTAATTAATTATTCATGCAAAATGACTGCGTTCCTTCAATCAAACACATTTCTTGATTTTTTTTTCATCGAATTAGTTATTCTAAACTAACTCTTATCTAATTCTTAACGATTATAGGTATTCAATGTGACCGGAAGGAATCACTCCGGCCTTGCTCCATTGTGAGTAATGGGATATATAGTCTTATAATAACAGGAGTGTGGTATTTTGATAAGCGGACATTTTGTAAGAGGTACGTTTATTGCTGACTCAAGAGAAATCTCGATTGATCGTTCTTTAGTATAATAAAAAGGAATTTTGGGTATACTTCAAAGAAAGAACAAAAATGGCCATAAGACAACTGGGGGTCAACATACAGTCCTTGACAACGGACAACCGTCTGTGCAACAGGTCCAATTAAACGAACAAACAAACTATTACTATTAATCGATTAATCAAAAACAAAAACAGTCTAAGACAAAATAAAACTGAATATGTCTTTAACTCAGGACAGCCAACAATTTTATAACCGTTAGTGATAATTAAAACTTAATTTTATGACGTTTTTTTATAAGGAGATTAATGCAAAAGGATGTAGGGTATACTTTCATGTGACAGTACAACCTGATAACACAAGAAAACACAAAAGACACCCAGGTGTCACCACAGGTGTTTTACAACACCGACATATCTTAAATGAATGAATCTTTATTGCATTAGCAACAACATTGCTTTATGCAATACATATATGACAAATATAACAGAATACAGAGAACAATTAAATATTGCAGAGATAACTTATAATAACTAAAATTGAGAATGGAAATGGGGAATATGTCAAAGAGACAACAACCCGACCAAAGAGCAGACAACAGCCGAAGGCCACCAATGGGTCTTCAACGCAGCGAGAAAATCCTGCACCCGGAGGTGGTCCTCAGCTGGCCCCTAAATAAAATTGTGTACTAGTTCAGTGAAAATGGACGTCACACTAAACTCCAAAACATATAAATGAACTAAAATTAAAAAACATACAAGACTAACAAAGGCCAGAGGCTCCTGACTTGGGACAGGCGCAAAATGCGGCGGGTTAAACATGTTTTGTGAGATCTCAACCCTCCCCTATACCTCTAGCCAATGTAGAATAAAGAAACACATAGCAATACGCACAGTAAAACTCAGTTCAAAAGAAGTCCGAGTCCGATGTCAGAATAGGTAACAAAAGAAACTAATCAAAATGACAATGATACATAAATGAACAAAGGACTACTAGCAGTTACTGACATGCCAGCTCCAGACCTCAATTAAACTGATTGAAAGATTATGTCTTCATCATATGAAAATCAAATACAATCCCTCCCGTAAAGGTTTAGTATCAAACCATCATAAAAAATATATGAGAAGAACATAACCCGTATCATGCCAACAACTGGTTTTAGAATAAATGTGTTTATTTCCGATGCAAAGACCCTATGAGTGAATCAATGTTAATACCAAAATATGCAATCCTTAATGACTTGACAACGGTATCGTAACTATATCCTTTCCGAATAAGTCTGTTTAAAGGTTTGGTTAGCATTTGAGGTAAATGCCGACATGTGTTAAACCTATTAACTGAAAGTTTGCGATCTTAATTTCCTGCTTCCACTACGTAATTTGGTAAGTTTATTGGTATTAAAATCATATTGTAAATAGCTCTCCATACAAAAATCTAATTTAAAACATTTATAGATAGACAGTTTTTCACAAGCATTAATATTTGCATACCAGCTTTGATACTATTGATCGTCAATACGAGATTTAAAAAAGTCAAATGATACATGTATGTTATCTAGGTTAGTCCATCTAGGTTAATCCATATATACTTCAAACCTAAAATAAACACAAGGTCTCTTTCATTGGATGCCCAATTTGTTTTGCAATTAGAAGCATCAATACATAAAATTTTATATACATCGTAAACAATATTAGGTTGGTCATGAATTAAATGCAACCAATATTTAACAATTCTATATTTTCTTAAAATATACATTGGGAGATGCCAGAGTTCACCACATAAGAACGAAATTGGTACATTTTACCAAAGTTGAGTATATAGCGACAAAAACGGTTATGGACATATTCTACATCGTTGGCTCGATGAAATCCCCATACCCCGGACGCAAAGTTCAGAACAGATCCAACCATACTATTGAATAAGAAACACTTTTGACTTGGTCTAATGAGTACTCTTTTCATTGAGTTGATTAAAGATGAAAGTGCTCTAGCTCCTTGTTGTGCCATTCTTTTTTGAGTTTGAACAAGTTTACCATTGAAATGTAAAATTATACCAAGATATATATATATGAATTGACGATTTCAAGTTCTTGACCTTCGAAATAAAAATGATCAGTTACGGGCTTCCAACTATTTCGAAATACAACAATTTTTGTTTTGTCCGTATTTACAGTTATATTCCACCTCCGGCAGTATAAAGAAAGATTATTTAATAATATTTGTAATGCATCGGGGGACTTTGCTGACAGAACTGTATCGTCTGCAAATAATATCAAATATATTAGATAACCATTTGAAGTTCGAATATATCACCATTATTATCCACTTGTATATCACTGATTATATCGTTAATGAAAAATAAGAATAGGAGGGGAAAGAGTGGTTTCCCTTGTTTCACACCAAGAAAATTGTCAAACGCATCAGATAAGTCATTTTTTGTTTTTATTCGCAGACGCACGGTTTCGTACACAGCTTTGATATTTGTAATAAATTTCCCACTGACTCCACTTTGTAACAACTTGTACCATAGAATTCTCCGAATTATGTTATCAAAGGATTTGCGGAAATCGACAAAAGCACAGTAAACTTTAGACTTTTGGTGTAATAGATGTGATATAATTCCATGTAAAATAAATATGTCATCAATGGTTGACCGGCCTGGTCGGAATCCAAACTGGTTGTCAATAAGCTTTTCTTTCCATCGGCCCAATTGATCAATCTGTTTGTCAAAATAGACGTAAAAATTTTAGATATCACACCGACTAGAATTATAGGACGGTAGTTATTTGGGTCGGATAAGTAACCACTTTTTGGAACTGTTATAAGGATGCCTTCTGCCCAAAAATCAGGGAAAATTCCCCTATTAAATATGAAATTAAAAAGCATTTTCAAAATCGGAGCAAAAAAAATTGGCCCGGCAAGAAACATTTCATTAATAATACTGTCATTTCCTGCACTTTTTCAGTTTTAAGTTTAGAGATAGACTGAAGAATTTCATCTTCGAAAATTTCAGTATCCAACGAATCTATGACAATGTTATTTAAAAACGAGTTTATTTTCTATCAGATTTATAACTTCTTCACATACATCAGGAGGGTTTCCACTAAGTAGCTGTTCGAAATGATTAGTAAGTAAGTCACTGTCAGCAAGACATTTGTTTTTGTTCATAGGTTTAAATGCCGACCAAAATTTTCGAGGATCAGTTTTAGCAAATTCGCAGGGTTCCAGATCTTTTGCTCGCTTATAGTTGGTCACCGCCAACTGTTTTGCTCGATTGTATCTGTTTCTGGCTAAAATATAATGCTGAGAATTAGCATCAGTTGGATGACGTTTGTAAACATTTTGGACAGAGTTAAAGTCTTGTCTCGCAGAAGCACAGTTTTGGTCAAACCAGTGGTTATCATGGCGTTTTACATTTCAGTACAGGTTTACCAAAAACAGCAAAAGCAGTGTCATATAAAATACGGTTTATCTCCCTTACGGCATTATTAACATCATCGGTACTAGTCATGCTTCTGACAAAGAAATAAGTAATTCATTATGTTGTGATAGCAGTTGAATATGGTCTTGGTTCTTACTAGAGTCCCATTTTAGGTATTTGTGGGGTACTTGGCAAACTGTTAGACTGAATATTCGTATTTACACATATCTCGTATGATAAAAGAGCATGATCAGAAAATTCTGTGAAGTCTATTACACAAAATTCTTGATACTATCATAGTTTTCGGGACAAACCAGCAAATAATCATTTACGCTTTGACCCCTAGATGAACAAAAAGTTCCACAAGAATCATTGCCGAGTCGACCATTCGCAATAGTTAGTCCTGTATTGTAACATAGTTGTATTAACTTTCGTCCGTATGCGTTTATGACTCTGTCCATCGAGCATCGTTTCGAAATTGTAGGAAATACATCGGGCTCAACGCAATCGATATACTTTTCTAAATTATCAAGAATATCAATTAGCTCGACAGTGCGGCTATTCATATTACCACAAACAATAACTGTATCATTATATTTATATTCTAGAAAAATATTTTCTATATCATCATGAAAATCATTATCACAAATACGATAAAAATTAGACTTTTCGTGTGGTATACAAGCAAAACAGATATATAAATCATCATTCAAATGAAAATATCACTTGGAAAACTTATAGGAACAATACCATGGTCATACTCTTTTTCAAAAGAAATACCTTCAAAAATGTTTTTCTTCAAAAAAACAACAATACCTCCTTCTTCTCTTTGACCTATATTTTTGTTTCTATTAACATACGTTACCATAGTGAAACTTTCAATATTAAAATATCAAAATATCTTTTTTTAACCATGTTTCGCATAAAAACAACACATCATAACTATTTATTAAGCTCAAGAAATCATTATCATCATAACAAGACTCTAAGCCATTAATGTTCCATGATAAATATTTTAAAGTGTATGCATGTTCTCTGGTTGACCGCTAAGGGTTATATTCTTGACCGCCAACATACATTTTGTCTCTAACAAAGTAGGCTTTTACATCGCGGTCTCGAAGTTCTTTAATTAGTGGTAATAGTTCTTTCTTGCGATTTTGAACATCTATTGGCAACTGTTCTGGAATTCCAAACGAAGAACCTTTCAATGTTTTAGCGTTTTTTCGCACTTGTTCACGGTGTACATATGAAGTAAATTTGGCTAATATTGGTCTGATCTTCACGCGTTTTTTACCAATACGATGGGCATCTGACAGATGAATTTGATCTGGGTTTACGAGCTTCTATGTATCTTTACAAAATCTAAGTATAACTTCTGGGCAATTTTCAACTTCATTTTCCAGTATATTGTAAAATATTAAATTGTTCGACATTGATTTCATTTGGACGTCTAGAATACTTTCTTTTTAATTTGTCGTTTTCCTTCTTCATATCGGACAAAGAAGATCGAATTCATGGCCAAAATTTCATTACTGTTAGATCTCAGTGATATAGAAATGTTGTTGAGCTCTGTTTTAAGTTCCGTTAGATCACCCTTTTTTTTGTCATAATTATCACTGATGAGCTGCGAACACCTTTCTAACTGTTCCATACGGTCATCAAGAGATTTAGTATCCTGTTCAAGGCGGATAACTTTGGCATTAATTGTAGTAACAAGGCTATCAATTTGATCAATTTTCTCTTGAAATTTGTCCATACGTTTAAATAGTTCATCCACCCATGGTGGTCTCTGTTGTGATATTTGTGACTGTGTAATAGGCGAAACATGATGCATACTAGGTGTTGGGTACATTCCTGTTGTAGGACTAGAGCAGAAATATTGCTGTGACAACGGGAACGAAGCACCCTGTTGGTACATAAAGTTTGTATCAGCCTGATCAAACAGTGCTTGGTTCTGGTTGTTCATGTCACTATTGTTTATGTTTACATTTGTAGGTATGTTTACATTTGTAGGTACTCGATCGGAACCGCTTGGTGAGTTTGATGAATTATGTTCACCTGTGTTTACACTTGAATGTTTAATATTCTTCTTTTTAGTTTAATTTTTTGTAGGCTTCTTACTTTCAGAGTCACTCAATAAACTAGCATTTTTCCTTTTAGTACTTTGACCTGGCATTATATCGTATAAATACTGCGAATAACTACACTTTTCTTCTCTGCTGATAAAAGACGACTACCTGCCATATTGTCACGTGATTTATAGTTATAGTTTTAAATCTCCTGATTCTTGAAAAAGCTGTTTGTTAATTATTACGACTCGAAAAGAATTACAATCAACATCAAATTATTTACGGGACATAAACCTACTAAGATATTACTAAAGACAACCACTGACAAATATCCATAAGGACAGACATATTTTATATCTCATTAACATTGTTTTTGGGTAATGCATCATCCCTTTTTCTCGATCAGTGAATCAAAAAACTATGTGCGTATATCATGCTTTCTTAAGTTATATTATCAGCTGTTTTAGTTCTGAGTACATCACACAGCAGTGTTTTGAACCTTGCAAATAAACATTATCTTTAGAATTATACGTGTATGTCAATTTGTCCATAAAACAATAAATAAACTTATTGTAAGTTCCACTTCACATAAGACAATGCAAAAGAGGATTCATGTGTTTATATACCTATATGGAGTTATTTTCTTTCAGAATGGTACGTCGTTATTTTGAAGAAACAACCCCGGACGATAACAAGTTTCAATGAAATTTGCTTCAAGGTATAAAATAATGACCTGTGTAAGGTCATTATTTTCTCTGATTAAAATGTAGACACCTTGCGCACTGTTAACCTGTTTACAATGAACACTGGTTTCACATTAAATTTGTTCTCATCTGTACATCGATTTTAATTACCTATACATGAGAATTGTTCAAACCAGTAAACTACAGATAGGTTGATACTTTATTCTCTAAAAACTATAAGTACAAGTTTACAGAGAAACAAACAATATCAATAAACAAAAATACAATAAAATTGACATATACATTTCATAGGATTGAATTAAAATTTTCTCTGTAAATTTTTATATTAGTAAGGTTCAGCAGACCAATCCGTATTTTTTTTTTTAATTTAATTTTTGGGAGATGGGTTAGATAAATTGTTTAAATTCAATTTTTTAAGGAAAAACAAATATTTGTTTAAGGAGGAAAACCTATAAATAATATTTTGATATTTTGTTCAGAATGAAGTTACACAAAATACTGCCCATATTCATAAATTAAAATTTTCTCGTACTTCATTATTACTTTGACTTAAATCAATAATGTTTTTGTGTCATTTTTATAGAATTTTATTCTGTTTGCATGTAATTATCTGTTAAAAAAGTAGAATTTCCTGATTATTTTTTCTTCCTGTTAAAGTCAACAGTAAAATGAAAGCGTGCTATTCAAACAATTTAAAAGAAATTGATAAAAAGAAACCATATCTTTATTTAGAATTAAAAATTTTCACGATTCGGAAATTCCTTTTTCGTCATCCTACAAAATAAAAGTCTTTTATTTCAATTATGTTTGTATTGACTAAAGTTAAGTAGACTTGTCGATCCAATTGTTTGCTACAACCATGATATTTGAATAAGGTAAGTGAAAAGCAAAAATTTCATGATATTATCTAAAAAAAGATTTCCATATACTCTACTGAATCTGTTGAAATGATATTTTTTTTCCAAAATAAATTGAATTGACATTGTTAAGAACTATCGCCATAATGTTATTAAAAAACGAATTTAAATCTAAAACGAAAGCCTTGAAGTTGTCGATTCGTGTTCGTATCTAGGTTTACTTTTTAACTATAACGGGCGATTCACATAGACCAAGAGGAAACTATAACAACAGTAAAAAAGGCATTATATTTCATTTATCACAAAATTCGTAACATATGCTCACCGGTCGACCGGCAAATAAAGCTCTCTGATACACTAGTTTAACACATAATTACATTCAGCAATGAAACATGGTGCTTTGAAAACTTAAAAGATTCCAGTTCGTGTAATTAAATGGTATACGGCGAATTAGGTAGATTCCCTTTAGGTGTACACGAAAAGGTTTAAGCTATCTACTTTTAGAATGGGCTAGTGTAAAATGAAGAAAAAAAAGGAAGAAAACAAAAGTGTGTATTATACAATAATATGTATATCTTTTAAACATGTGTTAGGTATGGGAAAGAACATAAAAGTCACCTGATCATGACATGCTCGCGTCATGTGACTTCAGGGATATTGGTTGGGTATTATGTAAATATGTTTTGATATGTTTAAAGTTAAAACTTTTATGATTGTTTTATATAGTCATGATAGTTTTTGATAATCAATTTGCTATTTTTTCTTTTAATTACATTATTGACTTCAACAATATACTGTATTTCTGCTTTAAATATTTTAAAGATATCTATTTTTTTTTTTTTGATTCAGAGATATAATATGATTTATAGATAGAAAAAATATTATAAATGATTACATTTATTATCTGAGAGTATTTTCCATTTTACTAATAAATCATTGTATGGAAGAATAAAATGAATTAATTTTCACCTAAACATTTTCAGTTTATTGTCAGGTAAGTAGTGAAAAATAAAGTTAAAACAATTTTCTAGTTTAAAATATAAGTTTTTGGCAAACAATTTTTCCCAAGTTATAACTCCTATTGGTTTATCTGGTTTGTTGTCATTTATAATAATGTTATAAATTTGTTTTGTACTCATTTTAGAATTGATTTCAATGTTAAGCATGATTTTTAGACTATATTTGTTTTTATGAATATTAACTTTGGTTTTAATTGAATTATCTTGACTTATTATGGTAAGCCAATGATTTGGTATTGCTTTTTAATGCAAGATATCTGCCTGATCCAATCTTGTTTATTTTTTAGTTTAGAAAGTATATATGTTTCTGAAATTTGACCTCTATCATCTATGATATCATTTATGAAAAACAAGTTGCTTTTTACCCATTCTTCTAAAAATAAACATTTTCCATTTTGTCTGATAAAATTATTTCCCCATATAAACTGTTTTCTTATTTGCAGAAAGTTTTGTGGGTATGTAGATGCACCTCCTTTCACACAAATCCAAGTTTTAATTAATTCTTGGTAAAATTCTGGTAGACTTTTGAAAATTGTTTTATCTAGATCATTTATATTTTTTAGATTCATTTTAAAAATTATCAAATTATTACCTATTTATTTAAATAAAATCTTGGGATAACTGTCCAATTGTCATTTTCAGTATCAAATAATTTTGTTATCCAACCTATGTGAATGGATTTTATAAACATATCAATGTCTATCATTTTAAGTCCCCCTTTTTTATACTCTGTTGTAAGTGTTGATCTTTTAATTTTATCTCTTTTACCATTCCATATAAAATTGTATATGAGGGTTTTGAATTTTTGTAACAAATCTTTTGGTATGACAGTATTTGATACTATGTATGTTAAGTTTGGTAGAATTAAAGATTTAGTGACTACTATTCTTCCTAATATACTTAGTTTTCTTTTCCTCCAGTTAGCTATTATTTTTCACATTTCAGTATTTGTTTTTCAATATTTAGTTTCTGACATTCTGATTTATTATGCCCAAAATAAATTCCCAAACTTTTGATTGGATTATTACACCAGTTAATATTTTCATATTTTTCTTTACAATGTTTTAATTTGCCAAGCCATATTCCTTCAGTTTTAGTTCTATTAAGTTTAAGACCAGAAAAGTTGCCAAATGTTTCAATTAAATTTAATGCTACTGTGATGTCTTGTTTAGATTGTAAGAACAGAGTGGTATCATCTGCTAGTTGACATATTTTTAGGGTATTAGTGCTACTATCTAGCTTAATTTCTAATCCTTTGATATTTTTATTTTCTCTAATTTTTATTGCCATTATTTCTACAGCAAGAACAAAAAGTAACGAAGATAACGGACAGCCTTGTTTAATTCCACGAAATGCTTTAAAACGACTTGAAACCCAGCCATTATTAGTTATGCATCCTTTAATGTCTGAATACATTAGTTGAATACATTTTAGAAAACTTTCCGTCTAACTTGAAACCCAGCCATTATTAGTTATGCATCCTTTAATGTCTGAATACATTAGTTGAATCCATTTTAGAAAACTTTCTTTAAAACCAAATTTTTTTAGTGTTTCAAACATAAAGATCCACTCAAGAGAGTCAAAAGCTTTGCTAAAATCTAAAAATAAAACAGCTCCATCTATTTTAAAATTTTCTGAGTAGTCAATAGCATCCTGTATCTGTCTAATATTGAAACCAATGTACCTATTTTTATATATCCTTTTTGATCAGAGTGTACAAGTTTATGAAGTAAAGGTTTGAGTCTTTGCGCCAGTGCATATGCCAGAAGTTTCACATCATAATTCAAAAGTGTTATAGGTCGATAGTTGTCAAGCGACAAAGGGTCATTTTTTTTTATAAATTAATGATATAACACCTATTTTTGTGTGTTTGACAATTGTCCTCTAGTATAGCAATAATTAAATGTAGATACTATTAAAGTTTTTAATTCCTCCCAAAACTTTCTGTAAAATTCAACATTTAGTCCATCTAATCCTGGGGCACGGTTTAGTTTCATTTTAAAGATAGCTTCTGTGCATTCTTCTACAGTTATTTCTCCTTCGCAAGCGTCACTTTCACTTTCACTTAATTTTTATGTTTTTTAATATCATTTAAATAATTTTGTGTTTCTTCTAAGTTTGGATTTCTTGACGTGTATAAATCTTTATAATATTTTACTTCAAGGTTTAATATTTTTTCTTGATCTCTAGTTATCTTCCCTTTTTCATCATATAATTGTGTTATGGTTTTTTTGCTTTGCCTAGATTTCTCAAGACCTAGAAAATAAGCTGATTTTTTTTCACCCTCTTCCACCCATTTTGCTCTAGCTCTAATTTGGTTACCCTTTATTTTTCAAAGTATAACTTTCCTAATTCTTCTTCTGTATTTTCTATTGTTTGTAATAATGTTTTTTTAGTTATATTATTGTTTATAGTATCAGCTAGGATATTAAGTCTTTGTAAGTCTTTTTCTAAAATGTCTATTTTATCTCTTTTCTCTCTAGCTTTGGATTTGCAATAGTTAATTGAAATATCTCTTACCTCTGTTTTAAAATTATCCCATAGTATGTCGAGATCGGGATAGTTTGTACTTTTATTTTTATAATTGGTTATCAAATTAGAAATTGTTTTCACATAGTCCTCATTTTCTAATATACTGCTGTTCAATTTCCAGTACCCCTGCCTTTAGGACCTCTATTTATATCTATTTTTAATGAAACACAGTGATGGTCAGTATATTGCAGAACTATAGGCCTTATATCGCATGAAGTGGAGGTTTTATAAACTTCAGGTCTTATTAGAAAATAGTCAATTCTTGTTGCTTCAGATCTATCTTTTCTACACCAAGTGAACTGCGTTCTATGTTTGTTTTTCTCTCTCCAAACATCTATAACTTTTAATGATTTTATTAATTTGTTAAGGTTGCAAACTGGTTATTTAGTTTTTTGTTTAGTTTTATTTTTTTAATCTATTTGAGCTAATATGTCGTTAAAATCACCTCCCATGATTAGTTGCCAATGCTATGTTTTTGAAAAAGTTATTTCTAGTGTGTGGGTTATTAGGCGCATATAAATTAACTATAGTTAATATGCTGTCATTTACTTCAATGTTTACAAGTAAAAATCTACCTTCTTCGTCTTTATAACTGTCAATTAATTTTAAATTTGATGTTTTTTTAGCCAAATTGCAACACCTCGCGAATTACTTGTTCCATTACATAGTATAATTTGACCCTCAAATTCATCTTTTAATTCGATTGACATATTATTTACGAAGTGAGTTTCTTGCATTAAGATGATATCACATTTTTGTTGTTTTGCTTCTATCAATCTTTTTCTTTTTCAGTTTTTGTAATCCTTTGCAGTTTAATAATAGAACAGATGTGAATCTTTTTCCCGATAGTCATACGATAGGTAAGTTTGATTTAGTTTTATTTTCTGAAAGTTGGGGAGTTTCCACTTTTAAATTAGTATGACCTGTTTCTGACCTAGACCGATATCGATCACGTGATATTTATATTTATAGTCTACAACGTGGATGTAACAACAGATGTCGGAAATATTCTTATTTATGTATATAAAAGTGGTAAGCCTTTTAGAGTTGGATTTTCTATTTAAACACCCGTTTATTAAAAAAATTTAAACAATTCATTTAGTAAAAGCATATAAACAATTCATTAATTTCACAACATACTCTAATGATACAATATAATGTATACATTGTTTCATGTGTCAATATATGGGTCATCTGGTGACTTTGTTTACAAACTTTGACATGCAATACAATGTACATTCAAAGTTTGAAAGATAAAATTTACAGTAATAACAATTTATAGAGATGGATGTATCAACCAAATGAAACAATGACGTGTCTTTACTGAGTTTGGTCATAAACTGAGATTCAAAGCAATACAGGAATAAATCTGCTATTAAAGGTGTGCAGTTAGTGTCCATAGGAATACCTACTACCTCTCGATACACTTTATCGCCGAAAACGAACATATATGTTGTCCAGGAGAAAATTTAAAGCTTCAATCATATCTTCACATTTCCAGTAAGTGTAACTAGCATACTTTCCTTTTTCGTTACAGAAAAAGGCTTTAAACGAGTTGCAGCAAATAAATTTCCAATGAGATTTTTCAAAAGACCATTTGATTAAATATGAAAACTTTGTTTTGATAAGATTGTGTGGAAGTGTAGTGTAGAGAGTAGAAAAATCATAACTGTCAACAGAATTAAAAGGACCATCAAAAGCACGTATTTTATCTAAAACCTCTAAAGAATTTTGAACACTTCAAAATAGTTAATACCATTATTTATTACAAAGTTAATAACATGTTCTTTGATAGTAGTAAGGAGGTAGTTAGAAGCACTGACAAATTAGTAGAAGAACACTTACTAGATGCGGAGATGAAACGGAATTTAAATGGTTGTTTGTTTAATAAAGGTAACCAATACATAGTCGGACTTTCAAATGTTCGGAAGAGGTTTTAAGCTGGGTAGTGGCAGTGATATGCTTGTTTACAATTTGACTCTCTGTGGAGCGTACGGACCTGAATGTAGACGAATTGATAATTTCGTTTTGGAGAACTTCAGTGTAGTATATGCGTCACACCACCACTGCATTATTGGCTGCTTTGTCTGCCGGTACGAACAAAACCGCTTTGCGAGTACTTGGAGTTTATTTCTAGAAATGGGTATATCATGGAACCTCTAAGTAATTTCAGAATTGTTTTCAAAATGAGATATACGAATATCAACAGTATTCATAATTTTATTCAAATGACTGTCTAGCATGTTTCAGAATACGAATTTGTCTAATAAATAAACAGGCTTTTACCATAAAATAATGACGTTCGTGTTAGCAAAACATAATCTATTTGATTTGTTAAACGGCAAACTATATCTGCTGTTTCGATAGGTTACAGTTAATCGCTTTAATTACAGTTCCGAAAGAGATTACGGGTAAATTTGATATAGATAAATACAAACAATGATATCCTTGTTTGCAATATTAATGTTCAGTGAAATAATACTCTTAAGTATCGTTGAAGAGAAATCAAAACTCAAATCCCTTTATCTATTTATAATGAAATCATACCTTTATAAAAACAATATAATACAACAATGATTTAAGTGTACAAGATGTATCTCTAAAATAAAATTGGTTAGTTGAAATACCTATCGGAACACAGTGCACTTCTCGTCGACATTTAACTTTATTTACATGATACAAACTTCATTCACTAGGATTAAACAATCTAGGGTTCTCATAGTTATCATTCACGTTCTTCATTGAATAGTTTTAAAAGATCATATATGGTTTTCTAAAACCTTATACATTGGATAAACGAGTACTTGGGTGTTACTTAATTGACCTCAGCATCCTGAAGTAAGCATATGAAGTCAGACTTCAATCACTAGATTGAGAGTATTTAAAGCGTGGAATTTAAATTATCCTTAACTTCTTACTATGTATGATCAAATATAGTATTCAGAAATGTATTTATGCAATCTCTGATTACCTGATAACTCTGCAAGCAGGGTACTTAACCATATTCCGTAACCTTAACAAAAGATGGAAAATGAGAGATAGTACGGTTATAGTTGAGAACTACAGTTGGTGTTGACGGTTACTAGTATATGTTAACATGATTTTAATGTTTATTATGCTACTGTTATTTTATTGAGATTCTTTATATATTTCCTCCATCACATCACATAATTTTTATCTGAATTTGGGGTAAATATGAAAAGAAGATGCGGTATGATTGCCAATGAGACAACTCTTCACAAGAGACCTAATGACACAGAAATTTAGTTCAGTAGCGTATGATTTTTATCATTGAACGTTCGGTAAAAGCAAACAATCGATGTATACTGAAAAAGGACTAAAATACAGATATAACGATTGTCATTATTGTTAATATATAAAATTACTCAAGAGTCGGAGGAGAACCGCTTAACAGTTTCATCCTAGAGGTTTAAAGTTTTTTAGTTATGTGATCTTGATCAACTAGAAGGGTCTAGATGGGGTTAACAAAATAGGAACAGTTGACCAACTAGTTAAAGAATCGAGGAAATCTGGCCAACAATTTAAAAATAGAAACTGACGGTATGAAGTATTAAGGAAATAGAAAATAGGTAAAAAAAAATTTGAGAAAAAGTCTAAAAATAAAGATCACATCAATGAAAACCTACTCTCAGACCCTCAATTAGGTATTTGTAAAATCTTTTCTAGTTGTGTTGCTTTCATTAGATGGTTTGAGCTACATTAGGATTGTTGAAGAAGACGATGGTATTTGGTCTCAAAATTAAATTTGGTCCCAAAATCACAAACACAACAATCCTAAATATTATGTTAATTTTCATATCTCACAACAATACCGTTGTATACGACATGCTGAAGGATTTTACAACATTCGACTAAAATAAAATCAATATAAATAAATAATGTTTAAAATTATTTATCAAATTAAGAATAACTGTACTTAACTCACTTTGGTTTAGGAATTTAGCAAAACTTTGAATTAAGTTGTTGAAACTTTATAAAGTAACGCATGTATAGTATTTTGTTGTAATAGCTATAAACGACTACGACAGAATATTTCCATTGCCCAGGGAAGAGGATATATTTATGATTAGGGCTTGTTTTGATAACCTGGATAATATATTGATATACATTGTGATTTTTCAAAAAAACTGTAAACAGCAATGTATCAAATTAGATCTATTAAATTAAAGAAAACATACAGAAAAATGCTTCAATATGATATTCAAATTTCGTTTCCGTATGTTTCAATATCATATTAAAAATTCGTTTCCGCATGACGTTGTGAGCTTACATAGCATGCTTAGGCTTTGGCTGTTGCCCAATACAATCCAATTTATTTTGAATAATACATTGTTAAAATAGACAATGCACGAGTGTTAGATTTCACTTTATTGACTTTTGAATAAGTATTAATATATTTGTTGATAATGGAGTACAACAGGGATAAATAGTTCTAACACTGATCCTAAGAGAAGTTAATTTATCTGAAAGGATACAATTTTTATACTATCAGATTATAAAAAATGCCAATGTGGTTATCCGAAGAAAAATTAGCTTACAAATAATTTGAATCAAGACCTAAACTGTCTTAAAAGGGAGACAATCGAATGAATATTATGTACTAAAAGTTAAATCAGTCGTGCATAGGAACAATTCTCGATTTCTATTTCATATGAAATGCATAGGATTTATAGAAAAAATAGTCTGTGGCACGACAAGGCACGAAATAAAAGAATTAAGAAAAAATCAATACATTTACTACATTTGCCATTACTATTTAAGCTATGTTTAAGCAATTTACCATGTATATACAAAACTTGAGAATGTTTTAATGTGTCTTGTAAATGCATGCATATTCGAAGGACGATTTTAAAGGCAATATATATCTCTAAGGTGCAGACATAGACATTTTCATTTGACTTTAAATATTATTCTTATGATTTCATTTTCATTTGACTTTAAATATTATTCTTATGATTTCTTTTTATAAGTGATTTTGTCACAAACATTTGTCCGTAGTAAAAGTAATGATTAACTAATTAAGAAAGCCAAAAATCCGGATTTAGTCTGGTATAGGTAACTAAAAACTAAAATATAGTTTTTCCTCTTTGCCGCCAAGCTATAAATGTTTAGACTTAACTAACAGTTACGAAAAACAATCGTTGCGGATTTCGTAAAGAGGTATGCTCCTTACACACACAAAAAAAATTGCTACATGTTTTAACTTAATAGAAACAGCACAATTCACAACTGCATATAGAGTATATATTTTCCTGTTATACCGATATTCCAGGACTCGCTTTTTCCACGAATTCCCTGATACAGAGTGGCTGTTAACAAGGAAGCTTTGTACAAAAAATTCGAAATAGTAAGTTAAAGTCATTCATTCTGAAGTTTATCATGATTTTCTTTACCGCTATGGAATTTTCATGTCCTGAAGGAAATTATAAAAATTTCTAGTTCACAGCTACAGGTCACAGTACGGCCTATTACAATAAGCAAAGCCATGCCTGCATAAAGCTATACAACAGAGTGGATCACAACCACAGGTCACATTACGGCCTTCAACAATGAGCAAAAGCCATGCCTGCAGTGAGCTTTAAAACGGAGTGGATCACAACCACAGGTCACGGTACGACCTTCTACAATGAGCAAAGGCCATGCCTGCAGTGAGCTATAAAACGGTGGATCACAACTACAGATCACGGCCATGTTCATTATTACTATACTATATATAAAAGTAAATATTGCAGTGAACCATTTTGGCCGGAAAATACCACCAGAAAACCCAAGAGTAGGGAGAGAAATCCAATGCATGTCATTACACAGAACCCCGATCCAATCCTTCTTTTGTTAAAAGAGTTCATTATTCCTGTTTTATATCTACTAAAAGCATTCTATGTTTCCATTTTAGTATACGAAAATATGCAAAATCTGCTTCAAAAATAGAATTTAAATTCCGTTGATTGGTTGAAATTCTGTGACGATCCCGAAGATTGACAAAAAACATTCTTCCGCTCAAATGTAATTCCTAAGTGATGAACACTGTTTGGGTATAACATATTAATCTTGACAAAGAGAAAAGCGTATGATATGTTTATGTGTATTTATATTTATTAAAACTGAAATATTGTTCCTGAAATTCTTACACAATTTTGTTATGTAAAGCGATCTTACGTAAGGATCTATCGCGCCATAAAAAAAATCCGCGACTGATACATGTGAATGATTTTCTTGGACTTGAATGATACATGTGAATGATCTTCTTGGACTTCAATTGAGAATATAACCTTCTTTGTTTTCAGTGATTTCGGTGAGCATTATTCATATTTGATTTGTATAGTATTTTGGTTTCGTCGACCTTCCTGACTGTAAGTAACAATCCCATTTCTTAAAAATATAAACAATGGACAAAATGTGAATTTTGACGATTTGGGTCACTGACATTTTCATTCACCAACATAATTTTTGAATTATCTGTATTTGCAATATTGTTTTATTTATTGTGTAACTGTGCACATCTCTTTGCATATCATGGTTTTGGTTCAGGTTTATACAAGATAAATAGCCTATGATGAGGAGGTTTGTATGCACACTGTTAGGACTGAAAATTTGACAATATTTTACTTTTGTGATTTAATTTATTTCTATAAGATTAGGAGAATTAATGACTGCAGAACTGTTTAATGAACAAATGATGAAGTGAACGAACTTTACTGAACAAATATGTTTTCGATAAAAAACACCCTGGATTTTGATGTTTCGTCTTTGTAAAATGCTATTTATGCAAGCATAGCAGGATATTGCTACATAAAAATATAAAGTTCCCAAATGGTAAGCTTAAATAGGTCGCTTAAGTTTGTCAACAGATTCTATCCCATACTTGGTTAAGGCTTCCTGTACTAAATTATAGATACATGTATATTGCTTTTTCACTTTTCATCGCAAGTTGTTGCAAGATTTGAAAACCCTGAGGTGTTGATTCTTTTATATTCATATATACTGTGTCAGCTACCTCATTGGGTAGGCGGCAGTGAAGGTTCCTTAATAGTTTACTCAATAACGGCAAGAAATCAACACTATTTATTACTATCCTTAAAATTTAATAACATAAAGGGCGTGTATATGCAATTGTTATTGCATTGTAACACTATAATCATGTCAATGATATGAAACTAAAGACAGAAAATGTATATCCTAATCATGGAAAAATTCAAGCTAAACAGGGAAAGTGACATTGAACAACAACTATTTGCATCGAAATAATCATCTTTAGGTCTATTTAACGTTATTCCTGGACCACAGATACATGGTCGTCCTACAAATAAAGTGTCTGTAGATTTATTTTAAATTGTGGTACCTGATTATTTACTCGTGGAACACAACCAATGTTTTGTAGCTGTGAATACCATACGCGACGGAAATTGTCTTTATAAAGACTAGTAATGCAGCTTTTAGTAATGCGGTAGTTAACTTGTGTTTTAATATAATTCCGATGGGGTCTATGACCCCTCGATTATCTCTCAAGTTTTTCAGTGTATGTTGCTGACAGTAAGAAAGGGGTGGATTGTACAGAAATCTATCTATCACTCAATTTTTGAGCTGCTGCAAAGTTTCTGGTTTAATTTCCTATCAACAAACAGTTCATGTTTTTAAGTACTCCTGTTTATGCCTACATTTTTAAGCAGCTACATATTCTGGCTTCATCACCATTTTGAAATATCATCACTGCAATTTCTGCAGACATAATAAAAGGTAAAATGTTTGCAGTCTTATTCTATGCGTGAAAGCGTTCATCCTGTACTGAAGTTTTGATATGGTGTGTACAACTTTAGCTTAATCTTCTTATTCATGTTATTGTGTTTTCAAAAATACCCTCTTCCCACCAAACAGTATATATAGATATGTTACAGTACAAATTTGAATTCAGTAGGATATAGAATCCTCCTAGTACAAATTGTGTTTCCAATATTTACAAGTAGACATTGGAATATTCAGATTTGTACTAGGAGAATCCTAGATTGTACTAGATGAATACTAATAAAGACAATTAAAAGAAGTAAATGTTTATGATTAAATAAACTGATATCATAAAGGTTTTTTAATTAAAAACTAGAGGCTCTCAAGAGCCTGTGTCGCTCACCTGTATTTACTGTGGTGTTGGAAATCATGTAAAATAAGATTAAAATCATCATAAATAGTATTAGATACCCTAATAATGATTGAGGCCAAGTTTGGTTTAATTCGCCCCAGTTATTAAATTTAAAGCAGGTCATCTCATTGTAGTCTTACAATAGTTACTGAATACCCTTATCATTATTTAAATTAGAAGTTCAAGTTGTGACCATTTGAAATTGTTTTTTTTTACAATTTTCCCATAGACTTCTATAGTAAACCCTTGTTCTATTTTTAGCCATGGCGGCCATGTTGGTTGGATGACAGGGTCATCGGATACATTTTCAATCAAGATACCCTATTGTAAATTGTCGCTTAGTTTAATTCTATTTGGCCCAATAGATTAAAGGAGAAGATTTTGTAAAAGATTACAAAATTTACGAAACCTTGACTTTAAAGGGCATTTACTCCTGAAAAGGTCAATTGACAATTTTGATCATTTAACTTATTTGTAGAGCTTACTTTGCTGACCATTTTGCTGTTTACAGTTTATCTCTATCTATTATAATATTCAAGATAATAACCCAAAACTGCAAAATTTCCTCAAAATTACCAATTCAGGGCAGCAACCCAACAACGGGTTGTCTGATGCGTCTGAAGATTTTAGGGCAGACAGATCTTGACCTGATGAACATTTTTATCCATGTCAGATTTGCTCTAAATGCTTTAGTTTCAGAGATATAAGCCAAACTGCATTTTACTGTCCATGTTCTATTCTTACCCATGGCGGCCATCGTGGTTGACCAGCGGGATCATTGGATACATTTTTAAACTAGATACCCTAAGGATGACTTAGGCCAAGTTTAGTTTAATTTGGCCCAGTAGTTTCAGAGGAGAAGATTTTGTAAGAGATTACAAATATTTACGAAAAATTGTGAAAAATTGATTTTAAAGGGCTATTACTTCTTACGGGGTCAATTGACAATTTTGATCATTTAACTTATTTGTAGATCTTACTTTGTTGAACAATTTTGCTGTTTACAGTTTATCTCTATCTATTATAATATTTAAGATAATAACCAAAAACTGCAAAATTTCCTTAAAATTACCAATTCAGGGGCAGCAACCCAACAACGGGTTGTCTGATGGGTCTGAAAATTTCAGGGCAGATAGATCTTGACCTGATGAACATTTTTATCCATGTCAGATTTGCTCTAAATGCTTTAGTTTCAGAGATATAAGCCAAAACTGCATTTTACCCCATGTTCTATTTTAAGCCATGGCGGCCATCTTGGTTGGTAAGCTGGGTCATCGGATACATTTTTAAACAAGATACCCTAAGGATGATTTGGACCAAGTTTGGTTTTATTTGACCCAGTAGTTTCAGAGGAGAAGATTTTGTAAAAGTTAACGGACGACGATGGACGACGGACGTCAAGTGATGAGAAAGCTCACTTGGCCCTTTTGGGCCAGGTGAGCTAATAAAGGATAGCTTCAATTTTCTGTAAATTTATTTCACAGCAAACGTTTTTTCTGAAAACATATATTTACTAAAATTCACAGTATCATAAGTTCATTTGAGGTTTTAAGAACGCTTAAGTGTACATGTATTTTAGAACATTTGATCAAATTATAGATTCCTATATATTATTAAACACTCCAATTTTGGCAAATTTTGAGTAATTATAATTACTTCCTTAACCAAATTCAAAATTGTATTAGAAGTATTTTGAATATTTTCTATCAGAGAAAAATTGATTTATTTATTAAATGATGCCTTTCAATACAAAATTTTAGAAAACATTTTAAATTTTCAACAATGTCTAAAATCAATATTCAGAAGACAATCTTGTCAATTTACGCAAAATCTGTTTCCCTGAACGAGATGTCTATGTTGTAATGCCAAAATGGTTTGCTTATCAAAATACCATAAACAAAATATTAGCAAATGTTATTATAAATCAAAGAAGTTCACGAAATTTTATGCATTTTACCATATTTTGTTTGTAACAGAGTGTTAAAAGTGATATTATTTTATCATTTATTTTGTTTCTCTACATCAAGTGCATCAGTTAAAATGATAAATAAGAAAATAATAATCCAGTAGAACCCAGAACCAAACTAACTATTGTTTTAGTAATATCCTGGATTTAGTACAACCCATAATCTTCTTAGTACAAATCTGTATATCTCAATTTCTACCTGATCTTGAACAGTATCAAAATTTTAGAAATTTACCTGTGACGTCACTTTTGTGGCGTTTACCCAGTCGTGTGAAAGACAGTTCGTGGTTCTGTTGTGCTGTTTTGTGTGCTGTCCTATGTTGTTTTACGTGTTCGTTTTATTCTGTGGTATTCCTCTGTCCTGAATGTTCTTGCATTTATTTGTACTGTATTCCAGTCATGTAATGGTATCATTTAGTGTTATATTTAACATTGCCATAAAAGTGCGAGGTTTGGCTAGCCACAAAACCAGGTTCAACCCACCATTTTTCTTAAAATGTCCTGTACCAAGTCAGGAAAATGGCAGTTGTTATCTTGTAGTTCGTTTCTGTGTGTGTTGCATTGTCGTTTGTTTTTGTTCACTTCAGTGTTTCTGTTGTTTCCTTGTTTTCCTCTTATAGTTGATGTGGTTCCCTCGGTTTTAGTTTGTAACCCGGATTTGTTTTGTCTCAATCGATTTATGACTTTCGAACAGCGGTATACTACTGTTGCCTTTATTTATCTACAAGTAGATGTTTGAATTCTGATTTGTAATGGATTTTAATTAGTATAAATCAGAATTCCAATTTCTTTTAGTAGATATTGGAATTTCAATTTGTACTAGGAGGATTCTGGATCCTACTGAATTCCAATTTGTACTGCAACATATATATATAGACTAGCTCCTTATATAAACGGAGAATTCATGTTTTCCAGTGGCGTATACGTAATATTCGTGTTGCGCAGTCTTTAGTTGTGTATGTTGTGTTTGTATACTGTTTTTGTCTTTTGTTCGTTTTCTTTTTTGTCATGGCGTTGTAAGTTTATTTTCGACTTATGAATTTGAATGTCCCTTTGGTATCTTTTGACTCTCTTATACAGTCAGTAGCAACTTTTGAAACCAATTGAACACAAAACTCCTTTATCCTGCTGCCCCAACCAACCTAATGCTTTATCAAAAAGGAGATGATAACGTTATTTAATAATTCTTTAATTTTGTTTTATTTTCATGTTACAATTTACCAAAACGTTTTCCAGTGAACTTAAATCGGTAGCGTCTTCGCGGAGAACGTCCAAATATTGCAGAGTTTCTGGGTCTCAGTGTTTACTGGGGAGGTAAATGTTTGATACTAGACTTTCCATTGTTTATAAAGTCTTGGTTTTCCATACGAACCATCAAAAAACACTTCTGATATAAAATTGTAACTTTCGGCTATCGTTAGCATCCAATTGATTAAAATTTTATCGTAATTCGTCAGAATATATTGGAATAAATATACCGCCATTCGTCAATTTATTTATTTTTTTCATCGTATTGAATAAAGGAAACTACTATTTGTTTTTCAAGTCCGTACCGATACCTCCAGAATACTATCAAAGTATATAGTTACTGACAGCTAGTTATACCAATAACAAATAATAAAAAAAATCATGTATCTAAGACTGAAATATCAATCAGTACACACTCAACATCCAATGGATTTAGTGTAAAGACGTCATTAACAGTCAGAGAAAAACATGACATTGTGCAATGCCAAAATAAAGGCATCAGCACATTGTAGTACCGTGAAAGTGCATATGTGTATAACAAAACTATTTAGTATGATTTTAATTTACTGATAACAAAATCAATATTTATACCAATAAAAGCAATATTCAAAGATCTAATTACAGTGTTGAATTGGTAACCTTTTAGAATAAGTTTATTTAAAGAATTGATAAGTTTGGCCGGATCGTATGTAAATTTTCAGGCTCGGTAAACAACATCACCGTAAACTTTAGGATGTGCTATTCCGTCTGAAATAAGTTGTTTACAGGTACAGGCAAACTTGCAAACCAAATCTTTGTATCTATTGAAGAATTTAGTAAAGGTTTTAAGTAATTTGTGGGTAATGAAATCCTTACTTAATAATTTACCAGTAATACATAGATTATGCTCATTGAAGTCCAAAACGTCACTGTAGACACGGGCATAACGAACGAGTTTGGATATATAAACACCGTAAGATGGTGTCGGAGGAATATCACTGTTCACAAACAGGAAAATTAACAATATGGAAAGTTAAATCATCCCTTTGTCGTAAATTTTGTGAAGAGTTTCTGGTGTAAAACTGAAATATCTAAATCTAGGAAAGGACACTTATGGCTGTTAATATTTGATTTATGTTATAGAGAGTTCAAATAACTGTCCATTCCTGGGAAATAATGGAGCGGAGGCCCGTAGGGACGACGCCCATTATTTCAGGAATGGACAGTTATTTGGACTTTTGCTAACTTGAAATACACCTTAAACATTAAGAACGAATCTCCAGATTATAACATTTTCAAGAATTTTATTTTATTTTGTAACGGTTTTTCTTTCATTTTCCCCGTGTTGTACCCAATAATCCGCAGGCAAAATGTAAGATCAAGCTTATCATCTACTCACTTAAGGAAGTATTTATGAACATTAGAATAATTACTATAAAAGATCTTGAATAAATAGATATAGGAAGATGTGGTGTGAGTGCCAATGAGACAACTCTCCATCCAAATAACAATTTATAAAAGTAAACCATTATAGGTCAATGTACGGCCTTCAACACGGAGCCTTGGCTCACACCGAACAACAAGCTATAAAGGGCCCCAAAATTACTAGTGTAAAACCATTCAAACGGGAAAACCAACGGTCTAGTCTATATAAAAAACGAGAAACGAGAAACGAGAAACACGTATAAATTACATAAACAAACGACAACTACTGTACATCAGATTCCTGACTTAGGACAGGTGCAAACATTTGCAGCGGGATTAAACGTTTTAATGGTACCAAACCTTCTCCCTTTTTCTGAAACAATAGTATAACATCACAACATAGAAAACCACACGATAAAATATCAATTGGAAGGCTTAACTCAATCAAAAAACGTAAATTAACAGAATAAAGTTCATTCAGATTTATGTTTAAAGTCATTGGATACGCACGTCTTTCTTGTAGTGAGATTGAAAGGATATTTATTTGTGTCTTTAAGTGGTATTTCGGGAGAGTAAAAAAACTAGTATTTAAGCATATATGTTAATGGATTATGTGTGTTTTTCGTTTGATAAATATTGGATGTCGAATCGTATGTGAAAAGTGAAATGGTACAACTAGAATGAATTTCCAGGTATGTAATACGCTAGTATAGGTTATTTAACTAATAACGGTGTGCTCGATTTTAAGTCATATCGAAAACAAAATGTGATTCTATATTTCAAACCATTTTATTCGATGAAATAAAATGAAACAAGAAAACAGTATTTCATACACAACCCAACATTTCGTCTTTCTTTCCCTTTGCTAATTACAACGAACAAAACTTTTATGCATTTTTTTTAAATAGCAATACAAGCAAACTGAAAGTATTTTTCATTCTTCCCTATTATCAGAAAGGAAGCAAAAAAGTTTTAGAAACAAAAATCCGCATGATTAAAAGCATTTTTGGATTCCGTTTTGTATGTATTTAATTTAAGTGGACAACTACCTTTTAATTTCATTTAAACATTCATTTCAAGATTAACGCCGTTTATTTGCACTGCCGATATAACTGTTATATTTGCCACTGGACATATAACAACAGTGAATGAATTCGATTATGTTACGCGTTTCTGTTGAAAATTGAACAAAAACCCCGCCCAATATTTAACACAAGCCTTATTCAAATTGTATGCATTAGTACTATATTTAAATTATAACAACGAGCAATCAAATAAAATACCGAATACGCCATTTTGACCATTTCAGTTTCTTGGACTATTTATTCTATTAAACCACAATGTTATTGTGTTCAATATTACAATAGAATTCACTGACTCACACACAGTTAACACATTTGATATTTTGTAGATGCACAGAAGAGGAATGGGACTCAATGTAAATTTTCGGGTTTTTTTCCCACTTGGATACTATCCGTGACAAAAATTCAGCCAAGATTTGCATCGGAAAACAAATTGTGGATTATATTGTTGAATTTTAGTGAATACGATACTATATTTTACACGATGGAATTAAGACTCGCAAATTAAAGCTGTTTGTTAATAATGAGATATTTAGTGTTCATTGTATTACTACGATCCCAATTTAAAAAATCCAGTATCAGTCGTTTTAGTAAGATTTCATCTTCATTCAATATCACGTTACGTCCTTTAGAATTATTCCCATGGGTGAACACTTTTTAAGAAAGTGCCCATGGAAATATCCTAAGGGCAAAACTTCCGGATGAATGAAGATGAACAATAGAAAATGACTCTCCATTCCTGAAAATAATGGAGAGTTTGAACAAAAGATTTACGTCACAGGTGTATTTTTATTAAAGTAAGTTGCTGTGGGTAAATTTCGTCAGTATATTTAGAGAATTTTGATTATTTAATGAACAAATATCAATTAGATAATGGTTGGTGTCGTTGAATTTATCAATTTAATGGAATTTAGACGGGTCTTTACTGTGCATGGCCATAAACTGTGATTCATAACAGTACAGGAACAAGTCCGCTATTAAAGAGACACAATTGGTGCACATAGGAATACCTACAATCTGTTGATCAACTCCCGAAATTGCCAAAACGTACATAATTTTTGTCAAGGAGAAAATAAATGGCTGTAATCATCTCATCACACCCCCAGTAAGTATATCTAACATATTTACCTTTCTCGTTTGAGAAAAAAGGCTTGGTATGACTTGCAGCAAATAAATTTGCAATTAAATTTATCGAAAGACCATATGTTTGTGTATTTCTCTTTGATTTGTTTTGAATACCATGCCCATGCTGTATATACAGCGTCTTAAAGTATTTTTCATTTTTTATATAGGGCGCTTGATAAATGTTTATCTTGATCACTATTATCATAAATCGATTAAGAAGATGCAAATGAAGGAAACAAACAAAACCTGGGGGAATTGTTTCATCCGCCATGCAAATCCTACATTAGTCTTAATGTCACAATCCTGAATTGGACAAAAGATGTGTCGTATCGGTCAGCCAATTCGTGATGGAAACCGTACAAATTATGTCTTTGTCCTTATAACTCTGCTAGAACAGTTTTTGTGCAAGAAGCACACCCCTGTTTAAGAAGTCTGTATGGTGTGAAACTGCACGAACGTAACGTATCAATTGAGATTTTTAAACAACGCCATACGATGAAACAGACGGTATGTTGATAAAAGGGAAGTTGGCAATTGTCATCATTAATACATCTCGAACTTTGCTTTTGTCTTTGAGACGTTTCTGTACGAATTCTGCTTCATCCAAAATAAAACCAAACAATATGTGGGATTCTTAAATTTGTCATTCCAAGTAATGGTTTCGGCATACTAAACAATTTTGTTTTAAGACTTTTTATGCTTGAATAGTTATGTATTTGTGGCGAAGACATGCTAGAGCATTTGCAAAACATCCAAACAAAAGTATCAGTGCCTTTTAAAAAACGAAAACAGCCGAAAAGACGAACATCCACAAAACACTACATGAAAAACTAACGATTGAGAAACACGAACCCTACAAGAAACAATCAAGGTGGGAAAGGGGTGGGGCTCAGGTACTTCGGAAGGGTAAGCAGGTCCTGCTCCAGATATGGCACCCGTCGTTTTGCTCATTGAAGTTCATATCCAATGATGAGTCTCATTCCATGAATTCACAACCGTACATATCCATGGTCATCTGTTACACAGATATTCCATAACGGAATACAATCTCTGAAAGCATAGAAGGAACATGCTCACGCTTTATTCATTTTCTGACATAGTCCTCAGCTGCACCGATTAGTAACCTGAAGTTCTTCTCTAGATGACGGGCTGTGGAATTTGATACTTCAAACCTTTACAATGCCAAGGTCTCAAGTCATACACATAGGCATGCATTTTAAACGAAAACATTGAAGCATGTTATATCTGTTTAAGTAAATTGTTTACTCACTACTCAGATGGCTTTAAAACATTTGGATTTGAGCGTTCTGATATAGGTAAATCTAGAATAGTATTAGAAAGGTAGAAATTTATTTTATTTTTATACCAGTAGCATGGTACTATTTTCTATTTCATATAATGTTCTTAAGCAAGGCAATTCTTGGTCTTAGAAAAGGAAAACATTTTCATTGTGATGAACGAGAACAAGGTATATTTTTTTCTATATTCTGCAAGTCATGAAATTGTACATTTTCACATAGATAGTTAAGCATTGCCATGTACTGGTACTTTATTTGCGCGGCGTAATGTTTATTTAACACAAGAAAAACTCGACAAAGCATATTCTTTATTTGATCGACATGAAACAATATTTTTTTACTACACCACAAATTTACTGAAATTACATAAATTGTTTCCTTGAACCCCTTCTAGAGATTTCATGTATATAAATTAATAAAAAAACACAATCAAACAAGCAAATTCTTTATTGTGTACCCCAGAGGCAGTGTTGTACAGAGGCCGAAATATATCAATAAATGCAGTGATAAGTACTATAATAAAATGGAAATGCAGAGCTATGTATATTATTTATTTAAATACGGTCCAGACAAAATTATTTTTTTGTCTAATCATGGTGTATACATGCTAGAGTATGGTTACCAATCTAGTAAATTGTATTTCCGTGAAAAAAACTGTGATAAGCCACATTGTAGCACGTAGTGAACCAAAATAGAGAAAACAATATTCGTTAACTATAGACCACAAAGCAAAGTAAGGAATTGTTTCAGTATATCAACATAACTATGCACCTTTTTGTAACAGATCGGATACGGAAATTTGCCGAATTATGGAATTCACTACTAGTTTGATGAAATATATGTTCCTGTTTAACAAATGCCATAAAATTAGTCTAGTCTAACAGACCTATTCATGCGTATGTCATTGTATGCTGTATGCGCAAATTTTACAAATCAAGATAACAGTTGATTAAGTTATATATGTTTGTGATAGAAATAAAACAAAACAAAAAAAACACCATCGGGAACTATTTCAGTAAAGGTGAAATTAAGAACGCTTTTTGAACTTGGTGACAATGCAGCCGAGCATGTCAATAAAAACAATTATAACTGTAATAAGACAAATGAAGACTCCAACATATCCTACGGATGTCGCCGATACACGATCATCTGGAGCTGATATCTTAGAACGACGCATCCGTGTTGTATTGGATTTGTTGATACGTAGTTCCTTTTCATTAGGTCTAGTTCTGGCTTCAGTATTTTCTTAATTCATTAAGAGTAAGATTCATTCCACGTAAGAAATCCCACTTTCCTCTTTCACCCTTAGAACAGGGACAAAGGCATTCATGTTGTCCGATTGCTTGAGTTGTCATCGTAGAAGTTGCAGATGCTGCAATAACTTTAGTTTTTGATGCAGATGTTGCTCTTTAGTTGTCGCAAATACAGGTGCTATCATTTCTATAAGCGTAGGTGTTGCAGTTGCTGTCATTTCATTTGCTGTATTCGTAGATGTTGCAGATGCTGTCATTACTTCAAGCGTAGATGTTAAAGGTGCTGTAATTTCTTTATTTGCTATCAAAGAAGTTGCAGGTGCTATTATTTTTTTATTTGTTAGTATAGATGTTCCAGGTGTTATCCTTTCTTCAGTCGTCAGTGTAGATATTACAGGTGTTGTCTCTTGTTTAGATGTCAATATAGAATATGCAGGGATTGTAATTTCTTCAGTTGTAGATGTAGATATTGGTTCTTCCATTTCTTTAGTTGTCGGCGAAGATCTAGCAGTTGTTGACATTTCTGTAGTTGAAAAGATAGATGTCTTCTCGGACGTCATGATTTTTGTAGTTGGTGTTGGCTTAACTATCAAAATATACATTTGAATTATAACATGCAACTTATTTGTTTCTTTTAATCAAACTTTATCACGTGATTTTTTTTCGATTTTTGTGTTGTTCGGTTGGTGTATCATTCATGTTTACGCGCATATCTCTTTGCATATCTATTGAACAGTTTGTATCATTAATAATATTAATACTCCATGTTTAAAAACATAATAATAAAATAAAATACTCCTTATTCTTAAACTAACAGTACAATAGACAACTTTCGAGTTCGATGCATTTCCGTCAAAACTAGTTCGATGCATTTCCGTCAAAAACTCTGGTTTTAGTGAACATCATTCGTGCGTTTAGGGCATCGTCACTTCCGTTCCAATGTTGAGCGATTGGTTGGAAAACTATAATGCTATATTGTACGAATTATTCGGCAAATTAAATTCTCGTAATTGACAATCAGCACTGCTGTCATTAGGGAATTGTGATTAAGTACTTACAAAACAAACATTATTTCTGGTCTATCCTGCACAATGACGATCACTAAGACGCTTGATGAACGTTAATAGTGCAGGGATACAGGCGATCCCTCTATCTGGTAAATGACGTCATAAAGGCGCGCATAATTGACGAGTTTTTCCGGTGAAGGATGAACTCGAAAGTGGTCTATTATTTTTATTTGTGCATAAAGATTCAAACACGTTTATTGGTCTCATACAAATACTGTAAATAATAAGAAATCTTTGTGTAATAGAGTTATGAAAAAACGTATAGATTGTAATTTTGAATTATACACTAAGGTAGATAGTTTGCTTCAAAGCGTATTGTTTTATAAGAAAAATTACGAGAGACAAATATGGATGCACAATACCTAGTTAATGACCAGACCAGAGTATTGAATAATAATAAACAACCCCTTGTGCTTTACTTTCAACATCAAAAAACTTAGTGCAAGACTTGCAGAAGTTGATACAGCTTTCGAAATTCAAAACGGAAAATCCCTTATCAAATGGCAAAATCAAAAGCGCAAACACATCAAACGAATGGAAAACAACTGTCATATTCATGACTAATTCCATTGGAACATTCTCTGAAGAAGGTCAATGTTGTTTCCTAAAATGCTTTATGTTTACTTTATAGGTTTATTCAGGGTAATGTAGACATGTTTCTGTTGCGATCTTTGAGCTTTCTTCATAATGTTTTTTTTTTATTATTATTATGTCTCATGCTTTTTGATATGTGTTGTGCTTTTACTTTGTCTAATGTGTTTTTTGTTTTGAATATGACGTTGTCTATTTGTTTTGTGAAATACGTTTAGACATGGTGTTTTCTATATATTTTTTTTTAAATACGTTTGGATTTGATGTTGGCTTTTTATTTTGTGTGATACGTTTTGATATGATGGTTGGCTATTTATTTTATGTAATACGTTTAGATATGGTGATGGCTAGTCAAAATGTGTAATACGTTTGAATATGAAGTTGGCTTTTTATTTTGTATCATGCGTTTCGATATATGTTGTTGGCTATTTATTTTGTGCAAAACGTTTGAATATTGTTTGGCTATCTTTTTTTGAAACAAGACCTTTAATTACAAAGTTGTGAATGTTTTTAAAGTATTCTTACTACATAATAAAACGAACTGGATTTTCCTGCAAATGTTTCATATTTCGTGGAAATAAAGTTATTGAAAGGTTTGCTGATTATATTCTCTTTGTATGAAAATGAAATTATTGAATATGATAAAGTCCTAATTGATTTAGTAAAATCTATAAGAAGACTGGGTTTTATCAGTAATCGATTATAAAAGAGATTATCATTTTGTGTCAGTTTTGGAATAGTGTACAGTAAAACCCAAATTGGTATATAGAAACAAGATACAAGAGGGACATTCAAACTCATAAGTCAAAAATTAACCGACAACACCATGGTTAAAAAGAAAAAGACCAACACACAAACAACAAACAACAAACAAAAACAGTATACAAAAACAGTATACAAAACATAACATAAAAACTGAGCAACATGAACCCAACCAAAACTGGCGGTGATCTCATGTGCTCCTGAAGGGTAAGCAGATCCTGACGGATGCCACATGTTGCCCATGTTATTACAAACCCCGTAATAGAAATCAGCCCAGGTTTGAAAACCATATTACAAAGATCAGATATTTTATTATAAATACGTGTGTATATACATAATAGACAAAGCCAAAATAAATGAGAAAGACAAATATAGTTTTACTAAGCAAATTGAAATAAAAATGATAATTTCCTGCCTTTTTAAACACGAACCAATCCGTAGATGAATCCGGATTCATTCTGAATTTATTATTTGAAGTTTATAATTATGTAAAGGACATCATATACCGTATGAGTTCAGTTAAAGAGGAATGTAAACCCAATCTCTTAGATTGCCTTTTTCATCGTCCAAATATAAACATATGCCTGCCTGGCATAATATAACCGTGGACCTTGGCCTCGTAAAATGATTCGCAGATCAAAGAGTGTTTAGCCTAGAATTATGAAATTTAAATTTCCAATTTCTACGGCAATCAACTGGTTAAGACAAATAATAGGTGTCTCATAGTTGCAGTTAAAGGTAAAGACTTGTCCAGTTAATTCAAATAAAAACAAAAACAACGAAGACCTTACGAGAATGAACCAAAGCCGTTATGGTCATGCATCCAGAAGCACATTAACCAACTTCTATGTACTTTGAGCATACCCTTCAAAAACATAAGATAGATGATGATGTACTAGCTCTACAGGCAACACATTATGGAGATAGAGGAAAACACTTAAAATCCAAAGCTAGTAAGGAATTCATCCTGATCTTCATTTTCATCAGTAAAAACGTTAATCTATCTTAAGAGCTTGTCTCACAGAAAACCATGCAAAATTTGAAAAATCGTCCAGGGGGGTGGTTAAAACCTTTCCGGCTAATGAAAATTTTTAAGATCTTATGTACAATGGAAATCAGAAAACATATTTTAGACTTCTCTGAATTGTGTCTATTTTTAGTAACAAGCTGATTTGCATAATTGATTAAAATGAGCTAAAAATTCCTTCAAATATAGGTTTAGTCAAAAGTACTTTAAAAGTCACCATGTTAGTTCTATTGGGTTTCTAGCCATTTTTATTGTGGAAATATATATAAAAGTAATAAACCATGCATTTGTAAAGCGTTTTCTTTTTTGGTAAACTTAAAAGGTGCTTCCTATAAAGCCTTATTTTGTGTATGTCATTTACTAGCCAAGTTTAAGTCACTGGTTTTCAAAAAGGTGAGCACATAAATTCATGAAATAAATTCCTTTTGCAAACATTGTTATTGGATTTAAAAATATAAAAATCCACCCATGGCAAATTAGTAAATATTACCTTATTTTTAACTTTAAACCCCACGTTAAGCCTTTTCCCACATTTTCACTAAACCAATTATGAGTAAATATCAAACAATATCTGATTTAATTAACATTCAAAATGTTCAATTTTGAACATTTCACAGATTTAATTCAGATAAAATATTTTGCAAATGTATAACTTCAGAATAAATAAAATTTTGTAACTTTCACAGAAAAAATTGTTACCAAGAGTTATCTCCCTTAAAACATGCAGACTTCCCTTACCAAGGCCTTACCTAAGCTCTATGGGTGGCATAAAGATACATCACACTTTTCATTGATGTCAATTTTGCAATTTGAAGTGAAAATTCCAGAGAAATTCCAGGTTTTCTCACATTTTATCAGCTCAGTGCTTCTGCACATCTTTGACTGATTTACGAAAATGTCCTGCTATTACACAAACTTACTGTAGAGCTCCCACAGAGAGATTTTGTTGGTGGGATGTAAAAGGAATTAAATTTGCTGTTGCTATCACGACCACAACGAACTTCAAGTTTAAAGCAGATCTTGAGACTTTTGGAGGACTGTACATTTGTAGTTCTTTGTAAAGAGGAGTCCTTGCAGAAAACTGAACAGACATATACAGCATGTACAGGATATTCACATTGGACAAGGTAAATATCAAAAAAATAATCATTATCTCCATATATAATAACAGGGTCTGCTGATACAATATTTATGGTTGTTATGAAATTTAACCCCAGCTGAAATCCTTTTACAGTTTAGGATAACTTCCATGTCCGTAGTCTCTGAGGCGCCCAATTAAGACAATCGCTCCAGAATCAGAATAATAAGGATTACCCCGGTAGCAGCCACAAGACATTTTTGTGTCAAATACATATATGATAATGTATACAGTACACTAATATCATGAATGTAATTTAGGAAAGATACATGTATATAATAATACATGTATTTACATGTTTAACCAATACTTCCACAAATTTCAAATTGGATTGTAGGTCAACAAGTTACATGCTTCACTTTACATGTAGATAGACATACATGTACCAATGCATTCTTTCAGCTCAGAATACTATTATCATATACAGTATAAGAAGTCCCATATTCATGATCTTCCTTCCCATCCTTAAAAACAGCTGTTGTCTCTTGCATTGCATACACAAATCCTGCCTCCGGGTGCCGGATTCTATAAATCCTTGTGTGGGGTATAAAAGTCAGCAACCCAATGACAAAAGTTTCCCAAGATAAAGACGTTAGTGATATATCCTTTGTACGTATTATCTAGGCTTCAACATGCAGATTACAATGACAGGTGTCTATACAGTACATGTATCTATGTCAACCTCTGGAGACAAGTGTACTTTGTTTTGTATGAAAACTGAGAATAAATTATACAGAAACAATCAAAGTGGTTGTGGTTGGTTTTGTCTGTCAAATTTGTTTTCGTAAATTCTTTTGTGAACAAAATATGCTGCTAGTTTTTCAGTTGAATTGTTTCGCATTTTCATGTCGAGGCCTTTTATAGCCAACTATGCAGTATCGGGTTTCGATTTTTCTCATTGTTGAAGGTTGTACGGTTGCCTTTAATTGCTTACATGCACTTTATTTGATCTTTGGTTGATAGTTGTCTCATTGGCAATCATATCACATCTTATTTTTTATAAAGATCTGCTAATAACCCCTAATTTTCAATTGTCAAAAGTACACTTAAGAGATAACTGTATTGTATTTGAAGCTTTGCAGACGTCCATCGGTAGTTTTACTGCCACAACTTTAGTTTACCTGGCAACGCGTAGCAGACAGGTAAACATATTTGCAAAGCTTCAAATACAATTCAGTTATCTCTATTATAATGTAAAAAAAAAAACAAATCATTCAATTTTATTCATCATTTTAGTTTTAATTTTCATTAAACGAAAATTCCGCGAAATGATGTTATCTTCTTTGGCGCCTAAACTTTGTGACGTCATAGGTATGTTTCTGGCGTCAAACGTAAACACCGGGCGTTTTCTGGCTTGTCCGCTTCAGAATGTTATAAAATTTAATAAAAGAAGATTTCTAGGTGCATAATGTAAGTGTTTTGCTTATTATTGGAGAAATTACATGTCAATACATTCCGGAATTCAAAATGTCGACTTCCTTAGTTACAGACAGGGAGATAGAGATGTTTACGCTTATTGTCATCCAACCAGAATCATTGATACAAAATAATTGCATTAGAATTTTGGTTTAATAAAATAATCCATCATTACTTAAAACTTAATAATTTTTCTCCTTGACCGACATTTACTTTAGGTATGAAACCCTGATTTTGGTACATTTGTACTAAATACTCTCTCTGTCATGTTATATTGGATTTGCATGATTGAAATTCATTTTGGGTATTTAAAAAAAATAAGTAAAAGTAAGTTAAAATCTAAATTCACCAACTCTGTCTACATTACATAGTTAACCATACAGGCGAAATAGAAATTGTTCTCAGGAAAACTTTTAAAGGAATACATGTATTTTGATATTTTAGCATTTCTTTTGGTCCTAAATTAGTTAAAATAGCCAATTCCTCAAACAACAGTTTTATAAATACAGAAGCCCTACTAAAAAAAAATGAAATATATATTTATTATTTTGTCCTTTTATTTCCTTAATAATGCTTTATAACGTGAATTGGTCAAAAAGATATTTATGATGGCTGTAACTGATTATTTGTTGGATAAAGTTGCTTAAAAATCCTTAAATTTGGCAATTTTCCCGTCAAAAACGGTGAAAAAGATGGCGCTGTAAACTCGGCCATCCGATAAAATTTAAGTCAAAAATTTTACAAGTGAAACTGACATGGTGTTGTGTGTATAAAATTTCACGAGATTCTGTGAGATTCACTCCTGGACACTTTTGCATGGTTTTCTGTTAGACAAGCTCTAACATTACAAAATCTATGACATTACATGTATACTTAGAAAGACAATTTTGAAAGATCATATTACAGTGATAAATTCATAACCTTTAAATATAAGTTTATTCAAGGGATCATTTAGTTTACATAGATCGTATCTAAATTACGGGCTCCATAATCAACTTATCTGTACAAAAAATGATGTAATATCTCGTTCGTAATAAGGTTTCAATAGCCAAACTTCCAAACCCAATATTTGTATCTATGGAAGAATAATGTAAGGGTGTTAAATCCTTGACTAAATATTTTGATTCCGTTAATTGAAATTTAAAACGTCACTGCAGCCACTACCATAAAGTTCAAGCTTCTCAATCGTCCTTTGCCGCCGGTAAAGGTATCACGATTTTCTTAACAGCAAAGTTAAAACATTCAATTTAATATGACCATGATAATATGGCGGAAAAAAAAGAAGGGTAACGGAACATATTGAAACGTCGTTAATACAGAGCCTTACAGGAACTGGGCACGAATTTACGAAAGTAAAAAATCTCGGCAGCAAAAAGGTGAAGGTTAATCAACATAAGATTTTTTATATCAGATGACACAGCTGATAAACACATGTTTTTGCTGTGCCCATTTTAATAGAACAATGAGGTATTATATTGCTCTTCCGTTTAACTTTTCGTGGCCTATTCTGATTAAATTGTCGAATTGGCCTTTCGTTTTAGTGTCTCCTTTCTTTATTTTCACTACGAAGAAATGATATCAATTGCACGATTAAAATTCCTTGGTTCAAAAGCTTCCATGAAAGCCCACATACATGATGTTTCAAAATACAAGGCATAACACATCACATCAATATAAAGTAAATCATACTAATAAATAATAAAAAAAAAAACTACATATAAACATATGTTTTGTTCTGACTATAAAAATGATGTGCAAATATCAAATTAGAGAAAATTTGTTTAATTTTGAAACTGATTATCTAAATTCGAAAACACTCTTAACCAAAGAGAATACTAATTACAGATATCCGGACATCTGAATGAGGATTCCAAAGATATCTTGTAAGATTCGTCCCTTTAACAACACAAAACGTCGTAAAAATTTAAAAGAAAGGGCAATAAAATAAAGGAAGTGTAAGATGATTTTCTTTTGTATACATTTTCCACCGATTTTTAAATCAGGAACAAGGTCAACGAAAATGTGCTACATTTTACAAAGGTAATTCAGTCGGAAATAAACAATCCACACCAGCATATACAGCAAGAAAAAGGACTTACATTTTTCATCTATGGGCATAAACTGCCACAATATGAAAGATAAACATACACATAATAGATAGCAACTGGTGAAATTAAGTGGCCAGTCGGACTTTAAAAGCCGAGGATACTTCAGCCCCTGCAAACAGTTTTCCTTCCCGGGCTGGCAAGCCTTAATCAAGTGTTAATTTTGCGACCAGGACTCTCCTCTCGAAAATTACCTCCAGTCATCTGATATGTCTAGAAACTAGACTCTTTTCATTGACATATTTATTTGATATAAAAATAAGGAGATGTGGTATGATTGCTAACGAGACAACTATTCACCAAAGTTCAAATAAAGCGGATGTAAGGAATTATAGGCAACCGTACTGCCTTCAACCATGATAAAAACCCATACCGTATAGTCGGATATAAAAGGCCCCCACATGAAAAATATGAAACAATTCAAATAAGAGAACTAACTGCCTAATTTACAACAAAACAATTTACGAAAAACAAATATGACAGACGAAAACCAACGACAACCACTGAACTACAGGCTCCTGACTTGGGACATGCACATAAAGAATGTGGCGCGGTTAAACATGTGTGTGAGCGCTCAACCCTCCCCTAACCTGGGACAGTGGTGTAACAGCACAACATAAGAACAAACTATAAAAATCTGTTGAAAAAGGCTTAACTCATCAGATCGATACAAAGAAAAACATCAAACAAAAACACAAACAGGACGTGGCAGGGTATATATCCATCCCTCATCCCTAACAACAAAAAAGACACTAAGTACTGACCTGAGAGTACTCACAGTTTCTGACAGCTAGTTCAAAGCCAATAACAACTAATAAAAAAAAATCATGTATCTAAGACAACACTCTGATTTGTAGCCATCCCGGTTGCGAGTTCATTTAACTCTAGCTCTATGGGAATGAGGTAACCTTGTAAAATGGACCAACAAAATCTAATTATCTAATTATTTAAATACGTTGTGCTTTATTTTAGAATTCTGCAATTTCCAACCATCAATGCATAATGAAATTAAAGACAAAAGAGAACAAGAGAATACCGATTCGACATGCATTTTAATAGACACGTCACAATCGAGACAACACCAGATCAATAATGTTCAAATATATTCACTTACTTTGGGTTAAGTCATATCTTGGATACTCTAATGTCTGATACCATCTAATTCTTATTATGAAAGTAAACAAGATCTCAAAATCTGTGAAAATTTCAAATTGTTTTCTATATTTCATACATCCTAGAACAAAAATCGGAAGTAAGTTCAAATGTTTTTTGTTTAATAACATATGAAAGAGGACAACAGGGATCGACAAAAGATAAAAGATTGTACAACATATATCACATCAACAACCAACACCAGACCCTCTAATAAAACAGACATTAAAACGTTTAATCCCGCTGCAAATGTTTGCACCTGTCCTAAGTCAGGAATCTGATGTACAGTAGTTGTCGTTTGTTTATGTAATTTATACGTGTTTCTCGTTTCTCGTTTTTATATATACTAGACCGTTGGTTTTACCGTTTGAATGGTTTTACACTAGTACTTTTGGGGCCCTTTATAGCTTGTTGTTCGGTGTGAGCCAAGGCTCCGTGTTGAAGGCCGTACATTGACCTATAATGGTTTACTTTTATAAATTGTTATTTGGATGGAGAGTTGTCTCATTGGCACTCACGCCACATCTTCCTATATCTATATACAAACAAAGACAAACCACAAAGAACAGCACATTGGCAAGATAGCATGATTTGTCACATAATGTGTTGGGACAATTATGTAACAGTATTCATCATCCGAAGTATATCATCTCAAAATAATTTGTAATCTTCGTAATTTGAATTAGCCTGTATCTCTTACCACCAACTGCCAAAAGGAAAGACTGTGTCAGGTCTTAATTAGCCTGTATCTCTTGCCATCAACTGCCAAAAGGAAAGACCGTGTCAGGTCTGAATTAGCCTGTATCTCTTGCCACCAACTGCCAAAAGGAATAGCCGTGTCAGGTCTTAATTAGCCTGTATCTCTTGCCACTCACTGCTAAAAGGAAAGACCGCGTCAGGTCTGAATTAGCCTGTATCTCTTACCACCAACTGCCAAAAGGAAAGACCGTGTCAGGTCTGAATTAGCCTGTATCTTTTACCACCAACTGCCAAAAGGAAAAACTGTGTCAGGTCTGAATTAGCCTGTATCTCTTACCACCAACTGCCAAAAGGAAAGACCGTGTCAGGTCTGAATTAGCCTGTATCTCTTACCACCAACTGCCAAAAGGAAAGACCATGTCAGGTCTGAATTAGCTTGTATCTCTTACCACCAACTGCCAAAAGGAAAGACCGTGTCAGGTCTGAATTAGCCTGTATCTCTTACCACCAACTGCCAAAAAGGAAAGACCGTGTCAGCTTGATTCTCATCATAATTTGAAATCCAAATGTCCAATCAGTGCAAATGATTAATGATCGTACGCCAATGAAAACTGACCGCCACGACGACAAAATAGCCAATAGTGCTGAAAGTGGCGGTAAACACCAATCAGTTACTGTAAATTCAGAAATTATTGCGATGTTTTTATTATTGCAAAAATGCGACAGGGTTATAATCGCAATAATTTAAACTCGCATTTTGAATTTTTGATATGAATTAAACAGGATTTTCTCAATATCGCAAAAATTAAAATCGCATTTTAGTCTAAAATTTCAAAATCGCAATAATAAATGCACGCAATAATTTCTGAATTTACAGTAATTTATTGTCATGTTAATGTTTTATTGAATCTTTAAATAAGCTTTCGTAGTCGATCATCGATATATCAATTGTTTTCATCAGCAATCTTTCAGCAACCATTACGTAGGCCTCCAGGTTTCCTGAGCCGTTCATCATTATTGTTTAACGGTTTAAGTACTTTATCTATATAGATAAACAGAACACTCTTATATTAAATGATATCATTAACATTTCTCTTTAGTTTTACAAATTCAAAAGACTTTATATATGTAACAGCATTGTGCATCAATATTTACGAAACTGTAAACACCACTACTAATACCATTTCTCCAGTAGGAAAATGAAATTGTTTTAATACTATCATTAATTCCATAACATGTGAAATTGGAGTATAAATGCTTCGCAAGAATCAAACTAAATCCGAGGGTGAACTCAAGCGTTCTTTCAGAAGCCCTGTTAAACTAGTGGTCGGTCTTCATCGTTTTACTTATGAAAATTCAAAATCCGATGACAAGTTGCAGTCGGAAATATCCAAAATAAGTTATAAAAGGAGGCACATGATACCTAGGGACATTCAAAACTCACAAGTTGAAGAGAAACAGACAATGCCATGGTAATTGAAGACGATTAATTCCACAAAACAGTACGTAGAAAGCTTAATATTGAGAAACACGAACTTAACCAAAAATCGGGGTTAACTCAAGTTGTGCTCTGAAAAGGTAAGCAGTTTTTGCACCACATGTTGCACCCGTCTTGTTGCTCATGCGGTACCTATCTGGTGATACTTGTCTTTAAATGAGGATCAGATTTTGGCCACAACAATTATTCAACTTTGTTATTTCGAATCAATTTCTAGCAAATTATACACAGTATGCAGGTGCTGCTTATATGAGCTTGTTTTACTTTTGTCGTAAAGTTTAGCTCTTAACCGATTTTTCAAATTATCGATATTACATGTTTGGAAACTATTATTTCTGTGACTGCATCCTACATTAGATTATTCAGCTGATCTGTTATATTCCATCTTCATGCCTTATATATCATGTACTGTGTTACGACGCTAGATAAAAACTGAAGAGGAAAGGTAACACTCGGCCACCGAAAACTTGATTTTGTCGAGCCTAGGTGGTCGAGTGGTCGAGCGCGCCGCGCATAGTGCAAGACGATATCTCAGTAGCATGGGTTCGAATCCCGGCGAGGAAGAACAAAAATTTGCGAAAGCAAATTTACAGATCTAACATTGTTGGGTTGATGTTTAGACGAATTATATATATATATATATATTGTTTTGTTTTAGCTTTTCTAATGAAAGTAGATCAAGAAAGAGCTTTGGCAGTAACAAATTGATAAAGTCGGGTTTTCATCATCTAGTATTGGCTTGATACCGCTGCTGAGTTGTAGTCCACGATGACATAGTCAGTTCATAGATTAAGGCAACAGCAGTTTACTAAGGTTCAAATCTCGTAAATAGATTAGAACGAGACATCTCAAGGTAACAAACAAAAACTGAGTGAATCACATGACCTCAAAAGGAGATAGACTATGTGCGTCGACAGTGTTAGCGTCTCCTGCTATGCATTCACCATACGCCATGCGAATTCACACTCAGTCAAGAGTTAACTATCGGAAATATGACAAATAGGTAAAATAAAAGATCAGAGGACTCAACTGGTAGATACAGATCTACGATTACGAAATTATGTCACTGGTGTGTTGAGATACCGACAGATGGTATCGATCAACCAATTAGCGATGCTGACCATAAAATTTATGTAGAGTCAGTTTTCAGTCGTTTTCCTCATAATTCGGTTGCAACACACCCTATTGATAAAGATTGATATTTAAGTCTTAGATGCATGATTTTTTATTAGTTGTTATTGGCTTTGAACTAGCTGTCAGTAACTGCGAGTACTCTCAGATCTGTACTTAGTGTCCTTCTGTTGTGTGGATGTATAAGTATCCGTCCAAGTCAACGCTGTGTTTTATGTATTTCTATTTGTATCCATCTGATGAGTTAAGCCTTTTTCAACTGATTTTTATAGTTTGTTCTTATGTTGTACTGTAACACCACTGCTCCAGGTTAGGTTAGGAGGGTTGGCGCCTTCAAACTAGTTTAACCCGCCACATTCTGTATGTGCCTGTCCCAAGTCAGGAGCCTGTAATAACATATTTGTTTTCGTTCATTATTTTGTACATTAATTAGGCCGTTAGTTTTCTCGTTTGAATTGTTTTACATTTGTCATTTAGGGGCCTTTTATAGCTGACTATACGGTATTGATTTTGCTCATTGTTGAAGGCCGTACGGTGACCTATAGTTGTTAACTTCTATGTCATTTGGTCTATTGTGGAGAGTTATCTCATTGGCTATCATACCATATCTTCTTTTTATACTTATAGTGAACACATGCATAAGCATAACGTATTAACTGAGAAACGTAAACACAAAACGATGGAGCAGTTGATGCTTAGAAATTGGGAGATGACAATGAAAGTTGAAACTATTATGTTTGTCATAGAGTACAGGAAAAGATTCAGATCTGATGCAGATCTTCTACTTTCGGTAGTATCCATAATCTTCTGTTGCCTAGGATATATGAGATATAAGTACTCATTGAAATATTAGTTATCATCAATATATCTGAAAGTGAGATTAAACAACTTTGAAAGATGCTATTTCTTTTTGTCCTTATGAAGGTTCTACTCTTCTTGTGAATATATAAGCAAGTCGGATTGTAGTGAATCTCAATTAGTACCCATTGAATACCTTTTGATTGATAAAATATCAATCCACTAACCTCAACAAGTATGTTGTCGATCAAAAGTCAAACATTTTATGATATCATTTTTAGCGTTTTTTGTTATGGGATCAGTGTGGTTCTTCACAAAGTAACATTTTTCATGACCTGACACAAGGAATTTGAATCTGACATTTTCACATTTTTTTTGCAGAAAAAGCTCTGTTAAATGAGACTGTACATTTGATCTTTCAATTATTACGATTTTTGTGAAGTTTAGATATCCAGTGTAAATACTGGAGATCTTTATAGTCCTTTTTAATTTTAATACCAAAGGGAAAAAGTACGGATCTTGATTTTTTAAAATTTTCCCACTAGTGAATGATGTAGAGGTATATAAAACAAATAATAGTTTCTGCCTATTTCTTCTCGTAGTCTGTTTTCCTTTTTTTTAGGAATCAATTCTTAGACAGGAATATATTTTTGGAGTAAAACGTGTAATTTACCATTTGATATATAGTTTACCTGAAGGAGTAGATAATAAAGGAAAATAACAATGTTAGTTAACTTCTGTCGACAGTAGATTCTCCAAAAGATAATCTTCTTCAGTAACAAAACTAACGTAAGAGACAGGGATAAAGAAAGCATCATTTCTAGAATTATTGTTATAGTCATATCACATCGTTTGAAGAGAAAATGAAACTAATCATAAGAAACCGTGCTACAAATCTTATGCATGTATATAATATAGATATATACTATATACTGTATATAAATAAGAAGATGTGGTATGAGTACCAATGAGACAACTATCCATCCAAGTCACAGTGTGTTAAAAGTATTCAATTATAGGTCAAAGTACGGCCTTCAATACAGAGCCTTTGCTCACACCGAACAGCAAGCTATAAAGGACCCCAAAACTAGTGCAAAACAATCTAAACAGGAAAACCAACGGTCTAATCTATATAAAACCAGAAACACTTATGAACCACACCAACAAATGACAACCACTGAACAACAGGCTCCTGACTTAGGACAGGTGCATAAAAATGCAGCAGGTTTAAACGTTTTAACAGGCGCCAACCTTCACCCTAACCTGAAACAGAGGTATAACATTAGAACATAAAAGACACGCAATAAAATATCAATTGAAATGGCTTATATGTTTAACTTTGTTTAAGAAAAAGGTATACAAAATACAGAAGCCTAAAATGACATCAACAATGTTTGAATTAAACCAAAAGGTTTTGTTTCATTCAACAAAAACTATTGTGACACTGTTAAGGTTCATAAATTAAATCTGAGTAAATTTCATTATATAACGAAATAAAAGAGAAAGATTGTAACCAATTACATTGCACGTTTTTAATGAACGCCTCCCTCGTGTATAAAGCTGATCCTTTTGCAAATGTTTGGCTGCATTCAATGCTTTAGAGTGCTTCAATTCGTCTGCTTGTATTATATGTTTGGCATAAGTATGTGTACATTGATATTGAGATTCACTGACCAAACATTATTATCGAAACATGCAATTAGTGTAAGGTTGGTGCTAGTGCATGGAAACGGAGAATAAAAATCGGTAAAATCATCTCCTTATTTTTATATTGACTAATCGGACCAATCATATAAAAAGAAAAAATCACAAAAACTGACATAAAGTATGGATCGAAAACATATGAATGTTCAAAGCGACAATTAGATGATAAAAATCACATTCTCCCGCACTAAAAATAATCAACAAATATACCTACAGCAGATTAAGTCTGTAATATATACCATACTTCTTCCTTGCATAGTAGATTGGTTGATGCCATGCTGGTCTGTGTTCTTTATTGTGTAGTAATAAAATTGAGAATGGAAATGGGGAATACGCCAAAGAGACAACAATCCGACCAAAGAGCAGATAACAGTCGAAGGCCACCAATGGGTCTTCAACACAGCGAGAAAATTCCGCACCCAGAGGCGGGTTTCAGCTGGCCCTAAATAAAAATGTGTACTAGTTCAGTGGAAATGGACGTCATACTAAACTCAAAACATATAAATGAACTAAAATTAAAAACATACAAGACTAACAAAGGCCAGAGGCTTTTGACTTGGGACAGGCGCAAAATGCGGCATGTAAAACATGTTTTGTGAGAAGTCCGAGTCCGATGTCAGAATAGGTAACAAAAGAAACTAAGCAAATTGACAATGATACATAAATTAACAAAGGACTACTAGCAGTTACTGACATGCCAGCTCCAGACCTCAATTAAACTGATATAATGATTATGTCTTCATCATATGAAAATCAAGCACAATCCCTCCCGTTAGGGTTTGTATCATACCATCATAAAATATATGAAAAGAACATAACCCGTATCATGCCAACAACTGGTTTTAGAATGAATGTGTTTATTTCCGATGCAAAGACCCTATGAGTGAATCAATAGTGATACCAAAATATGCCATCGTTAATAACCTGACAACAGTATCGTAACTATATCCCTTCTGAATAAGTCTGTTTAAAGGTTTGGTTAGCTTTTGAGGTGAATATCGACATTTTGTGCTTTGTAAAGAATATTACCATAAAAGATTGGATGTGAAATACCTAAACGTATAGGATGTCTGCATGTTGATTTATATTTACGAATGATGTCCTTGTACCGATGATAACATTTAGTAAATGTTTTGACTAGTTTGTGATATCGAAAACCCTGGTGTAATAATTTTCAGTAATACAGAGATTTCTTTCGTTAAAATCAAATACGTTGTTACATACACGAGCAAATCGAACAAGTTAAGATATATAAACACCATAAGATGGTGACAAGGAACGTCACCATCTAAAATGGATAATTAACAATAGGAAATGACAAATCATCTCTTTTATCATAAATTTTGGTATTAAGCTTCCCGTTAAAGATATAGATATCAAGATCCAGGAAGGGCAGTGTTCATTGCTAGTATTACCTTTATTTAGCAGGATAAATCTCTTTAGTTTACATACTGAAGTCGTCATTATTGGGAGCCAACATATATGATCCAAATATCTAAAAGTGTTATTAATTGTGACTGCAGAACAAATAACTTTGTATGAAACAATTTCCGCTTTTAAAATGTAAAAGCCTCTTTGTATATGTTCCCGATGTACATTTGCAGTTAGTTGTATAAACGTATTAACAAATTCCCTAGCGCAAAAAAGCATCACAAAAATTTATGGAAAGGTGTAATCAAGGAAGTTTTTTAAACTTGGTGACAATGCAACCGAGCATGTCAAGAAAAACTATTATAACTGTAATAAGACAAATGAAGACGACGCCAACATATCCTACGGATGCCGCCGATACACGATCATCTGGAGCTGATATCTTGGAACGACGCATCCGGGTTGTATTGGATTTGTTGATACTTAGTTCTTTTTTCATTAGGTCTAATTCTGGCTTCAGTATTTCTCTTAATTGGTCAAGAGTAAGATTCATTCCACGTAAGAAATCCCATTTGCCTTTTCCAACCTTAGAACAGGGACATAGGCATTCCAGTGGTCTGATTAGTTGAACAAAAGTGACCTCGGACTTTCCCAAAATTTTTGTCGTTTTCATAGATGTCAATATAGATGCTCCAGGTTTTGTTATTTGTAAGGTGATTATTGTCGACTTTCCAGGCGTTGTCACGTCGGTAGTTGACACTTTTGATTGACCAAGTGTTATAATTTCTGTTGATTTCACGTTAGATGCTCTAGGTTTTGTTATTTGTAAGTTGGTAATTGTCGACTTTCCATGCGCTTTCATGACGGTAGATGTCATTTCTGGTTGACCTAGTGTTGTAATTTCTGTTGTTGTCACTTTATATGCTCCATATTTTGGTATTTGTAGGGTAGCCATTGGCGACTTTCCAGGCGTTGTCACGTCGGTAGTTGACACTTTTGATTGACCAAGTGTTATAATTTCTGTTGATTTCACTGTAGATTGTCTAGGGGTTGTCATCTCTGTAGTTTTCACAGTAGAATGTCCAGGTGTTGTCATTTTGGTAGTTGGCACTGTTGCTGTTAGGACTATAAAAATATAAACAATCCAATATTACAAAAAATCAAATCAATCTGTATATATTTTTTAAATGAATTCTTATGGTAAATTCATGTTGCTGGCTTTGATTTATGTCCATTCATCACTAAAATTATAATCATGAAATAATGGTGGATACTTTACAGAGAGAATCAAAGATTTGTAAGTAGCACACCGTTTTTGTTTAATTACCAAAAAATAAAACAACTCTTTATAAATTATATGCGTCCGAAGTGCTTTTTTTTTTGCCAAAAAGTTGGAAGCCAAGGATATATAAGTATTGACACACGGATGATATAAATTGCATGATATAACAACGTGTAGATTGTACCCCTTATAATATGGTATTGCGAAAAAGAATGTAAGCTAATAAAAACTAGTATTCCTTCATTCATCAATTGAGGATAAAAAAAAGAAAACATATGCCTCTATCTGAACGCTTAGATATCGCGACGATGTTTACAGATTATCGAAGAATTTATATTTTTCATACTTTTATCAATGCGAAATAATATCTGAAGAGTCCCCTAAAACAATAATGATTTCTCATCTTTAAAAACCCTGCGTATTAGCAATTAAGTTTAAGGTAATGACAAGCGGATACAAAAGAAAAGTCAGCTGAAAAAGTTAAAAAAAATTTAATCTTGGTATATATGATGAGTTTATCTACAATTAGACGATTACATATCTGACGGATAATGAAAAAAAAAAAAAAAAAAAAAGAAGAAAAAAAAACATCCACGATATGACAATGTCAATTTCAGTTCTCCAATAAATACCCAATAAAAAACTTACAGCCCTGAAATAAGTGCATTTTACTGATATGTGCAGTATTTTCATTTGCAAGTTTCACAATAAACCAGTTAGCCATGGCGTTGTCAGTTTTATTTTCGACTAATGAGTTTGAAAGCCCTTTGGTATTTTTCGCCTCTTTTATAAATGCAACACCAGCTCCAATTCTAATGGCTTGCAACCTTCACTGTCATTCGGTCTCAGGCATGTACAAACCGACAGTAGAGCTAAAATTTAAGGTGTCTTAATGTTTATAGGTCTTTTCTTTTTTATGCATATGCAAATAAGGATCCAGATTTAGAGAATATGGAGATTAGAATTTAGGGTCGAATCCTTACAAGTGGCATAAATGAGACTTTTGTAGCAAATTTCACTCAGTATACCAATGCCGTATTTCAAGTATCAAATATTGCCTGATAATATTGTTCCTATGATCATGTCTTTAATCGTGAATTCATTATCCGTACGCTATCTTAAGGATGCTTGTATAGTCTTGTCTAGAGTTCCAGATTGGTATAGGGGGTCATTGATACAGGCACCGCCTGTTATCTACTCCTTTTTATTTACTATCAATGGATATGTTAAAAGTACAATGTTATCTCTTTTGCGGTGCCACTTTTATTTTAGTGCTTTTATCCCCGTTAGTTTTTCTTGTCCTTTTTCTGTCTCTTAAATAATTCTTTTATATACTATCAATAAGAATGTTTGAAAAGAAATATAATTTTATGTGCTAATTAGCCCATTGTTATTTTTCTGATTTTAAATCTTACATTCGATAATTTGTTTCAGCAGGAGAAAGTAGAATGGTCCCTGTATGAATATAAAAATAAGAAAATGTGGTATGATTGCCAATGAGACAAGTCTAACCAAAGACCAATCGGCTACTAATGAAGAATGATTTTGAACCCAATGATAACAACTCAATGGCAAATGCATAATGCAATACCAACGGGGCGGGGTCTAAAATCACTTTGCCTTAAAAAAAAAACTGAAAAAGACTAGCAACAATCCATTTCACAGAAAAGTAACGATTGTGTAACACGAACCCTACCAACAACGTATTAGATGCTCCAGAGGGAAACTTGTTCCTGTTCCACTTGTTCTGCTCCTTGTTTAACTCATTGCAAGTAAAATGCGGTTGGAGTAATCAATCAGTAATGTCTCAGTCGACAAAAAAAAATTAAAAGGGTGCTTTTCAACCTCTGTCTCTTTATTTAAAATATAGCTACATTGTTGATAGAAAACGCAAGCCTGTATTCCTGAATGCTCTTCAGCGTCATAGTTTATTTGGCCTGTTTAACTTTTTTAATTCGAGCGTCACTAATGAGTCTTTTGTAGACGAAATGCGCATCTGACGTAAAAACTTTAATCCTTGTATCTATGATGAGTTTATTTCAATAAGTATGCGCTGCTGTAATGTTACTAGATAAAATTGACCAAAGAATTAAAAATGTAAAGTACACACAGCATAATTGATTATCCTTTTTTCTAAATCAGTTTTCTCCAATGGCCCTTCTACTGAATTGTATGAATTTGAGACATATCAACTTATACATATTTGTGATTTACATGATATACGTCATATCCTATAATGCAAGTGTAATGCAATAGGTTCGATCAACATATATATATATATATATAGTCACACACCATTCAACAAATCAAAGACAGAACCATGATAATCTTTGAAAAAAATACTCAAATTTAGATTCAAAAAGGAGAAGTCCATAAAACTGAAAAAATCAAACTTATCAACCAACGGAACGAGTCGAAAACAAATGTCATAATCCTGACTTGGTACTTGCATAGATTCAACACGAGGTTTCATAGACCCATCACTTTTTCTTTTGATTAGATTCAATGACATCACAACCTGTCCCAAGTCAGAAAAAGTTATTACCGTTTTCTTTTGTCACTTTTTGCCGCCGATTGTTTGCAAAATCTACAACATCATGCAGTATTGTAATTTTTTTTTTTTTTTTTTTCAGAATGCTGATTAACGTTCACGAATGTTTTCAACCTTTAGTAAAACATTTCATTTGTTGTCTCTGAGTCATCAGTTAAATCAGGCCAATTGGATTATATGTGGATTTTATCATTACATATATTACTTTACCAGGTGTCCTGAAGGACAATAAACGAGGTACTAGATGTAACTTGTTTATATTTGAAATGGACATTCAAAACACGGCTTTTCATACAAACGTTGTACACAGTTGTTTTTAACCGTTGAGGGTTGTCAACGTTATAACTGCATCCTTGTTAATTACATTCTTAGAAACTTTATATTAAAGATGTGTGCAATTATCTTCTCTTGACGTTTTACGGTTGAAAACTTAGTTTAACGACAAAAGAGATGCTTAAAGTTGTCTCATTGTGTAATTTATATATGATTTTCAGCTGACATTCCAATAGCGCCTGCATATGGAGTAAATCTCTCACAGTTGATGTGATAATCTGGGGTTGACGTAAGTAGCGATTTCTTGTGGAATAATGGCGGATAAAAAACAAGGTATTATAGGACAATAATAAAGTAAAGCATAAATAATTGTATACAAAAAACGTCTTTAAAGTGGTAACATTTAATTAAAGCAAGCCAAAAGTATTAAACCTGCTAATGCATTCATAAAATCATGTCTTGCTAAAATCTATTATCGTACATCCCTTCGCGTATATCACCAAGCTTAGTCGCTCCGTATTTCTCGTATCAGAGTTTTGACACGTGAGCAGAACTTATCAATGACGTCACAATGTATGAGGAGAAGTTATCAGCGACGTCACAATATGTGAGGAGGCGTTATCTAACATACTTCTGTCAAGCGTAACGCTGCCTAAAGAAGGGAGGGAAAAGAATAGTAATAGAACGATAAACAGATTATCGGGTTTTCTGTATATATATCGTAAAATATCAACCGCTAGACACAATGTGAAGAAGCCTTTTTATTCGTTCGCTACGCTCACTGTGTGGCTCGCAACTAAAGTTTTCTTTATCAATGTGTAGAAAATCCGATATCATATCAAACCTGCTAATGAATGTACGAATTTATGTATTGCTAAAATCTAATATATATGTAGCTGTCATTCTGAGTAAGTTTTATACCGAATTATACAGAGACATCATTAATGGTACATAAAACCTAGGTCTACAAGGTCTATATGCTGAATTGTATTACACAATGTACACAATTACTAGCCTTCATAGCTTTATGAATGTCTAACATATATTGTCGTGTGCATAAAGTAAAACAACAAAAATACCGAACTCAAAGGAAAATTCAAAACGGAAAGTCATTTATCAAATGGCAAAATCAAAAGTTCAAACACATCAAACAAATTTACCATAGAAAACTCTTATATCAAGCTTAAGGTTTCTAAACAATAAACGGCTATAATAACATTGACGATACCACTTTTACTGCATCAGATGCGAATTTCTACGATTGTCCCATCGGTGATCCTCTAGGTCAAAATATTGGAAAATCCACATCCTTATAAAAACGTTGAAGAGCTAATCAAACCAAAAAGGACCAAAAGTATAGCCAAATCCGGACAAGGAATCAGAGCCTTAAATGAGAAAGATATATTCTTTAATTCAAAATGATTTCCAAACTTTTCTGACAGAAACTTTCAATCTATCAATATCCGTACATTCAAGCCAATTCCGTATTACTGGCTACTGGGCTTGTAATATCCTCTAACAGTCCACCAACAGAGGTATCGAACCAGTGGTGGAAATAACTGTAAAAAAAAATCTACACATGATGTGCATTTCCACAATGTATGTATCTTTAGTGATGTTCGAAGTAAAATATTTGAAAATGAAAACCTATTATAAACGTTGTGTTTAGTAAGATTGAGTTGAGGCGTATACATTTCATTTGTATAGTTAAGAATGTCTGTATAAATTATAAAAAAATCCTTTTTTTGGAGAAGCCTTTATAATGTCCATTGGTATTTGTAATGTATGACAATAAATGCATAATCTTGAATAAGAGGAAGGCAATATTTCTGAATCGGAAAATCGCTAACCTGACCATATACTGCTTACTAATATTTAAGTAAGTTGGAATTAAAGTACTATAACGACATTGAAAATTTAATTGCATGCCCATCTTTTTGTTTCTTTTTATTACTGAAAAAGGGAATTTCAAATAAATATCATTGCATCCAGTTTATTTAATAATAAACTTATCATTGATACCAGGATTAACATTGTGTACGCCAGACGCGCGTTTCGTCTGAAAAACAAAGTACTTAATGAAAAAAAATATCTGTTGGATTACATCATGAGCGACAGCATAGTAAAAAATAAATAAATCAAAACTATGATTGTATTGTATTAAAAAAACCACATGTTGTAAACTGTATTTGAAAATATGCTTTAATGTTAATTCTCTTCTGTTATTATTTAACTACAAACAAATTAAAAACTACTTACATTCATAAACGGAATTTCGCCAGGATCCACCACATATTTGCGACGAATTCCCTGGACATCTTTGATTACATTCATTATCATTTGTCTTATTGTACACACCTGGATCGCCCAAAGAATCGCCACAAAAACACTCATAAGAAGCCTGTTAAATAATGAATGATTTAAAAAATAAAGAAATGTGGTATGAATGCTAATAAGAAAATTACCAATCGGAGACACAAGGTCCTGGATGTAAGCGATTATATGTTAAAATAACACACGAAATGAAAATTAAATATGGTAGACAATAACCGACACCAACCACTGAAATATAGGCGATTCACTTTAGACAGACACACAAAGAATGTGGTGGGGTTTAACATGTAAGTGACAGGGACAGTGGATTAACAGCAACACAAAACGACAAACTGATCACTTTGAAAAAAGTCATAATTTGAAGTTACAAAATTTGGGATAAATTTTAAATTAAGGAATATATCTTCCTCATGCAAACCTCGGATTCCTTGGCCGGCTTTGGATATACTTTTGCCCTTTTGGTTTATATGCTCTACAGTTTTGGATTTCCAGATATTTTGACCTCGAGCATCACTGAAGAGACATTTAACATTGATATGCGCATCTGTTGCACAAAAATTGGTACCGTTAATGTTATTTTATTTGTATGTTTGTTTGAATTTTTTAAGTCAGTTGTGTTTGATTTTGTCAGTTTTTATAGACTTTCCCTTTTGAATTTACCTAGAAGTTCGGCATTATTGTTATTCTTTTTTTTTTCTCATAATAAGATAGATAATAAACCATTTGAAAACTTAACAGTTGGTTCTATCCTACAGACAGGACATAAGAAAATATTTTGATTTGATTTTTATTCTTTTCCATTTTGCTTATTGTTGAAGGCCGTATGGTGACCTATAATTATTAACATCCTTGTTTGGTGGATACTTGTCTAAGTTGCACTCATGCCATATTTCTTTATTTTTATGAACTTACTACAATTATGGCATTTTCATATTGCCGCTGACAGGAAACTTAATCTAACGTAGGTCTCAAAGTTGGATAATTGATGAACAATGTGAGGATTGTTGGTACAACAAATGAAATAAAATGCTTGTCATCTGTGTTCATTGGACAATACAATACCATCTTATTGTAACTAAAGCTTTCAATATGTATTGGTAAATGAATGTATTTTATCAAATTCAGCCACAGACGTTTTGAGCATGGATCACCCTTTTTGTTTTTGTGCGTTTTAATTTTTAAGATGAATATTCTTTAATACATCAACTTGTTTTCAATTTTGTCATGCGTTCTATCTCTTGAACATACGATATTACAATAATAGTAGTTTATGTATCCCACTCTTTTATTCGTATTTTCCAGGAAAGGTCGAAAATTTAAATTGTTTATCTACTCGCATCCTATTTATGCACCGTATATCCATTAAATCATACAAATAAGAAAAGGTTTGCCCCAAGAAGAATTACCTTTGCGTTTATGTTCTTGGTTTGTTTATACAACCCTTAAGCTATCCAGAAATTTAATAAATTTTCACTCCTGGGTGGATTAAAGATTGTTTAGTTCATTGCTATTGACGGAATTAGATGTCAAACACACGCACTTGCAGACTCTTGCATCAAACATTTGTTTTTTATGCTCGGAAAGGGGGGGGGGGGGCATTTCCTATATACAAGGTGATAGGACGTGTCGCTCGAATGGGTCACATTTTCCAGCTTGTAAATATGTAAATAGATAAGGAGAATTATCAAAATATATATGATTAGGTCAATAAAGTTCCCATTACTTGTTATTTGAAAAGCCCTGTATTTTTTTCACAGCCGAAAGTCTCGCCGTATGTAAACATTACATAAGGAATCTGAGCCTCAGATCTGAGCTCCGAGCAAAGGTGATATTTTCTCGATTATACCGGAATGTGAACATGGGAAAAAGGTTTTATTTTTACCTACGCAATATATGAAAAGGTATACATTTTTAAATCTAAATTATATGAAAAGGGTGGGGTAACAGAACCCCAGCGGCACCCCTATCAATTAAGTATCGAAGTGGCCCACCCGAGTTTTTATGATTTCATGCATTGCATTTGGATTTTTATAAGCACAACTGTTCGACATCAACTTTAATCATCAGTAAATGATTGACGAAATTTAAGGTGCTAACAGATGAGCGATAGCTAATTTTTTATTTTTCCTACCTTTTCGAAAATAAAACAAAGAGGCAGCATATATAAACTACTGCTAAAGTAATATCGTATTGATTTTAAAGTGGAGGAACACATTATTCGAGTGAAATAAGATAACATATAAAAGAATATTTACTTTAAAAAATATGCACAAACAAAGAGAAAATAGAGGTGTCCCTGCCTTAAACCCCTGTGAAATCAGTTTTGTATTTCTCCTGTAACGTGTGCTTGGTTACAACTTACTTGTAATCCCAGGTACCTGTCCTTTCGTTTAAAACATGACTGTTTGCACATTTCAAGTGTCATAAATAACCTCCATTCCGAATAAGATAACATTCTGTCTGAGTCATCAACGTAGCAACCAAGGTATTTAACTTCTGGAAAAAAATCATATTGCATGAATAACAATTTATAAGGCTAACATGCAATATCCGAATATAAAATCTTTTTTTTTTTTTTTATAAAAGTACATTAGCGGCTATAAAATCAGCTCATTTTGGATACGCTGTCAAAAACAATGATTTTGAAAAAGCTTTCAGAAAACTTTTGCCGCAACCTACGATTCAAATGGTATGTAACCAAAAGGAGCAAATGTTTATATTGAATCCCTAGACACAACAATTTTCTGAATCGGGGATTGCGGCCAATTTAAATTTTTCGAAAAGCTGTTACAAATTATGGAAAAATTGGACAAAAGCTGATGTTACAACACGAATAATGCATAATTAAGGAGCGTAATTTCTAATGCGATGTGGGGGAAAAAGAGTTGTTTTGTATTAGTAGTTATATCACAACTATTTGTATAAAAAACTTGCAGTTTTCTGAATAGATCGAACAAATATTAAGATCTTAGTGATAATTTTAACCCTTCGTGAATCTTCTTCTTTTACCGTAAACGAAAAATATAGTAAACATATTACAATTTGATAATAATTTGTCCGTCTCCTCCTCGAAGCAATCTTTTTTTAAGCTGCATTATAACATATAACAGATAAAGTGTGTATCTTTGATGATTTTTTTCATTAAAGAAAATTAAGAACTAAAATCAACCACAGTTGGCGATGATAATAACTTTGTCAGATTTGACTCTTTTTAGAAATTCGAGGTTTTCTATGCTCTTTAACTTCGTTTTAGATTTTGACCTCTAAGTCTCCTTTGGTCGTCATTCATTTCTCTTTCCAGGTATTGTCCTCGTCAAAGTAATGCGACAATGCTTTTTCAGTCATAAAGACAGTAAAAGTGCAGGTGTCTTTGTTATGTTTAAAAAGGGTCTGGATTTTGTGGTACATAATTCTGTTATTGATGATAATGGTCGTTACATTATTTTAGATATAACAATTTTTTCACAAAGATTGAGTTTTGCCTGTTTGTATGGTTATAATACAGATGAACCTTCATTCTTTGATACAATAATGCAGAACATCTTATCCTTTAAAAACACAAATGTTTTATTATGTGGTGACTGGAATTTATATAATTTATTATTTTCTATGTTTCAAACATAATAGAAACCCTAACGCCCGTAAAAAATTATGACATCATTGAAGTTTTTGAACTACTTGATCCTTGGCGTACATGCTATCCAGAAGATAGGAAAAATACGTGGCCATAAAGCAAAGTCGACTTGATTATTTTTTAATTTCAGAAGAACTTTTTTCACTAATGAAAAATACTAAAATCATACCAGTTTATAGAACTGACCACTCGGCAATTATTTTCACCTTCTCATCTTGTTTAGAGAAACGGGGAAAAAGTTACTGGAAATTTAACTCTCAGTTACTTAAGGATGCAGATTATATACAAAGGGTTAAATCATGCATTAAGGATTCTACTTTGGAATATCATCTGTCAGGTGATATGGAAGATCTGTTTTCTGTTGAGTTGTCATGCAATGATCAAACATTTTTTGAAATATTGAAAATAAATTACAGCATAAATAAATCCAACGAGGAAAACAACAACTCAATCTCAAACTTGAAAATAATATTTTATATTTAGAAAGTATTATGAATAATTCTCCAAATGATGAGGTTCAAACATCTTTACTTGAAAAAAAAAATGAACTAGAACATTTTCGAAAAGAGAAGGTTGAAGGCTTGCTGCTTAATTTCCGTGCTAACTGGCACGAGAATGGTGAAAAGTGTTCAAGTTATTTTTGTAAATTAGAAAAGAAACAAACAATAACAGAACTAATAGATGACAAAGGTCAACATATATCATAGCAATAAAAAAATTCTGTTGGAACAACAAAATTTTTATAGAATTTGTACTCAAGCAGAAAATTAGATAGCGATGATTCATCATTCGTTAATCATAACATTAAGCTCACAGAAGAACGAAAAGACTTTTGTGATGTAAATTAATCTTTTAAAGAATGTGCTGATTCGTTAAAATTTATGACAAATGGTAAAAGTCCAGGTTCGGATAGGTACACAGTAGATTTTATAATTTTTTTCGGAAAGATATTGGTCCTTTTGTTTTCGGTCTCTTCATTTTGGATATGAGGGTGGAAAATTTTCTGATTTTCAGTATCAAAGTGTAATAACTTGCATTCCTAAAGAGGGAAAAGACAGACAGTATATAAGTAGCTGGCGTCCTATTAGTCTTTTAAATACTGATATGAAAATAGCTTCTGCTGTTATAGCTGATAGACTTAATTATATAAACCAGCTTTACCATTTGTCATAAGTGATTTACAAAAAGGTTTCATCAAAGATAGATTGATGGGTGAGAACACACGCCTTTTATCTGATTTAATGCACTATCTTGAGGAAAATAATAAGACAGGTCTTTTATTACTTGTTGATTTTGAAAAAGCGTTTGATTCCTTAGAATGGTTATTTTTTAAAAATTCTTTAAAAAGCTTTAATTTTGGACCTTCAATATGTAAATAGTAATAAATTAATGTAAAGGTTATCCTTGTAATATGTTGTTACTTTCTCTTTCGATTTACATAATATCAGAATTGAAAGAAGTATTTTGTAACATTATTTCAACGTTCTCTGTGAAAGTTCTGATTTTTTGCCCGACATTTGCTACACTTTTTTGCCCATTTTGGTTTATAAGCTCTTCAGTTTTTAATAAGCTTTGGATTTTAAATAGATAGTTTGACCTCGAGCGTCACTGAAGAGAAATTTATGAGGGTGTGGATGGGGGGTCCTTCATTTCTGTATTCTTTAATTTTTTATCCTATTTTTCTCTATTCTTTATAAGTTTTGACTGTTATTCTCTATTCTTTATACTTTAGCCCCCCCCATTATTTTCTATTCTTTACTTTTTTGGCCTATTTTTCTCTATTCTTTTTGGGTTTTTTTAAGCCCTTTATAATAAACTGCATATTTTGCCCATTATTCTCTACTCTGTAAACCCCATCCAGACCCTCATTTATTGTAGAAATGCGCATTTGGTGCAGAAAAATTAGTACCATTAATATGATTTATGTAAGTTTAAACACGACTTCATTGAAATGGTAAACTGCAATAGCTAATTGGCTATAGAGGGATACGCCCACTTACCCCAATGTTTAATTTAAAAAAAGGTTAGAAGATATCATGAAGATAGTCATGAGAAATTGATCAAATATACCAGGCTTATAATTTGATACACTAAACGCGAGTTTCGTCTGCATACAGTCTCACCAGTGGCACTCGAATCAACATTCATACAAAAATAAGAATTTTAAAAAAAACGATGTCAAAGAACATCGAAAATCGAAAATTCCGAAAAATGGAGCAAAATTTTTCCCGCGATTTTAACATTTATTAGCATTAAATGTTGAGGAAATGGCAGTATCCATTATATATTATGCGACAGCACAGAAGTATTTACTACTGAGCCAGCTTGTGGGCTTGGAATATGGTAAGAACGAAGATAGGTACCGTTCATTTGTGCAATATTCATGATATTAGGTGAGTATTAGGAATACTCAATTGAAATACCAATATCACCAAATCTCACATATAACTACCTTCAGTACGGTGCTACTTATAAATAGAATAAGTCTAATTTGACAACAAGAATTTCAAAATGAATAAAACTACTATGATATACTCTTTTACAATATCTAGAATGTATGAAGACATTATAGAACAAAACACAATAATACACCAAAATGGTTCAGAGACTTAAATTGCCAGGTTGCACATAATGTTTCTCAAACAATTCAATAGGGAATGGTCTCAAGTCTGGAACATCGGGACAATATTCCATACGAGCAGGTGCACAACTGCAATATATGTGCAATTATTTTGTAAAGTTAACAGCCTCTTCGTTGAGCATTTTAAGGATGAGTTGATACACAAAATAAGTACCGTATTATGTAAATTTAGCTGACGAAATCAAGTTCCCAAGTTCAGAAAAATGGTATGAAATTCCTTTAAAAAGACTACAATAGCAGATTGACAACTTCAACATGTGTGTACTTTACAGGTGAAGTTTCTGGGATATCAGTTAAAAACTGTAGGAAGAGCTCATTACAAAGTAATAATACATAGATACACGTTCAATGACATTCATAAGGTCACTACAGACACGGGCATAAAGAACGAGTTGGATACATATACACCTTAAGAGAGTGCCAAAGGAACATCACCGTCCAAAAACGGAAAATTAACCATGGTAAACGAAAAATCGTCTCTTTTGTCGTTAATTTTGTGTAGAGTTTCTCGTGTAAAACTGAAATATCTAAATCTAGGAAAGGACAATAATCACTGTTTACATTTGATATATTAAAAAGTTAGTTCCTTTGTGTAAGTTAAATTTTGGCAGTAAATTTAGAGGATTCTTGATTATTTCACGAAAAATATCATCATGATAACGGTAAGTGTTGTTGAATTTATCAGTTAAATGGAATTTGACGTGTCCTGACTAAAGTTGGCCCTAAACTATGATTCATAACAGTACAGGAACAAGTCTACTGTTAAAGGGGTTCAATTGGTGCCCATGGGAATACTTCTCAATGAATTTTATCGCCGAAACGTACATAAATGATTTCATAGAGAAAATTTACAGTTTTAATAATCTCATCACACATCCAGTAAGTATATCTAACATATTTACCTTTTTCATAGAGAAAGGAGGTACCATATGAGTTGCAGCATATACATTTGCAATCAAATTTTTCAAACGACCATTTTATCAAATAGAAAAACTTTTGTTTGATAAGATTGTGTGGAAGTGTAGTGTAAAGAGTGGAAAAGTCAAAACTGCAAACCGAATTTTAAAGACCATCAAAAGCACGTAATAAATTTTAATCATCCAAAGATGTTTTACACTGTAAGTTCTTTATAGTACATTATTAAATACATGTTCGTGATGTTAAGTAGTGAGGTTTTAATAAATGTAGGAACATGTGCAAGGAAGTCATATCAACTACCCCTTATCAATACTCTCTTATAAACCTATCTAACATCCTATTCCAATCATCATTATAGCATCCGAGGTATTGAATATCTAATAGATGTCACATTGCGTGAATATATTTGTTTTTGACAATTTTTAAAAATGTTGATATATATTTATAGAAATCACTATGAAGTGTATAAAAGTCCGGACTTTGATAAAAAAAATCAACGATTGATCAAACATTTTGTATTTTGGTTTCTACAGTCTTGTCTCTCATTCGCCCTGAAAATAGTCGTGTTTCAAATTTTACATTCAGTCAAGATTTAGGGTTCCCACATGACTGATGCTTTACGAATTTAGTGATGTCTGCGGACAAGACAACAATACATGAACAATCACTACTGCGTGATGCCTAATTACTTAATATAACTTATCAACGTATTTGATAAGAGTAACTCGACGGGTGTTGCATGTGGAGTAGGATCTTATTTACCTTTCTGAAGCACCAGAGTTTTATTTTGAATTATGTCACATTAAAATTTAAAGAAACGCTTAACTGCAGTAACTGAAACAGGTTAATTTACAAAATATGTAATAGCACACATGCAATAGCACACAACACCTAATAAACGCAATAAACTACAACACATTATCATATAATTATCAAGATATTAAAAATAAGACCGTTCATAACATTAGTAAACATTTCGGATAAATATTTATAATGTATGGATTTAATGTATCTATGAGATTTGAACATCGATTTAACATGTTGAAATACTGTTGCCTTTAATTATACACCAAATATTCATTAAATTTATTAAGCATACCCAACACATAACAACCAATATCATCTAATGTCAACTTTTCTGGTGGAGACAGAAAATAGGAGAATATGCTATTGGGACAATTTAAAACCATCCAAAATATCAATATTCGTCTACGTAAAACTAATTATTGACGCTCTACTCAACACAGGTGCTATCAAAAACAATAAGTAAAACAAAAACAGACAATACCATGGCAATGGGAAAAACAGCGAATTGCGAACAAGACGGAATTCGTATGCTCCGGAACGATTAGCAGTTCCCGCTTCACTAGAAACATTCCGATGTATCTACAAGTTTTAGTTGAATTCTATTTAAAACAATCTGGGATCGAAAATAGTTTAGTAATTTTTTTTACGATTATCATAAAACATCTATGTCGAAAAGTGCACATAATTAATGCATACGTTGAAAATGTCCTTGGTCAAATTGACTTCCGAAGATTGCCAACGGTAAATGAACCCGATATCAACATAAATATAAAAATAAATAAACAGAACAGCATGTCTTATCGAATAATGACAATTTTTCTAGGTCTATTTGATCTGATTTTATAGATTAGAAATATATGTATATCATCGTTTCACGTGTAAAAGAATAACTTTTGAGAGCCGGATCTGTCAACGAAATTGTTATTCCTGGTGTCTTTCTTGTTTCACTTTTCAATGTTGACATTCATTTCTTTTGAATGAATGTGTTTGAGCTTTTGATTTTCCATTTGATAAGGAACTTTCCGTTTTAATTTTCCTAGGAGTTTGGTATTTTTGTTATTTTACTTTTACGATAAAATTGTTCTGTAACCAAAAGATGCCAATAAGTTTATTGAATTCCTAGACACAAACATTTTCTAGATTAAGGCTTGCGGCCTAAGTAAATTCTGCCAAAAAACTGTTAAAATTACGAGAAATTAGACAAACATTTACGTACCAACACAACAAAAGCGTAATTAAGGGGTCGTTTCTCGTAATTTACAATTTGTTGTTCCTAAAATAAGTTATTTTGTATCAATAGTATTATCACAACTACTTCTATGTGTTAATTTGGCCTCATTATTTTTTTTAACAACATTATAATTTTATTCATCAAATATTGCTTGTTATATAAACCATCAAGATTCCAAGCTTCTCTTGACGTACCTTTTACACTCCACTGACTATCCAGGGAATAATCAGCTGATTAGATTTATTGACATACATTTTGTTTAGATAACACTAGAAAAACAATACTAGAAAATTATTCATTCATTATGTTTCTTTTAATTGTTAGTGACATTGGACTTATTATCTTATGTCCATTAATATTGGTGTCTACTCTCTTAGTATATTCATTCACAAAAATTCTGTAGACGTCTATGTGTTTTTGTTTTCTGCTCAGATGCATAGTATGACTTATATATTGAAAAACTCAGTATTGTTATTAAAAAAATTATTGAGTAATATATGTTGTCTGTGATTTTGTATCAAAATATAAGTGTTGTAGTTTTATTACAAAATCTATATTACTCCTTTTTAAGAGATTGTTTATTTGTTGCCAAAATTTTGTCAAATAAGAACAATTAAAAAAATAATGAGCATAGTCTTCTTCTAGGTTACAAAAATTACACATATTATTATTAGTTATTTTCCATTGTAATAAAAGCTTTTTTGTTGGTACAATAACCTATAGTAATTTCCATCTGAAGACTTTTAATTTATTTTCAGTTAAATATTTAAAGATAAAGTTATACAGTGAATTCATATTTGGAGCCTCATTAATTTTTTAACTTATTGCAAGTACCGCCCCATTGCGTTATAAAGTAGCATTATCAGGATTAAAACGTAGACACACTGAACATTAGTGTCATAAGTCCAGGGGGCCTCGGTGGCCGAGTGGTCTAATTAGTCGAACTACTGCATCAAATCCTGTACGTGGCAGGTGCGCTCGACCCAAATTTTAATTGATTAGGATTGTCAGTTTTCCTACCGAAGGTCTGTGGTTCTCTCCGGGCACTCCGGCTTCCTCCATCAATAAAAACTGACCGCCACAAAATAGCACAAAAGTGCCGAAAGTGGCGTTAAATACCAATCAATCAATTAATCAATCAATCGTAAGTCCAAGTTACTTTGGCAAAATGGAGTAAGCGAAGAATAAATAATACTTTTGAACCAAAATTAAAGACGGTCTCTGGGACCAAATGACCTAAAACTTCTGCCACAGTAGACCGAGACAATGTACTAGTTTTTCGTTCAACAAACAAGTTATTTATCCCTTCTGACTTTACGTGTTCATATGCAACCAGTTAACCAATATCGAGCCCAATGTATTAGTAAGAAATATATTATGATTGCATGATAGGACAAATAGCTGAAAACTGTTTCATTACTTACCAAACTTACCAAGTGAATAAATTATCTGTATAGTATAAAATATCCAATGTAGAAAGTTAAATAAGATTTTTAAATGTAGAATTTGAAAAACAATCATGGTAAAGTATGCAAACTTTTATCTAAAATGAACAGCTCGTCAGTGCTTCAGCATAGGTTAACCTATTAAATCGTTGAAACGTTAATATAGAAATTTGTTTTATACGACAGAAGCATGCATGCATACAACCGTTGTATTGAAAAGTAGAACAAATGTCTACATTTCAAAATCTTTTATAAATAATGAATGGAACACAACTGATGTGTCTTTGTCTCACTGTTTGTTAAGTGAGTATAGGGATTTGTGACATTCCATAAATAATTTCCTACCTTTGAAATTTAAAAGATATCACAGATAAACAATATTAAAGTCTTATGAAGCAAAATGATAAGTATTTGATACGTAAAGAATATTCTTTTATTATTCACTGGGTCGATATTGCTGCTCTTGGACCATAAGTCCCCGGTGGTATCATTAGCTCAGTAGTAAGTATTTAGGCATTGCCATGATTTATATCATATCCTTCTAAGACTGTCCGTTTATAAATTTATAAATTATTAAGAAACTACGGTTTCAACTCCCTCAGGCAAGTTGACATAAGATGGATTTGTTGTTGTTTTTTTTTAGGTTCCCTTATGTCATATAGCTCTTCACATGTTTCGGTTCTACTATATCGAACCGATGCTGACGGAGTGGTCGTCTCTGATGGTATTATCTGTTCTATATCGAACCGCTGCTGACGGAGTGGTCGTCTCCGATGGTATTATCGAACCGATGCTGACGGAGTGGTCGTCTCTGATGGTATTATCTGAACGAACCGATGCTGACGGAGTGGTCGTCTCCGATGGTATTATCTGTTCTATATCGAACCGCTGCTGACGGAGTGGTCGTCTCTGATGGTATTATCTGTTCTATATCGAACCGATGCTGACGGAGTGGTCGTCTCTGATGGTATTATCTGTTCTATATCGAACCGATGCTGACGGAGTGGTCGTCTCTGATGGTATTATCTGTTCTATATCGAACCGCTGCTGACGGAGTGGTCGTCTCCGATGGTATTACTTGTTTTATATCGAACCGCTGCTGACGGAGTGGTCGTCTCCAATGGTATTATCTGTTCAATTCATAAGTCAGTGGTTAGGTACAGACATGATCTATAACAAAACTTTCATTACTCATAAATTCTCCTTTTATTTATTAAGAGTATTTATTTTCAAGAAACTAAGGTTTCAATTTCTTCAGTTAAATTAAATCTGAGGCTGATTTGGCTATAGACGTTGGGTTCCTTTGGTCATATAGCTCCTCAAATAGTTAAGTGTGTATATGTTACAGTAAATTTGTAGAATTAGGGATTATGCATAATCTCAGAAATGTTTAGAGATTATGTAGAATCACTGGTAACTTTAGTGATTATATATGATAACTAAAATTTTCAGGAATTATGCATAATCACTAGAAAAATGTCAGGGATTATACATAATAACTGAAATGAAGAGACAATAACTAAAAGTTAAGTAGTGTCTTCTATAAAATCATATTTAACATCTTTTGAAACATAAATATTAAAATTTTAAGCTAAATATTCTAATACAAATCATTTATTTTTACAAACTGCATTGTAAATTTGGATGACATCTACTATTAAACATTTGCTCTGCAGTTCGTTTTTATTGTGACAAAGAAAAACTTTTAAAAACCTTAGCCTTAATATATTGAATCTGATGTTACTGCACGTTATAGAAAATAGAGTGTTCATTGAAACAACTGAAATTGCCAAAAAGGTCATTCAGACATCTCAATTTTATTCCTTGTGTATTGTCTGAACAAAAGTTCATGTTCCGTAGCGAGGCATTATCATTTTCAGTCCTTTCATGAACGATATCCATTATATTTAGGGGTCTCCTTTTCCGCGATCAACATGCGGAATCGGTATAAAAACATTACAGCCAATGTTGGTTTCCCAGATAATTGTGTTAAATCTACCAAGCATGCGTTCTCTTTGTTTTTCTGTACTTTTAATAGAAAAACAAAGGATATGGGGTATCCATACATGACACAAATTCTGTACATGCACAGCAAAAAACACGCAAAAAGCAAAGGAACAGCGCTTTTATTCCTGAAATATGAAAGTTACAGTCAGGTTTTTAATAAAGGCAACAGTAGTATACCGCTGTTCAATAGTCATAAATCGATTAAGCGAAAACAAATCCCGGTCACAAACCAAAACCGAGGGAAACACATCAACTACAAGAAGGGGAACAACAGAAACACTGAAGTGCAACAAAAACAAACGCCAAAATACATAGAAACGGACTATCTGATAACAACTGCCATATTCCTGACTTGGTACAGGACATTTTCAGATAAAAGCCTCCCGCTTATATGGCAATGTTAAAAATACCGCTAAAATGACAACATTACGTGACAGGAATACAATACAAATAAACGCAAGAACACTCAGGACAGAGAAATACATAAATAAATAATATAAAACTACATTACAACATGTGAACTACAGAATAAGAACGGACACCTCCCATGAATTTACGACAGTACACCAGGACACCACAAACGAATTATAAACTGTGCGTCACACGAATGTATCAACGCCACAAAACGTGATGTATTTTTTGTGACGTTTATATTATCACAGGTAAATTTCTAAAAATAGAATAGATTTGTTTTATTGTAGACACGTACAAGAAATAAAATTGGGATTGAGTTTGTAATGGTGTTAGTTTATGTATTTTCTGACCATTTTCTATAAGAATATTAAAATGGAATTGTTTTTTTTTTTTCAATGGTGTTATTATTTGTATTTTCTAACCATGTCGTTTTTCTTCTAAATCAAAACTGTGTATAAACCAAAAAAATCCTGTGCATATAGACTATGGTTGCTTTAAACTAAAAATCATATAAATGAAATCGTTTCAACACGGAGCAAAAAAAAAAAAACCCTCACATCACTGCAAGTTTAAGACGATTTACAGCAAATTACATGATCTGTGCATTTATGTTGGTATTATTAAATTCAATTTAAATACTTTATTTGTTTCTGAGTCAATATGGAACAACACAGATAATGTCGTTCAACACAGTTAAATTAAATATAACTGTAAACACTGTTCAATTAAGATGTGATAAATGGACAAGGAATGAAAACTGTCCACTTAAACCATAAAGGGGTAATACCGATGATTTATTTGTCTATATTTGATTTTTTTTTTTATCAAACGAAGGATCTTTGTTTTGTTGACATTCCCTGAAATCGTTTCAGGGAATTTGTAAACTTTGAACAGTTTTAGCACTTTATCTAGCTGTTTAGATAAACAGAACGCTCTTATATTGAATGATATCATTAAAATTTCTCTTTAGCAGTGTGCATCAATATCTGTTAAACTGTTAAAACAACCACTTTTACCATTTCTCCAGAGGGAATTTGAAATTACTTTAATACTATCAATGAAAACATAATAAGTGAAATTGGAATATAAATGCTTCGCTACATTTTGAATAATTTAATGGTCTGCTTGGAAAAACTGGTACATTGAAAAATATTTGTAATTATTCTTTATTTTGTCGACATGCGCTGTTTGTATTTGTTGATGTAATTGCTTGTACTGTTTCATATTTTTTGTAATTCCCGCGATGATTTTTATGTTTTAACATTTAAATGATTATTATGGTTATTAGGATTGCATTAATAAAAATACGGTTCGATACGAAATGGACAATCACCATTTATAAGTCTAGGAAATATGGAAAACACCATGGCCAAACGAAAACAGCTCACAAAACACGTCAAAACAGGGTAAAAATTAAGCGACAAGAATCAAATCAAAACCGCTCTTCAAGAAGACATTTTCAACTAGTGGCATTACTCGTTTTACTTATGAAAATTCAAAATCCGATGACAAGTTGCAGTCGGAAATATCCGAAATAAGTTATAACAAGGAAGAAAAAGATATCTAGGAGACATTCAAAATTCATAAGTCGAAGAGAAACAGACAATGCCATGGCAAAGAACGGAAAACGAAGAAAAGACGAATAAATCTACAAAACATTACATAGAAAACTTAAGATTGAGAAACACGAACCTCACCAGAAATCGGGGAGTAACTCAGGTTGTGCTCCGGAATGGTAAGCAGTTCTTGCACCACATGTGGCACCCGTCTTGTTGCTCATTCGGTACCCATCTGGAGATGAGTGTCATTAGATAAGGATCAGATATTGACCACAATAATTATTTATCATTGTCATTTCGATTCAATTTCGGGCAAATGATACACAGTATGCAGGTGCTGCTTCGATGCTGATATGTAGAAATGGAAGGTTCCATATGAGAAAATTTAAATCAGTTCGTTTCACTTTTGTCGTAAAGTTTAGTTCCTAACCGATTTTTCAAATTATCGATGTCGCAGTAGGTATATTGTCCGGCTGAGATCGTGTTTTTTTCGAGTGAATCGGTCCACTTTTTGCGAGTGTAGATCAGGTTTTGTCGAGTGATATTACATGCGATCATATCGATTTACTGCTATTTCGCGTGTATAGCAATTTTATTCATGACTGTTCATCTTATTCTGAATACTATACATGTTATTAATTGTTCGAGTTTCAAGAGATAGTACAATTTCGTATTGATTTTTATGTACATATTTGATAAAGACAGGTTAATACATGACCTTTTCAAAATCGGACCATCCCAGATCAATCCTCAGCTAACGTCTTTTGTTGATAAGGGTATCTCGAGATAATACCGGTCCGATATTGAAGGTAATGTATTTATCTTAAATTAAGCAATGATTTTCGAATATTAACTAAATACTGTTTTCAAAAATGCAGAAAATTTCTATAATATTGGCCTATACCATATTCACATATTTATAACATATTGTAATGTGGCATTGCCGTTTATAATGTACACCATTATACACTATTACGTACGCTAGGAACTATGAATATCTTGAAACAGTTGAAACCGACTGGAGATATATTATATTGATGAAATGACATTTCAGTGATATTTTGGATGATTGTTTATTTCATTTTATACGTTTTAGTGCATTTCTATCGTTATTTTGTTTTGGATATATATATATATATATATATATATATATATATATATATATATATATATATATAATACGTTTCGATCCCTAACATCACGGAAAAAAATTAATTGTCGAAATCCGGATATGGTGTACTAATTTATGCACCTTTTGTTTGCGGTATACCATCTTTTCCGCAAGTTTATTGTTTTCTGTTTGGTATTAAATTAATAATTAAGATCCATTGTGTAACATCTTGTGATCCGATTATTTTGCAATCGCCAATGGCAGTCACCAGAGTTTAAGAATATCTGTTGTTCGACCTGTTAGTCAAATGCGTTTTGTTAAAATATACTTTTCACTTTTTGGTCTTTTGGAAAATGTGGTCTGTGCTGTATTTAGACCCTCTATCCAGAAATTTGTTTTGCATGCACACGTATATATCAACAATGTTAGATCTTCAAATGTACGGTAGATCTTCAAATGTACGGTAGAACGTTTTGTCCTTCCCTCAGCAGAAACTAGTTGGTCGACTTGATAAAGCGCTGGACGCCGTTCATGTGATGTTGCAATGATGTTACTGAATCATGGGTACTAATCCAACTGTCTACCGTTAATATGCAGATATAACATTTCAGTGTAGGTAAATTGTGATGTTTGTCGTATTTTACCAAAAGGGAAAGTCTGTCGTAAAAAGTAAAATAACAAAAATACCGAACTCCAGGAAAATTCAAAACGGAAAGTCCCTTAACAATTGGCAAAATCGAAAGCTTAAACACATCAAACGATGTTAAAACAATGTTCAAATTTCATAGATACATTAAATCCATACATTATAAGTACTTATCCGTTTACTAATGTTATGAACGTTCTTATTTTTAATATCTTGATAATTATATGATAATGTATTGTAGTTTATTGCGTATATTAGGTTTTGTGTGCTATTACATGTGTGCTATTACATATTTTGTAAATTAACCTGTTTCACAGTTACTGCAGATAAAGGTTAAATAACAAAAATACCAAACTCCAAGGAAAATTCAAAACGGAAAGTCCCCAATCAAATGGCAAAATCAAAACCTCAAACGAATGGAAAACAACTGTCATATTCCTGACTTGGTACAGGCATTTCCTTATGTAGAACATGGTGGTTTTATAGCTAGCTTAACGTCTCACTTGTTTGTGCGTTTCATTGTGATGAATGTTCTTGCTTTCTGTCACGGAGTGTTGTCATTTTAGCGATATTTTTAACATTGTCATAAAGCGGGAGATTTGGCTAGCCATCAAACCAGGTTCAACCAACCATTTTTTCTTAAAATGTCCTGTACCAAGTCAGAAATATGGCAGTCATTATTAAATAGTTCATTTCTATGTATGTTGGCGTTTGTGTTTGTTGCACTTCAGTGTTCCTGTTATTCCTTTGTTTTCCCTTATAGTTGATGTGTTTCCCTCGGTTTTAGTTTAACCCGGATTTTTTTTCCCTCAATCGATTTATGACTTTTGAACACCGATATACTACTGTTGCCTTTATTTGTATGACAGTCGCGTACAGTTGTTTGATATTAAGACGTCTATATGCTATTGTAAATTGGTAAATTTGTGATTGTGCAAAATCCCTGAAATTTCAGAAGTCTTGTAACAGTACTGAAATGATTTATAAATCCCTAATTTTACAAAAACTATATAAGTTAGATAAGACGTTTTTATATATTCACTGGTTTTAAAATACTAAATTCTTTTTCTTAACGTATTTAATAAACTCATCATAGATACCAGGATGTAAATTTATATTTGCGCCAGACGCGCGTTTTGTCTACAAAAGACTCATCAGTGACGCTCGAATCAAAAAAGTTAAAAGGCCAAATAAAGCACGAAGCTTAAGAGCATTGAGGACCAAAATTACTAAAAGTTTTGCCAAATACAGCTAAGGTAATCTATTTCTGAGATAGAAAAGCCTTAGTATTTCAAAAATTTAAAATTTTATGAACAGTTAATTTATAATTATGACCATATCAATGATAATTCATGTCAACACAAAGGTGCTGACTACTGGCTGGTGATACCCTCGGGGAATAAAAACTCCACCAGCAATGGCATCGACCCAGTGGTTGTAAATAAACTCATCATAGATACCAGGATATAAATTTGTATTTGCGCCAGACGCGCGTTTCGTCCACAAAAGACTCATCAGTGACGCTCGAATCAAAAAAGTTAAAAGGCCAAATAAAGTACGAAGCTGAAGAGCATTGAGGACCAAAATTCCTAACAGTTTTGCCAAATACAGCTGAGGTAATCAATTCCTGAGGTAGAAAAGCCTTAGTATTTCAAAATTGAGTACACTCTGGTCTCTAGTTACCCAATGGCGAGTTAATTCAACTCTAACTCTATGGGAATGAAACAACCTTGTAAAATTGATCAACAAAATTAAATTATCAGAACGTTGTAGTATTCTGCAGTTTCTTACCATAAACACATAATGAAAATAAAGACAAAAGAATAAGAGATCGAGAAGATAACTGAATTAAAATACCTGGTTCTGGACATGCATTTTTATAGAAACGTCACCATCAAGACAAAAATAGATCAAGTTGGCCATGTTCTTCTTTATTCAATTACAATGGGTAAGGTCATATCTTGGATACTCTTATGCCTGAAACTATATAATTCTAAACACGAAAGCATACAAGTCACAGAAACTGTGAAAATTTCAAATTATGTTCTATATGTCATACATCCTATACAAAAATCGGATGTAAGTTAAAATGTTTTATTGTTAAATAATATACAAAGAAAGGACAACGGAATTGCAACAATATATAACACAGTACCACATCAACCACCAACACCAAACCTATCAAATAAAACTGACATACAGACAAAGACAAACTAAGATGAACAGCACATGTCTAATATATTAGACTAAAATAAGTGATGATAGGATTATAGAAAAATGAAAAAAAATGATTATTTATTAGACTTACCGATAGAATAAATTATCTGTACTGTGTAAAATATCCAATGAAGAAAGTTAAATACAATTTGAAAATGTATAACTTGAAAAACAACCATGGTGTAGTATGCAATTTTTTCTAAAATAAGCAATATGTCAGTCCTTCCGCATATATTAATTAATTCTAGAAAGTTGATAGAATAGATATTTTATATATAGTATATTCATTAATAGAAAAAATTAATTGTTACAATATGATTGTGAAATACGAAATTAATGCAATAAAACGGCTGTTTCTTATATAATGTCTCGTTAAGCCCGTCTAGGGATTTGAGTCATGAAGTTATTATACTAAATTAATTCTTTTTTATAAATCAATTTCTTTGGTGAGCTTTCATTAATGTAGCTTTTCAAAGGTTTAAAAAATAACAATTTAACGGAGACAGGAGAGTGCTCTAATGATGATTACACAGGCAAATTCACGTTAACAATTCACCGGAAATTCACCTCAAACGACCTTATACGTGAAACTCACGTGACAATTTTCACATGAATTTCACGTGAATTGAGATTTACATGAACATGTTAATTTCACATGAACTTTACAACAACAAAAAATTAGTATTTTTCATGTTTTTAAATCAAATTTGAAAATTTAGATGTTATTTAAATAAATTTATTTTGAAATTCACATTAGGTTTACGTGAAACTGAAATCAGCTCACGTGAGTTTCACGTATTACCTCGTTTGAGGTGAAATTCACGTACGAGAAATTTCCCCTGTGAATGGTTTTTAAATTATTCTTAATTAACTTGATTGTGTTTTCATTGTTTTTAAGCTCATGTCGCAACAAAAAAACAATCAATAAAAACGTATCATCTTAAAAACCTGGATAAATCGAATGATCTCTACGAACGCAGAGACCAGATGTGTATACCACGATAGGTTGTTTTACATAATAAGCGAACATCCAAATTTCATACCCCATACCACTCGGAGGAAATGATATAAGGTTTTCTAGAAAATAATAATAATAAATCATCTTACAACGTGTTGAATCGATCATTTTGCTTCACATGTTAAGATTAATTTTGATACTGATACTCAACATACGCAGTAAAATTAAAAAATAACTAAAAAAAAATATTCGAATGTCCGACGCTCTTTTCTGTTTAATATTCATGAATGCGCAAACCTTATACATATTGAAACCAGAAATGAAAGGTTTTTTTAATGTATAGCCAAACGCGTATAATTTCAGCTTTGTATGAAGGAGCTGGCAACTTTCAGTTAATTCCTTATTTTTTTCTTAACTCGTTAACGGGGATATTTTGTAGGTTGCACTTCTGTAAATATAGACAATGCAATTTCCCAAAGGAACCCCCTTTGCGGCTAAAGCTGTGCCATTTTTACTATGAAGTTTCGTAAAAAATTATATCCTAGAACTGAAAGTTGATATGCACTACTTTTTTTATTCAAAGGTCAAAACATAGAACATGTATATGCCCCGAACTTCTAAGAATTTAAACTTATACTAAAATTCTGTACTACCCCTACCTTCACTTTGGTATTCATCAGAATTTATTTTTCACCGATACTATGTGTTTTTATACTGGCAACATTCCCAAGTTATTTCTCTATGAGATGAAACATAGAGATCATATCTGGGAACCTGTACGTAAACAAACAAAATATCTATGAATACTATATATCTCCCCAAAAGAGGCGTGGCTTGTTAAACAGCTGTTTTTACAAAGTGCAACCTATACCAACATTTATTTAAATAGAAAACTCTTGAAAAACACTTTTTCTCACAACAATACTTATTTATCAGTATTATAGCCTGCCTTAAAGAAATCACTGCATATACTCTAACTTTTCTTTTACAGTACATTTTATACCCCATCCCTGTTTCATTTTTTAAAGAATTTGAAAAGAAAGACTTTAATTATTGTCAACTTACCCTATGTGCATGTTTGCTGAGATGAAATGGCTATAACATATTTGAAACTATTCTGATAACAAATTGAAAGCATTTCAGAATACTATAAATGTAAAGTTTAGTAGTCATACCAACATTCAAGATTGTATAAAGTATCCAATCCTGCCTCTGTCTCCAGTCCACATCTTACTGTATGCCTATTTATCAATAAAAGTTCACAATTTCTGCTTCAAATGGTCAGTTTAGAAATCTTGTCATAACAATATCATCTCTAATCATATTTCAAACATAATTTAGCTAATATATGAACTAGAAGCCATATTTGCAAAAGTTGTATATGAATTCACTATAAATTTTATAGAACTGACTGCTTACATCAGTTTTTGCATAACTGCCAAGCACATTATTGTTTTATATACAAAAGACCTTCAAAATAATAAAATCATAATATTTACAGGTTAAATTATCTGTTTTATGACCCAGAGGGTAGGCATTTTTCTCTGTTTCTTGCCACTGGGGCCTCAAATTTGCTAAATTATTCTGCTGTTTCTGTGAATGTGGAATATTTAGTACATATTTATGATATAACACACTATTGTTAGTTTTATTGAGGTATTTTTGTATTTCCAGCTTGTATTTTGTTGCCGCGGTCACAAAAAAAAATACAGGTGTTTGGCTAACTTTTGGGTTATCGACAAAGACACCTCAACAACAATATTTATCAAAGATTTATGAGTTTCAATGACTGCGAAGAGTAAATATAAGCACTTCTAAACAATTTAAATTACAAATATGCATATATTATGAATTTAATTTGCATTCGGGGCTTTAAGCAAACTATGCATACTGTAAACTGTGAATATATGCTGAGTCATCATATTTAAGGCCCTGGATTTTCTCAATTTTCATGAAATATTTATAAAACTTTATATTTGAGTTAATTTCATTAAAATCTCTGAGATAAACCAGATTTGGTGAAATTCTATATGTTCTCTTTTTTCACCCAATATAGGTTGCACTTCTGTAAATATAGACAATGCAATTTCCCAAAGGAACTTCCTTTGCGGCTAAAGCTGGGCCACTTTTACTATGAAGTTTCGTGAAAAATTATATCCTAGAACTGAAATTTGATATGCACTACTTTTTTATTCAAAGGTCAAAACATAGGGCTGTGCGGCATATTTTCAACATTTATATGCCCCGAACTTCTAAGAGTTTAAACTTATACTAATATTCTGTACTAACCCTACCTTCACTTTGGGTATTCATCAGAATTCATTTTTCACCGCTACCATGTGCTTTTATACTTGTAACATTCCCAAGTTATTTCTCTATGAGATGAAACATAGAGATCATATCTGGGAACCTGTACGTAAACAAAACGGAATATCTATGAATATTATATATCTCCCCAAAAGAGGCGTGGCTTTTGAAACAGCTGTATTTACAAAGTGCAACTTGTAGGTTAAATCACGTCACTACCGGAGGACTGACTACGGCGAAAATTAGTTTGAAAGCTCAAATTTGTGTCTTGTTTGATAAACAGATCAGGAAATTGAGGTTAACAAAATACACTGTAGAATTACAACATTATCTATTTAATTAATTACATTTATAAGTGTTAAATAATCAGCTATGAACCATGAGGTCTTTAACCTCTTCAAGTTTGCATAAAAATGACTTTACATGCTTAATTGTACGTTTACTTTTAAAATATAGTTTGAAGCGATAAGGGAATGACTAGACTTCAGTGCAACAGTCTGAGAGTTTTTTCACAGTTTATGTGATAAAATAGTTGGAGTAAACTTTTGTCCTTGTAGCAACAAGTTGAAAAGCATACGCATTACGAGTATGTTATTCGTGTATTTTACGGAACCTTTACTTTATATGTTATTAAGATAATTAGGAGTAATATTGTTAGTCATCATGTACCAGTATGTTAGTCTATAGGCCTCTTTTCTATCCTTTTTTTCATCAAATCGCTTCCTTATTAAGGTAATTAAGTGATGTTGGCCGTGTTAAAGGTCTAAAACAAAGTCTTGTGAACATTATGCTTATTGTTTATAAATGTTATGCACGTATAATTTAGTTCATTAGACTTATGTAGGTTATATTTATATTAGAACAGGACCAGAATATCTTGATGTTATTATGATCTGGTGATGTTTCCAAATAGGAGATGGACCTTTGTACCATATACATGGTAAGATCGGTGTTTTCAATGTATTTTTAGTTTACTGTATTGTCTGTGTTTGTCTATTTAATTTTAGTTTAGTATATGTATTGTTTATGTCTTGTGAATAGTAGTTACCTGTATGTCAATAATTCATGTAAACATTATAGTAACAAATAGTTCATTCATAAATCAATGAATGATAAGCGTAATATTATTGGACAGAATGTAGCGCTTAATCCTGACTTGGTGTATAATTGAGTTTGATTGAATTTATACATTTATCACATATACACTTTAATAGTATTGGTTGTATTTTTATAGAAAAGAGCCAGTTTATCGTATTTTATACATGTACTTTCCGTTATTTGAATTAGAGTTATATCCCTTTGTACACCGTATTGTCTATGTGTATATGTTTTTGTTATTTGTATACTTTCAGGTTTATTTATTTATGTCGTATAAATAAACATCTTTAAACTTGCCGAATCCTTTTATTCCGTCCAAGAAGCCTGTTACACAAGTTTTGTCCTTACATCAGCGGGAACTTGTTGGCCAACTGCGAAACAGTGGTGACAGAAAGGGAAGGATGACCCCAAAGATAACGCTGTATGGAGTTTGGGCCAACTGGTCTAGGGAGGTGAACACAGTGACGGTCATGTAGTATGGATGTCACAAAAACATGGGCACAAACTCAACTGACGGAAGGACAAAAGATTGCTGCTCTTAATTTGAACAATGTTATAAGTGATGATAGATTTTGAAACATTAAAATACTTATTACTTTTCAGACTTACAGAACGAGTAACTTATTTGTATCGTGTAAAATATCTAATAAAGAAAGTTAAATACAATTTTTAAATCTATAACTTGAAAAGCAACCATGGTACAGAATGCAATGTTTATAACATAAACAATGTGTCAGTCCTTCAGCATATATTAATTAATTCTGGAAAATTGATAGAAGTGATATTTTTTATACAGTATATTCTTTAATACAAAAAAAAAATCATTGTTAAAATATCGAAAGTGAAATTTAAGGTCGTGTATGGAATTTTGTCATGAATTGTTACACTAAAGTATTTCTTTTTCAAAAATCGTTTCCATTGTTAAGCTCTCATAAATGAAGGTTTTCAAAGCTTATGTCGCAACTTAAAAAGAACTAACGCTAGTTTACCGATGTTCTAAACTAGTAAATCAATATAGAATATTCTAAGAGAAATGGAAAATCGGAATGAATTAAATAATGTCTATAAGGAGGGACCGGATGTAAAAGTGTTCTTCTATGACGGGATTGAGCCTTTTATGATATATTGTTTAAACATCGTTCATCTGTGATTGTGCGAGGCCTTTTATCAGAAGTTGTTTAAATAGCGTTCTTCTGTGACATGGTGAGACCTTTTATCAGATATTGTGTAAATAGCGTTCTTCTGTGACAAGATTGGGCCTTTTATAAGATATTGTGTGTAAACCGTTCTTCTGTGACAGGGTGGAACCTTTTATAACATATTGTGTAAATAACGTTCTTCTGTGCCAGGCGGGACTTTTATAAGATATTGTGCAAAATCATTTTCCTGTGACGATGTTGGACCTTTTATAAGATATTGTGAAAAAATCGTTCTTCTGTGACGGCGTGGGGCCTTTTATAAGATATTGTGTAAATAGCGCTCTTCTGTGATGGGGTGTGGCCTTTTATAATATATTGTGGAAATAGCGTTCTTCTGTGACAGGATGAGACCTTTTATAAGACATTTTGTTAAAAGCGTTCTTCGATGACAGGGTGGGTATAAGATATTTTGTGAATAGCGTTCTTCTGTGACAGATCGGGACCTTTTACAGAATATTGTGGAAATAACATTCTTCCGGATGGGATATTGTCTATATAGCGTTTTTTTTTTTTTTTTTTTTTGTGACGTGGTAGGACTTATTACAGGATATTTTGTAAATTTATAGCGTTCTTCTGTGACAGGGTGGCAACCTTTATTAAATATTGTGTACATAGAGTTCTTTTGTGATGGGATAGGGCCTATTATAATATATTTGTAAGTAGCGTTCTTCTGTGAATGGTCAGGGCCTTACATAAGATACTGTGGAAATACTATTCTTCTGTGACTGGATGGGGCCTTTTATAAGATATTTTGTAAATAGCTTTCTTCAGTGACAGGTCGTATTTTTTTATACGATAAGATTTTTTGTAAATAGCTTTCCTCTGTGACAGAGAAGGGCCTATTATGAAATAACACAACGCAACACATTGCATCTGAAGTTTTCATAGTGACTATCGTCTGAAATAAATAATTGACAGTTCCATTGGAGACATACATTTTTATTTTACATTTATTGCTGCAAATAGTTTTTTAATTAGTGAAGATGATTATTTTATCGTTTTTTTCAAATATTTTCCTTTATAAACTACTAGTTGGAATCTAATACATTTCATATTATTGTTTTTAGTGAAATCTGTTTCTGAAATATCTTTTTGATTTTAAACATATTCTATTCATTAAGATATGAAAAGGATTGAGCAACAGGAACAGCCTATAAAAACTCTCTCCATACTACGTGTACAAGGTATAAATCAAATATTAACAACTGTCTTTAAAATAATATAATATAGTGGAAAATAATTGCTACTTATGAGCACACACAAACTAATATATAGCTGCAGTGTTAATTACTAAATGCATAGTATATCTTAGTATGTAGGCAATTAGTTATCATTTATTTAAGTACCTTGAGACATGTAAATACCCTTTATAAGTCATTAAAAATATATATACGAGGTTTGGAAGAGACACTAAACCTACCTAGTAGAATGAATGAAATAATGTTGAAAAAAAGAAGGAAAGAAATGAAAACAATAAACAATAAATAAAACAATAATTCAAAAAATTCAAACAAAACGGTGAGTGTCACTGTCTGGACAGATTAAAAAATAGCAATGTTTATATAATAAGAAAATAATCTGTTTCTTAAAAGTAATAAGTCAATATTTATGTCAACATTATCATCAACAATTGAGTAAATGGAATCAATTACGATCTGTCTTACATCATTGTACTTAGGGCAAACAAAAAAGAAATGCTGGTTATCCTCAACAGGGTGATTACAGTTTGAACAAATAAAAATTGATTAAACAAATAAGATTTTAGGTTGCTAGCATTATTTCTAAGTTGAAAATGACTAATATAATGTTTCCTTATCCCATAATTAAAAGGTTTAAATATGTCATCAGTCCTATAAAATAAATATACACAAACTTGGAGATTTCTGTATACTTAGAAAAAGACTATTCCAAAGTCTTATAGTGGAAGGAATGAAACTATTAAAGAAGGAGCTAGCTCTAGCAAGTGGGGGTGAAAAGTATTATTTTCATTGCTCAAAGTATAAGGGGTTATAAATATAAGTATGCATGTGTCATCCCATTTAATATTTTATAAAACAGTATAAGCTTATGTTTATTTCGTCTATTTTACAGAGTTTCTAATTCTTATTCAATATAAAGTTTATTATTTGAGGAATTACGACCTAGTTCAGTTATAATTCTAGCAGGTTCTATTTGAATATTTTCAAGAAGTTCGGACTCGTGCTGAGAGCAGTTGCCCCAAACAACATCACCATACTCTAACATAGGTCTAATAAAAGCATAGCAAATACGTATAAGTGAATTTCTGTCTAATAAATGTTTAACTTGACGAAGTACAGATAAACAAGAGGATGTTTTTTTTTTTTTTATAAATATTATCAATATGTGTGTACCATGAAGCTGATGACTGAAATGTTATCCCAAGATTACAGTGATTATTTATTTTCTCATTCTCTTCACCATTAATCCAAAAACATACAGGTGAGTGCTCCCTTTCCCTTCTAGTAAATATAATATTTTTGTTCTTTGGGTTAAATTGAACAGCCCATGATTTAGCCCATTTTAAGATAACATCTTAGTCATCAGTAAAAGAAGCAGCTTGTAAATAGCTTGTTTCTCGTGCCACCAACTCGCAAACATGAATCTCCATGGCAGCATGTTTCTCTTCATAATTTGAAATCTACATGTTCATCAGTGCAAATGATTAATGAAAGTATAAATTTATTGCTATATTAGTGTTTTATTGAATCTTTCGATAGCCTATCGTCGTCGTCGATCACCAATCAATCAATAGTTTTCATCAGCAATCGTTCAGCAATCATTTCGTGGGTTGTCAGGCTCCTGAACCGTTCAGCATTACTGTTAAACGGTTTAAGTACTTTATCTGTATAAATAAACCGAATGCTCTGATATTTAATGATATCATTAAAATTCTTTTTATATTTACAAATTCAAAAGACATTTATATATGTAACACCATTGTGCATCAATATTTATGAAACCCGTCACTGCAAAATAAAAATTGAGCAACAAGACAAAAACCAAAACCGAGGGTGAACTTAAGCGCTCTTTTAGGAACCCGTTAAACTAGTGGCATTAACCGTTTTACTTATGAATATTCAAAATCCTATGACAAGTTGCAGTCAGAAATATCCAAGACAAGTTATGATAAGGAGGAAAAAGATACCTAGGGGACATTCAAAACTCAAAAGTTGAAGAGAAAATGACAATGTCATGGCAAAAAAGGAGAAACTACGAAAAGACGAATAAATTTACAAAACAATGCATAGAAAACTTAAATTGATAAACACGAAACTCACCAGAAATAGGAGGTTAACTCAGTTGTGCTCTGAAAGGGTAAGCAGTTCTTGCACCACATTTTGCTACCGTCTTGTTGTTCATGCGGTACCCATTTGGTAATAAGTCTCATATGATGAGGATCAGATCTTGACCACAACAATTACTTATCTCTGTTATTTCGATTCAATTTCGAGCAAATTATACACAGTATGCAGGTGATGCTTGGGTGCTGATATGTAACAATGGGAGATTCCATATGAGAATATTTAAATCAGCTCGTTTCACTTTTGTCGTAAAGTTTAGTTCTTAACAGATTTTTCAAATTATCGATGTTACACGTATGAACATTAATGTATCCACATCGGATTTAGTCCGCCCGAATATCAGAGAGTTAACTATTTTAAATATAACAGGTAAAAATCTTACTACTTTTATAGAATTATCTTTTGACATTCACAAAAGGTATCAATTTATCCATATCTGTACTCAGTTGGTCATATTTTTACAGATATTTAACCCTTCATCAAGCTCGAACCCAAAATTTGTCAAATTTTGCACTGTCTGTAATAGTCATTGATAAATGTATTCACAATTTTCTTCAGACTCCGACGATTTTAGGATTTCCAAACTATATAGACTGTAGACACTTATTTATATGTTTTGACTTAAGTTAAGATGGCACGATATATAACATAACTTTTTAAAATCCTCCACTGAAAAAGATTTAGATTAGAAATTATCAAGCTCTATCAGGCAAAGTTGACGTAAGACAGATTTTGGCCATTCATTTGTTGGTCCCTTTGGTTGTTTAGCTCCTTAAATAATCAGGTTCTCATATATATTTTTTTTTTTTTTCATTTTTGTTTCTGTTTTAACTTTTCTAATGAAGGTAGATTAAGAAATTGATAAAGTCGGGTTTTCATCATCTAGCATTGACTTGATACCGCTGCTGATTGGTAGTCTACGATGATATAGTCAGTTGATAGATTAAGGCAACAGCAGTGTACTAGTGTTCAAATCTCGTAAAAAGATTAGGACGAGACATCTCAAGGTAACAAACAAAAATTGAGTGAATCACATGACCTCCAAAAGGAGATAGACTGTGTGGGTCAACAGGGTCAGCGTCTCCTGCTGTGCATGCACCATACGCCATGCAAATTTACACTCAGTCAAGAGTTAACTATCGGAAATAGGACACACTAGGTAAAATTAGAGGTCAGACGACTCAACTGATATAAACAGATCTAAGACTATGAAAACATATCGCTAGTGTATTGAGATACCAACACATGGTATCGGTCAACCAATTATTGATGGTGATTTCAGTCGTTTTTTCTCATAATTTGGTTGGAGCACACCCCTGTAAATAAAGTCACTAAAGTGTACACATGCACAAGCATAACGTATTAACTGAGATATGTAAACACAAAACGATGAAGCAGTTACTGCTTATAAATTGGGAGATGACAATGAAAGTTGAATTCATTATGTTTGTCATATAGTGAAGGAAAAGATTCAGATCTGATACAGACATTCTACTTTCGGTAATATCCATTATCTTTAAGAGTTGCCTATGATATATGAGACGTAAGCACTCATTGAAATATGGGTTATTGAGTGACAAAACATCATCAATAAATCTTAAAGTGAGATTAAACAACTTTACAAGATGTTATTTCTTTTTGTCCTTGAGAAGGTTCTGTTCTTCATACGAGTACAAAAGCAAGTCGGCTTGTAGTGAAGCCCAAATCAGTACCCATTGGAATACCTACTGTTTGATGAAATATCAATCCACCAAACTCAACAAACTTGTCGTCGATCAAAAGGCAAACATTTTGATGATATCATTTGTAGAGTTTTTTTGTTATGGGAATCAGTGTGGTTCTTCACAAAATGAAATTTTTTATGACCTAACACAAGGAAGTTGAATCTTACTTTTTTCAAATTTTTGTAGAAAAAGCTCTGTTAAATGAGACTGTGTATTTGATATTTCAATTGAGCATCGGGAATAGGAGAATAGTAGTGTGAGGCGTAGACAAATCAAAGGTTTTGATATTACTGCAATATTGTAAAGATTGCGATTGGAGATTTTGGAGAAGAATTTTAGAATTTTTAAGAATGCAAATCTGATTGAAACCGCTGGTTGAATATACATCATCACAATAATTCTGAAGACCATGTTACTGTAGAAATAACTTTGGTACGAACTGTAGACAGATGTTAAGTCTTGACGACGGCTATTTATCGTTCTTTATAAGGATTTTTGTGATGTTTAGGTATCCAGTGTAAAGATTTGATATCTTCATAGTCCTTTTAAATTTTATACCAGAAAAGTACAGTACGGGTTTTGATTCACTAGTGAATGATGTAGAGCCATATGTAACAAATAATACTTTCTGTCTATATCTTCTCGTAGACTGTTTTTTCCATTTTTGTAGGAATCAATTCTTAGGCAGGAATAATAAGGGGAAATGACAATGTAAGTTGATCTACAGTACCAAAACAAATTTTACGTAAGAGATAAGGATACAGAAAGCATCATTTTTAGAATGATTTTATAGTCATATCACATCGTTAGAAGAGAAACGAAACTAAACAAACGAAACCGTGCTACAAATCTAATGCATGTATATAATATAGATATAAACTATTTATATGTTTAAACTTTGTTTATGAAAAAAAGTATAACAAAAATACCGAACTCTAAAATGACAGCAACATTGTTTGATTCAAACCAAAAGGTTTTGTTTCATTCAACAAATACTATTATGACACTGTCAATGTTCATAAATTAAATCTTAGAAAATTTCATTGTATAACGGAATAACAGAGAAAGAATGTAGCCAATAATATTGCATGTTTCTATTGAAAGCTTCCCTCGTGTATAAATCTGATCCTTTTCCAAATGTTTGGCTGCATTCAATACTTTAGAGTGATCCAGTTTGTCTGCTTGTATTATATGTTTGGCATCCATCAGTATATGTACATTGATATTGAATTCGTTGACCAAACATTATTATCGAAACATACAATTAGTGTAAGGTAAATGCTAGTGCATGGAAACGAGGAATAAAAATCGGTAATAACGTCTTGATTAATCGGACCAATCATAAAAAAAAATCAAAAACACAAAAGAACCTGCTTGCATGACAAAAGGCATAAAGTATGGATCGAAAACGTATGGATGTTCAAAGCAACAATTACATGTTAAAAATGATAGATATATGACATTCTCCAGCACAAAAAAATATCAACCAGTTTACCTCCAACGGATTAAGTCTGTTATATATACCATACTTCTTCCTTCTTTCACTGTAGAATAGATTATGCCATGCTGGTTCTATGTCCTTTAGTATGTAGTAAGGCTGAATTCTTATTTGTACATTACAATGCATGAAAAGATCAAATAAATCAAAACTTTATTTTTACGTGAAAGAAACCAGAGGGTGACTGGGGTATTAAAAATTGTCACATCGATCTTCTTTCAACCGCTAGTAAAACCCTTGCCAAAGTATGTATAAATAAAGACAACAGCAGTATACCGCTGTTCAATAGTCATAAATCGATTTAACTGAAACAAATCCGGGTAACAATTCAAAACTGGGGAAACACATCAACTATAAGAGGAAACAAAACGGAACAACAGAAACACTAAACTGCTACAAAAACAAACGCCAACATACATAATAACGGACTATGTGATAACAATTGTCATATTCCTGACTTGGTACAGGACATTTTAAGAAAAAAATCATTGACATGTCTGGTCAGAACATGAACTTTACATCCAATGCATGTTAAAGCGAGAGGGCTACGCTCTCTGCACGTTTGAGTACCCTGCAACAACTCTTTGATGATCTGTAGGTGGTATGTTACAAGAGCATAAATTCTGTCCCTATCCGACAAACCATTTTTTTCAGTGTCAGTCGAACTGTCCAGCTCTTCACCCAGACGTCCCACCTGCAATACCTACCTATATAGTGTATTAGCTGTTAATAGTTTTTATCCTGAAAATGCATGAGATAATGCGACAGGGCGTTAGATAGGTAACAATCAATCAGTTAGTCATATGAAATTGATGATGATTATGACTGCAGAACAAAATAACTTTATATGGAACAATTACCTTCATTTATTAAAATATAAAAGACTCTTTGTAGCTGTTCCTGGTGTACATTTTCAGTTATTTGTATTAACGTATTAACAATTTCCCTTTCGCCAAAAAGCATCAAAAACATTTATTTAAAGGTGTAGTCAATCAAGTTTTTTTAAACTTGGCGACACGGCAGCCGAGCATGTCAATGAAAACAATTATAACTGTAATAAGACAAATGAAGACGACTCCAACATATCCTACGGATGTCGCCGATACACGATCATCTGGATCTGATATCTTTGAACGACGCATCCCGGTTGTATTGGATTTGTTGATACTCAGTTCTTTGTTCATTAAGTCTTATTCTGGCTTCAATATTTCTCTTAATTGATCGAGAGTAAGATTCATTCCATGTAAGAAATCCCACTTGCCGTTTTCCAACCTTAGAACAGGGACATATGCATTCAAGTAGACTGGTTTTTTGAACAAAAGTGACCTCGGACTTTCCCAAAAGTGTTGTCGTTTTCATAGTTGTAACTTTAGATGCTCCAGGTGTTGGTTTTTGTAAGGTGGTCACTGGCGACTTTCCAGGCGTTATCAAGTCAGTAGTTGTCACCTCTGATTGACCAAGTGTAGGAACTTCTGTAGTTATCACTGTAGATTGTCTCGTTGTTGTCATCTCTGTAGTTTTCACAGTAGAATGTCCATGTGTGGGAGTCATTTTGGTAGTTGACACTGTTGCTGTTATGACTATAGAAATATAAACAATCCAATATTACAAAATTCAAATTAATCTGCATATATTTTTTAAATGAATTATTCATGTTATTATGGGTTTAACTCTTTTTGCTGGTTTTGATTTTTGTCCATTTATCACTACAATTATAATAATGAAATAATGGTGGATACTTTACAGATAGAATCAAAGATTTGGCAGTAACACAACATTTTTATTTAATTTTAATTACAAAAAATGAAAATAACTCTTTACAAATTTTGTGCGTCCAAAATGCTTTTCTTTTGCCAAAAAGTTGAAAGCCAAGGATATATAAGTATTGAAACACGGATGATCTAAATTGCATGATATAACAAAATGTAGAATGTATCCTTTATGTATTACTATAGGGACCATCTAACATTCTAGGAAATAGTTGATCCGTGTAGCAACCAAGGTATGGTATTGAATATCTGAAAAAAATTGTAATGCATGAATAACATTTCTATAAGGCTAACATGTAATATCCCAATACAGCTAAGTGTGGGGAAGTCAAAATTTTTACCGTTAAGGACAAATATAGTAAAAATATTACAATTTAATATAAATTCTTCTGTCTACTCCCCACATCACTCTATTTTCAAGCTGTGTTGTGATATATAACAGATAAAATGTTAATTCAGAAACAATGACAACAAAAACAGCTTGAAAAATAGAATTTTAAAGCCTGGTATCTTTGATGAGTTTTTAATAAAAAGAAAATTCAAAACTAAGAATCAACTGCAATTAGACATTGGCGATGATAATAGCACATATTGGGTGCAATCAATAATTTTTTAGGTGACGTCATTATTTAACAGGGCATGTACAATGGGACCCATCATGCAGGAGTAAGATATTCATAGTAATATAGATATCTATACATCAATGGACAGTTAATTCAATGAATTTTATGAATAAAAATCATTCCAACAACTCTTGGTTAAAAATGCAAATTGGTACAAGTTATCAGCTGCAAATGATGCATTTCCTCTGTAAATAGTCTTAAAGACATACCATCTTTGGCCCCAAGGATCAATAACTTGGGCACATATTAGAGGTTTCAAACAATATGTATTTCGAATGACTTGTCCGGCTGATTTAAGATCATGTAGTTTTCGGGTACGTTCGCCTGCTCCAAGAGGATCAAACTTACCTGACAAATAAATGTGCTTTATGTAACAGGTGAAAATCAGATGTTTATGGAGTTGCTTCTCATAATATAAAAAGTCACAAAAACATTTTCTTATTAAAAATCTTTACAAGAGTGGCCTTGAAATTGAACTTCAATATATGAGCCGCGTCGGATGGACATCGACCTTATGCAATTCGACGAGCAAATAGAGTAACGTCACAATAAAGTTCCGCATCGTTTTCATAGTTGCTGACATATCAATCTACGTTTTTCCAAAAACATATTGTGGGGACATTTCTGGTCAGATTTTAATCAACTTGGTACCAATATTTAAAGTCTTATTTGTATAAGTTGGCTATATTTTGGTTGTAGAACGTTTTCAACTTCTGGTTATGTTTTTTGTTCAGAAATTTCCTATATATATGTATGTGTACGTTTGAATATGGTGTTTGCTATCCTTTTTGAAACAAGACCATTAATTTCAAAGTTTAAAGTATTCTTACTTCATAATAAAATTAGCTTGATTTTCCTGCAAATGTTTCATATTTCGTGGAAATAAAGTTATTGAATGGTTTGCTCATTATATTCTATTTGTATGAAATTGAAATTATTGAATATGATTAAGTCCTAACTGATTTAGTAAAATCTATAAGAAGACTGAGTTTTAACAGTAATCAATTATCAAAAAGATTATCATTTTGTGTCAGTTTTTGGAATAGTGTACAGTAAAACCCCAATTGGCAACAACACACAATTACCATCAAATGAACTAAATGTTTGAACAATCTGCAGTTTACATTTTAATTATGTAAACAAATAATGATCTTACTGAGGTCATAAATTTATGCCTTGAAGCACATTTCATTGAAACTTGGCATCGTCCATATAGGTATATAATTCAGAAAAACTATTTATCAATAAAGACGTAAATTTCGAATCACTTACATACGTAAACAGAATTTCGCCAAGCTCCACCACATATAGCAGATGAATTTCCTGAACATGCATATCGACAATCTTTTTCGTTGTTCTTTTGGTATATAGTTTGATCGTCCAAAGAGTCGCCACAATAGCACTCAGATGCAAACTATAAAAAAATTAAAATTATAAATGCACAAAATATAATATGACATGGTTTTATTCTTTTAAGGGATTTAAACACACCAATAATTCAAACGGATGTAAATTAATAACTTAAAACAAAGTACAAAAAACGAGAATAAGACTCTGCACAATTTGGTACGTACGAGACGATTTCAGGAGTTACCTGTATAAAATAATATGAAAAGTCAAAGATGAAAAGGTTCTTGAATACACGAGAAGCTAAATTACCAAATAGGTCATAAAAAGAATAGTCAATTCCATTTCAGGTCACTTTTGCCTGAGGGAGTAAGACCCTTTGCTGATTGCAATTTGCTTAGGGACTTTCCGTTTAGAATTTTCCTTGGGGTTTGGTATTTTTGTTATTTTATGTTATGTTTTTTTTTTCTATTTAGAAATCAGATAAGTACCGTACTACTAAGTACTGAGCTGATGCTACCTTAGTGGTGGACTAGCAGTTCATCAACAGCGTTATTGACCAGTGCTAGAAATGTAAAAAATGCTTTAAAAATCATACGAAGCGTTTTTTCTCGATTTCACGTCACCAGAAAAGTAAGACAGAATGCAACGTTGATAAATGGTTTAAGAAATCAAACAAGTAGCAAATAAACAGAATGTTTATCGTCAAATTTAGGCAATGCCACTTGATGAGCATGATCTGGCTACCCTTTCAGTGCAGCTGAGTTCACTTGGTTTTTGTGGGGTCCGTGTGATTCAGCCTTTAGTTTTGTTATAAACTGTTTTGTGGACTTGTTTCTCTTTTGAAAATTTCCTTGGTATCTTCCGCCTTTTTTTAAAAGAGAGGCGAAAGATACAAGAGGGACATTCAAACTCATAAGTCGAAAAAAAACCGACAACGCCATGGCTAAAAAGAAAAAGACCAACACACAAACAACAGTATACAAAACACAACAGGGAAAACTAAAGACTGAGCAACACGAACCTCACCAAAAACTGGGGGTGATCTCAGATGCTCCGGAAGGGTAAGCAGATCATGCTCCACATGTGGCACCCGTCGTGTTGCCCATGTTAGTACAAACCCCGTAATAGAAATTAGCCCAGGTTTGAAAACCAAATTACAAAGATCAGTTATTTCATTATTAATACGTGTGTATATACATAATAGATATGTAGTCTTTTCAGTTTATAATTATGTAAAAGGACATCATATACCGTATGAGTTCAGTTAAAGAGGAATGTAAACCCAATCTTTTAGATTGCCTTTTTTCATCGTCCAAATACAAACATATGCCTGCCTGGCATAATATAATCGTGGACCTTGGCCTCGTAAAATGATTCGCAGATCAAGAATGTTCAGCCTAGAATTATGAAGTTTCAAATTTCCACGCCAATCAACTGGTTAAGACAAATAACAGGTGTCTCATAGTTGCAGTTAAAGGTAAAGACTTGTCCAGTCAATTAATAGAAAAAAAAAACAACGAACGGAAGACCTTACCAGAATGAACCAAAGCCATTATGGTCATGTAATCTGAAGCACATCAACTCACTTCTATGTACTTTGAGCAGACCCCTTCAAAAACATAAGATAGATGATGATGTACTAGCTATACAGGCAACACAGTATGGAGATAGAGAAAAACACTTAAAATCCAAAAATAGTAAGGGAATTCAACCTAATCTTCATTTTCATCAGTAAAAAACGTTAATCTATCTTAAATCAATTGGCAATAATACAAAAAAGGAAAACAACAATATAAGATTTTCATTGGAAAACGTGAATTTAATAAACATTTTAGATAGAGTGATATATAGCAGGCGTGTCTAAATATCTAAAAAAAAAAAAAAAAAATCAAATTGCATGGAAATATTTGATTTATATCATTACAAACATTACTATTTCAGTTCAATTACACACAAATGAGTGTTCATGAAAGGCATGCAAGATTTCCAAACAAATTACATTTGCAGCAATATACTGATCCATATAAATAAGAAGATGTGGTATGAGTGCCAATGAGACAACTCACCATCCAAGTCACAATGTATAAAAAGTTAACAATTATAGGTCAAAGTACGGCCTTCTACATGGAGCCTTGGCTCACACCGAACAACAAGCTATAAAGGGCCCCAAAATGACTAGTGTAAAACAATTCAAACAGGAAAACCAACGGTCTAATCTATATAAAAAACGAGAAACGAGAAACACATACGAACCACACCAACAAACGACAACTACTGAACAACAGGCTCCTGACTTAGAACAGGTGCATAAAAATGCAGCGGGATAAAACGTTTTAACAGGTGCCAATCTTCACCCTAACCTGAGACAGTAGTGTAACATTACAACATAAAAAGACACACTATAAAATATCAATTGAAATGGCTTGACTCGATCAAAAAGACATTTAAAAAAACACTGAACGAATAAGTTTGATCTATAAATACAATATTAAAACGTAGGTGCCTATGAAACATAGATGTTACAGGTAGTAATAAAAAAGATGTAGGAAGAGTGTCAATTAGACATCTCTTACTGGGACAAAATGGCATTGAATAAAACAACGTACACAGGTAACTTTAAATATGATAATTTTGTTGTTAGGAATACGGAAGTAAACATTTTTTACAAAATTAATAAATTTGTTGTTCAGAGTACGAGTACAGAATTAAAATTTATCGTCATACTGAATACTTATCAATGGTGGTACATATCAAAAATAGTGAGACGAGATATAACACAAAATAAGTAAACATTGAATTATAGAAACTCATTACAAATTGTGTCAACAGGTCAAATCAACACGAAAGTACGATTTGAGCGTACTAGCAGTTACTGAAAGCTAGTTAAAAGCCAAACACAATTAACAATAAAAAATCATAAATCAGAGACTGAAATCAATTAAAACACGTCCCAGGGATTTAGTGTTTTAACGCCATGGACACTCAAAGAAGACATGACTTGTGCAATGTCAAAATAAAAGTATCGACAGGCAGTAAGATCGTTAGGATTTAATCTTATAATAAATATGTATCATGTTATATATAGATAAAACAATTTCTAAATAGAAAACAAATGTGAATGTGTATTTATACATCTCAAAAACCATTCGGAAAGAATACAAATTTAGTAATGTTTTAATTTGTTGATGACAAAATCGATGTTAGTGCCATTTGAAAAAAATATTCACAGATATTATTACAACATTAATAAGATTTCTGTGCAGAACGTCCCCTCTTATATTTCATTACAATTATTAAAGTTCAAATAAAAGCATGTGCTAGATATACTCAAGGAAACAGCAACTTAAAAGACAAAAACAAAAACAAAAACAAAATCTACATCAAGAGGGCAACATAGAGACTACAACAAGAGACAGATATAAAAATAAGGAGGTGTGGCATGATTGCCTATATATACAATTTTTCAAGCTTAACAGGGATCTAGGAAGTTCCATTATTGTCTTGATGTGCTGTATTTTTATCATGCTAAGGTCTTATTTTAGTTGTCATTGTTTATTGTGTAGTTTCCTTAATTTAGATAAGCAATTAATTGTCTTTTTATGAGATTATTTAGGGGTAGTGCCTTATTCCGTTTGGTCATTGTCAGCAGCCTTTGTTCAATTATGAAGTAAAATATTTTTTTAAGTTGACAAGAAATCATTACTCTTAGACCTTTTACAATGATTTGGATAAATCCTCTTTGCTATTAGTAGTTTCAAATTGAAGAATTTTGATTCTGAATACAAACCGTCTTTTTTTTTCATTTGTATAATAGAGCTTTCCATGAATGCTTTTAGTACTTTTATTATTGTTTTCATTATAATTTTGCTTTGAATTAAAAAGAAACAGCAGTCGAAGTCATAAATCACTTGTTTTGATAATAATTGCACCCTTAATTGTTGCTTTGTGTTGAGAAAATGATTTTATAACATAAAAAGTACTATTAAAAATAGCCGTACAGTGATATATACTAAGTATATTTCTAAACATTTGCCGTGGTTGGATTTTGTATATTTTTTAATCTATCATAGTAGTTCATTTTGATATATTCATCTATTAATTACAGCTTCACCTTGTCAATATTTTACCATTTCTTCTGGTCCTAAATTGGTTAAAATAGCCAATTCCTCAAACAAAGTTTTATAAATACAGAAGCCCTATTAAAACAAATGAAATATATATTTATTATTTTGTATTTTTTATTTCCTTAATAATGCTTTATCACATGAATTGGTCAAAAAAGATATTTATATATATCATGGCTATAACTGATTATTTGTTCGATAAATTTGCTTAAAAAAATCCCTTGAATTTGGCAATTTTCCCGTCAAAAAAGGTGAAAATAGATGGCGCAGCAAAACTCGACTATCCGATAAAATTTAAGCAAAATATTTTACAAGTGAAACTGGCATGGCCAAAGTGTTGTGTGTACCAAATTTCACGAGATTCGATGAGATTCACTCCTGGAAACTTTTGCATGGTTTTCTGAGAGAAAAGCTCTAAAATTACAAAATCTATGATAGTATACTAAGAAAGACAATTTTGAAAGATCATTCTAAATATAAGTTTATTCAAGGGATCAGTTAGTTTACATAGATCGCATCTGAAATTCCGGGCTCCATAAACAACATCGCCGTACAAAACATGATGTAATATCTCGTTCGTAATAAGGTTTCAATAACCAAACTTCTAAACCCAATATTTGTATCTATGGAAGAATAATGTAAAGGTGCTTTTAAATCCTTGTCTAAATAATTTGATTCCGTCGATTGAAATTGAAGACGTCACTGCAGCCACTGCCATAAAGTTCAAGATTTTCAATCTTCCTTTGACGCCGGTAAGTTTATCACGATTCTTTCAACAGCAAAGTTAAAATATTCAATTTAATATCACGATGATAATATGGCGGGAAAAGAAAAAAAATGTGGTAACGGAACATTTTCCAAGAGTACACAATTAATTGAAACGTCGTTAATACAGAGCCTTACAGGAGCTGGGCACGAATTTACGAAAGTAAAAAATCTCGGCAGCAAAAGGGTGAAGGTTAATCAACCTAAGATTGTTGATATCAGATGACACAGCTGATAAACACATGTTTTTGCTGTGTCCATTTTAATAGTACAAAGAGATATTATATTGCTCTTTTTCGTGGCCTATTCGGATTAAATTGTCGAATTGGCCTTTCGTTTTAGTGTCTATATTTTCACTTTGAAGAAAGGATATCAATTACACGATTAAGATTCCTTGGTCCAAAAGCTTCCATGAAAGCTCACAGACATGATGTTTCAAAATATAAGGCATTACACATCACATCAATATAGAGTAAATCATACTAATAAATTATAAAAAAAAAAAACACTATATATGGTTTGTTCTGAATATAAAAATGATGTGCAAATATCAAATTAGAGAGAATGTGTTCAATTTTGAAACTGAAATCTAAATTCGAAAACACTCTTAACCAAAGAGAATACTAATTACAAATATCCGGACATCTGAATGGGGATTCTAAAGATATCTTGTATGCTTCGTCCCTTTAACCACACAAAGCTTTGTAAAAATTGAAAAGAAAGGGGCAAAAAAATAAAGGAAGTACAAGATAATTTCTTTTGTATACATTTTCCACCTATTTTTAAATCAGGAACAAGGTCAACGAAAACGTGCTATATTTTACAAAGGTAATTCAGTCGGAAATAATCAATCCACATCAGCATATACAGAAAGAAAAAGGACATTTTTCGTCTATGGGCATAAACTGCCACAATATGAAAGATAATCATATACTTTATGGATAGCAACTGGTGAAATTAAGTGACCAGCCGGACCTTAAAATCCGAAGATACTTTACCCCTTGCAAACAGTTTTCTTTCCCGGGCTGGCAAGCCTTAATCAAGTGTTAATTTGGCGACCAGTACTCTCCTCTCGAAAATTACATCCAGTCATCTGATATGTCTGGATACTAGACTCTTTTCATTGACATATGTATTTGATATAAAAATAAGGAGATGTGGTATGATTGCTAACGAGACAAATTTTCACCAAATTTCAAATAAAGCGGATGTAAGCAATTATAGGCAATCGTACAGCCTTCAACAATGATAAAAACCCATACTGTATAGTCGGCTATAAAAGGCCCCGACATGAACAATATGAAACCATTCAAATGAGAAAACTAACGGCCTAATCTACAACAAAACAATTTACGAAAAATATGACAGACGTCAACCAACGACAACCATTGAACTACAGGCTCCTGACTTCGGACATGCACAAAAAGAATGTGGCGGTGTTAAACATGTTTGTGAGCGCTCAACCTTCCTCTAACCTGGGACAGTGGTGTAACAGCTCAACATAAGAAAAAACTATAAAAATCTGTTGAAAAAGGCTTAACTCATCAGATCGATACAAAGAAAATCATCAAACAAAAACACCGACAGGACGTGGCAGGGTATATATCCATCCTTCTGAGAGTACTCACAGTTACTGACAGCTAGTTCAAAGCCAATAACAACTAATACAAAAATCATGTATATAAGACAACCCTTTGATCTGTAGCCATCCCGGCTGCGAGTTCATTTAACTCTAGCTCTATGGAAATTAGGCAACCTTGTAAAATGGACCAATAAAATCTAATTATCTAATTATTTAAATATGTTTTATTTTAGAATTCTGCAATTTCTAACCATCAATGCATATTGAAATTAAAGACAAAAGAGAACAAGAGGATACCGATTGAACATGCATTTTAATAGACACGTCACAATCGAGCCAACAATAGATCAATAATGTTCAAATATATTCACTTACGTTACAAGTCGTCGTCCCTCTATGTTAACATTATGAAAAATATCCAAAATATAAAGTAAACTTGTTTCGGTAGAATCTTTTATTCTAAGTTCACTATATATGATATATATGAGAAGAGAGTACTCAAAAGAACTTTGCATGTTGTTTTTTGTCTTTGAGAAGGTTTTGTATTAGAGAGATTCGTTTTGTATGAATTTCGTATGAGTTTAAAAACTAATCTGTCAGTAGGGATGCACAATAAGTACCAATTGAAATACCGACATTTTTTTGTAATAGTAAAAGCTCAGTGATAAGTCAATATTGATACTAAAAGACCTCCAAACAAAAAGGGGATGTTGAGATGCTCGAGCACGAAGGGCGAGGGGATTTGAAGAGCCCTTTTTGTGATGAGGTCTTTTAATGTCAATATTAACTTAATCATTTATCTTTTACTGACTTACAAACCGTCAAAAACGTAAGAAACGTACGCAAAAAAAACCACTTGCCGAAGCCTAATTCTCCTGAATTGGACGAGTCTAAATATATTCAACTCAAATGATAGTTAAACAGTACTCAGACTGTTATAAATAAATAACAGTTACCTAATTGCATTGAAAACGGACCGATTAAATGGCATTGCATCATTTAATTATTTATTTATTATAATGTTTTAGCATTAAAATAAGACCATAGGATAGTTTTGTAAAATTAAGGGGTAAATTTATATTTTTTGAATTTTATCTTTTCAATGTAACGATTTTTTATTTTATAAATGAGGAAATCAAAACCCTATACAGACCTCATTTATAAATGACAAATGAATGTTCTGCACCAAAACTCTTGTTATATATATTTGATGTTTTTAATCTGTCAGTAATCATGAAATAGATTCGTAAAGACCAGACCAAATGAAAACAATAAGTAAACTCTTCCAACAATAAGCTATTTAAACAGCTTGTTTCACAACTTCTAATCGAACAGAACTAGATGCATAAGGTCCTTCACAATACTCAGGTAAATGTTCATTTTCATTTTGATTCTGTAATTTTCCTACACAACGTTGCATGCAAATGCAAAATAATGAGTGTTGTCTGTTCAGTCAAATTAATTAATAAATCGTGTTGTTTTTGTTTTGTTTTTTTTTTTTTTAAGAAAAACTATGCATGTAAACTCCAATGAATAAAATCGAATTAAATAGCCTAAATGTAACATCTTTAGCATCAAGTTATTTTTTTTTTATTAGTTGTTATTGGCTTTGAAGTAGCTGTCAGTAACTGCGAGTACTCTCAGATCTGTACTTAGTGTCTTTTTGTTTTTGGAATGTACAAGTACCCGTCCACGTCCACTTTGTTTTTTTTTTTTTTTTTTTTGTTAGATGTATTTCTTTTTGTATCTATCTGATGAGTTAATGTAAAAAAAAAAGATGTGGTATGATTTCCAATGAGACAACTGTCCACAAGAGACCAAAATGACACAGAAATTAACAACTATAGGTCACCGTACGGCCTTCAACAATGAGCAAAGCCCATACCGCATAGTCAGCTATAAAAGGCCCCAAAATGACAATGTAAAACAATTCAAACGAGAAAAATAACGGCCTTATTTCTGTACAAAAAATGAACGGAAAACAAATATGTAACACATAAACAAACGACAACCACTGAACTACAGGCTCCTGACTTGGGACAGGCACATACATACATAATGTGGCGGGGTTAAACATGTTAGCGGGATCCCAACCCTCCCCCTCACCTGGGACAGTGATATAGCAGTACAACATAAGAACGAACTATAAAAATCAGTTGAAAAAGGCTTAACTCATCAGATGGACAAAAATACTAGTGGACGTGGCAGGGTACTTGTACATCCAAACAACAAAAAGACACTACGAACAGATCTGAGAGTACTCGCAGTTATCTGACAGCTAGTTCAAAGCCACTAACAACTGATAGCCTTTTTCAACTGATTTTTATAGTTTGTTCATATGTTGTACTGCTACTCAATTGTCTCAGGTTAGGGGGAGGGTTTGGCACCACCTAACTAGTTTAACCTCGTCACATTCTGTATGTAAAATTGAGAATGGAAATGGGGAATGTGTCAAAGAGACAACAACCCGACCACAGAACAGACAACAACAGAAGGCGTCCTTAAGCTGGCCCCTAAACAAATATATATACTAGTTCAGTGATAATGGACGTCATACTAAACTCCAAATTATACACAAGAAACTAAAAGTAAAAATAATACAAGACTAACAAAGGCCAGAGGCTCCTGACTTGGGACAGGCGCAAAAATGCGGCGGGGTAAAACATGTTTATGAGATCTCAACCTTCCCCCTATACCTCTAGCCAAGGGAGAAAAGTAAACGCATAACAATACGCACATTAAAAGTCAGTTAAAGAGAAGTCCGAGTCCGATGTCAGAAGATGTAACAAAAGAAAATAAATAAAATGACAATAATACATAAATAACAACAGACTACTAGCAGTTAACTGACATGCCAGCTCCAGACCTCAATTAAACTGATTGAAAGATTATGTCTTCATCATATGAAAATCAAGTACAATCCCTCCCGTTAGGGGTTTAGTATCATACCATCATAAAATATATGAGAAGAACATAACCCGTATCATGCCAATTACTGGATTTAGAATAAATGTGTTTAGTTCCGATGCAAAGACCCTATAAGTGAATCAATGTTAAAGCCAAAATATGTGCCTGTCCAAATTCGGTGATTGTCATTTGTTGCTGTGTTACATATTTGTTTTTCGTTCATTATTTTGTACATAAATTAGGCCGTTAGTTTTCTAGTTTGAATTGTGTTACATTTGTCATATCGGGTACTTTTATAGCTGACTATGCGGTATAAGCCTTGCTCATTGTTGAAGGCCGTACGGTGACCTATAGTTGTTAATGTCTGTGTCATTTAGTCTATTGTGGAGTGTTGTCTCAATGGTAATCATACCACATCTTCTTTTTATATATAGGTTTTGAGTGGCTCGATCAAAACGTGTATAGATGAGATATTTTTGCAAGGCTGGTCATCATTCTTAAATTGAAATACAATGTATTATTTGTAAAACAAACACTTTTATTTTAGTCTTCCGTCTTTCGCTTTTCACGTCTAAATGAAGCATAAACAAACACCTTCAAAAAAACCTTTTACCATTCTTAGTTTTATAATCGCCTGACAAAATCATTTATCATAAATCGCAATAAAACTGTAGATAAGAACCATAGTTAAATTTTTTTTTATAAGTGTTCAGTTATGTAGTAAATTGCAAAACCATACTAGCGTTGAGTTGATACCGCTGCTGTGTGGTAGTCGCCGATGACATAGTCAGTTCATAAACAAAGGCGACAACAGTTTACTAATGTTCAAATCTCGTAAATAGATTAAGACGAGACATGTCAAGGTAACAAACGTTTAAGTGAATCCCATGACCTCCAAAAGAAGCTAGACTATGTGCGTCGAAGGGTAAGCGTCTCCTGCTATGCATTCACCATACGCCATGCGAATTTACACTCAGTCAAGAGTTAACTACCGGAAATAGGACACAATAGGTAACATTACAGATCAGAGGACTCAACTGGTATCTAAATTTCTAGGACTACGAAAACATGTCACTAGTGTGTTAAGATATTGTCACATGGTATCGATCAACCAGTTCATGATGGTGGCCGTAAAATATATATATATATGTAGATTTCAGTCGTTCTTCCTCATAATTCGGTTGGAGCACACGCCTGTTAATAAATAATTTATAGTGTACACATGCACAATAAGAGGGTGAGTTACTGCTTAGAAATTGGAAAATGACAATGAAAGCTGAAATCATCATGTTTGTCACAGAGTACAGGAAAAGATTAAGATATGATGCAGACCATCTACTTTCGGTATTATCCATTATCTTTTAAAGTTGCCTAGGATATATGAGATGTAAGCACTAATTTAAATATGGGTTATTGAGTGACAGAACATCCTCAATATATTTGAAAGTGAGATTAAACATCTTTGCAAGATGCTATTTCTTTTTATCTTTGAGAAGGTTCTGCTCTTCGTGTGAGTACAAAAGCAGTCGGCTTTAGTGAAGCCTAATTAGTACCCATTTGAATACCAATATCAACAAACTCAACAAATATGTTGTCGATCAAAAAGTAAAAAAAACAATTCATGACCTAACACAAGGAATTTTAATCTTACTTTTTTTTTTTTTTTTTTTTGTAGCTTTGTTAAATGGGACTATGTATTTGATCTTTTAATTGAGCATGTTGAATAGGGAAATACTAGTGTGAGGCGTAGACAAATCAAAGGTTTTGATATTACTGTAAAATTGTAGATTGCGATTGGAAATTTTGGAGAAGAATTTTAGAATTTTTAAGAATCCACATCTGATTGACACCGCTGGTTGAATATAAATCATCAAAACACTTCTTCTGAACGCAATATTACTGTAGAAAAAACTGTGGTAAGAACTTTAGACAGATGTTAACAACAGCTATATATCGTTCTTGAGAAGAATTTTTATGAGGTGTAGGTATCAATTGTTCAGATTGCAGATCTTCATAGTCCTTTTTGATTTTAATACCAAAGAAGAAAAGTACGGATTTCGATTTTCTAAGATTTTATCACTAGTGAATGATGTAGAGGTATATGTAACAAAAAATAGGTTTCTGCCTATTTCTCCTTGTAGTCTTTTTTCCATTTTTTTAAGGAATCAATTGTTAGGTAGGAATATAATTACTTTTGTTAAACGTGTAATTTACCATTTGATATGGAGTTTACCTCAATGAGTAGATTATTAAGGAAATAACAATGTAAGTGAACTTCAGTCGACAGTGGATTCTCTAAAAGATCCTCTACAGTAACAAAACAATACTTTCGTAGGAGAGAATGATAAAGAAAGCATCATTTCTAGAAAGGTTGTCATAGTCATATCAAATCGATTGAAGAGAAAACGAAACTAATCATACGAATCCGTGCTACAAATCTAATGCATGAATATAATATAGATATATACTGTTTAAATGTTTAAACTTTGTTTATGACAAAAATACCGAACTCCAAAATGACAACAACAATATTTGAAGCAAATCAAAAGGTTTTTGTTTCATTCTACAAATACTATTTTGACACTGTAAAAGTTCGTAAATTAAATCTTAGTAAATTTCATTTTAAAACGGAATAACAGAGAAAGACTGTAGCCAATTACATTACACGTTTTTAATGAACACCTCCCTCGTGTATAAATCTGATCCTGTTGCAAATAGTTAGCTGCATTCAATACTTTAGAGTGTTCCAGTTTGTCTGCTTGTATTATATGTTTGGCATCCATCAGTGTGTATACATTGATATAGAGATTCGCTGACCATACATTATTATCGAAACATGCAATTAGTGTAAGGTTGGTGCTAGTGGCTAGTGCATGGAAACGGAGAATAAAAATCGGTAAAAACGTCTTGACTAATTGGACCAATCATAAAAAAAAACACCAAAAGCACTAAAAAACATGCTAGGATGACAAAAGGCATAAAGAATGGATCAAAAAACGTATGTATGTTCAAAGCGACAATTAGATGATAAAAATGATAGATATATGACATTTTCCCGCACTAAAAAAATCAACCAGTACACCTCCAACGGATTAAGTCTGTTATATATACCATACTTCTTTCTTGCATGGTAGAATAGTTTATGCCATGCTGGCTATATTTCCTTTATTATGTAGTAAGGCAATAATTCTTAAATGTACATTGCAATGCATGAAAAGATCAAATAAATCAAAACTTTAAGTTTATGTGAAAGAAACCAAAGGGTAACTGGGATATTACGAATTGGCAGATCGATCTTCCTTCAACCGGTAGTAAAACCCTTGCTAAAGTATGTATAAAATCGAAGACACGTCTGGTCAGAGCAGGGACTTTACATCCGATGCACCTTAAAGAGAGAGGGCTTCGCTTTCTGCACGTTTGAGGAACGTGCAACAACTCTTTGGTGAATCTGTAGGTGGCATGTTACAAGAGCATTATTGCTGCCCCTATCCAACATACCTTTTTCCAGTGTCAGTCCAACTGTTCAACTCTTCACCTTGACTCCCCACCTGCAGTACGTACCTGTATGTTGTATTAGCTGTTAATAGTTTTTGTCCTGAATATGCATGAGCTAATGCAACTAAGCGTTAAATATGTAACAATCAATCGGTTAGTCATCTGCAATTGATAATGATTATGACTGGAGAACAAAATAACTTTGTATGGAACGATTTCCTTTATTTATATAAAAGACTCTGTGTATCTGTTCCTGATGTACATTTGCAATTATTTTTATTAATGTATTAACATAAATTCCCTTGCCAAAAAAAAAAAAAAAAAAACATCACAAATATTTTATTTAAGGTGAAATCAAGAACGTTTTTAGCCGAGCATGTCAATAAAAACAAATAGAACTGTAATTAGACAAATTAAGACGACGCCAACATATCCTACGGATGTCGCCGATACACGATCATCTGAAGTTGATATCTTGGAACGACGCATCCGGGTCGTATTGGATTTATTAATAATTAGTTCTTTTTTCAATTGGTCTAATTCTGACCTTAGTTAATCTACTAATTGATCAAGAGGAAAATTCATTCCACGTAAGAAATCCCACTTACCTTTTCCAACTTTTTAGCAGGGACAAAGGCATTCATGTTAACTGAGTACTGAACGGATAGATAGAAGTGACCACGAGTTTTTTCCAAAATCGTAATTACTGTTCTGTCGGATGAAATTGTTGCCATTACAAATGTTGCAGGCGTTTTCATTTCTTTAGTTGTCATTGTAGATGTTGAAGACGTTGTTATTTGTGAAGTTGTCATGGTAGATGTTGAAGGCGTTGTCATTTCTGTAGTTATTATTGTAGATGTTGAAGGCGTTGTCATTTCTGTAGTTGTCACTGAAGATGTTTCAGGCGTTGCCATTTCTGTAGTTGTAATTGTAGATGTTGAAGTCGTTGTCATTTCTGTAGTTGGCAATGTTGATGTTTCAGACGTTTTCAATTATGTAGTTGTCACTATTGATGATTTAGGCGTTGACAGTTCTGTAGTTGAAAAGGTAGATATCGTCTTGGACGTCATGATTTCTGTAGTTGTTGTTGGTATAACTATGAAAATTCAAATATATCATTCTAAATTATAACATACAAATTTTATTGTATCTTTTTAACTTAAGTTACTATCCCTACATTTAGTATGTGGTGAGAAATATTGTTATATGACTGTCAATAGTATTTTTGAAAATAGTCGAAACATCTTCGTCTTTGTTTTGCTTTCAATTTAATTTTCGTCTACTGTTCTGGATTCTGTAATTAGGGTCCGGAAATAATTGTTGTTTTCTAAGCGTAAAAAAAAATGAATTGTAGTTTAAAGACGGTCATACCCTGTTTTTATTTTATTGATATTTTATTATTTTACACGGCTTCTGGAGTAGAATGGAACTTTATTCTATTGCTCATGCATTTGCATTTTCATTGGGTTTTTACTTTGGAATTTAATTAATTGAATACACCAATTAGACAGCAACAACAACGAAAATCATGTTAAAAGCCAAAAGGTAATTAACAGTCAACAAACGAACTTCTAAAAAAGACTAATGTTGAAGTTGAGAACCGTATTGTGATCATATAAATGTCAATGTTGGCTTCATTGTGGTGATGGATTGACGTCTCGTTGACGTTAATTTCCTATGTTCTCTTATTTATCTTTACATGTCTTTTGTGCAATTGAATCACTGTTATGTTGTTACCAGAAATAAACAATTTGTCATGAAACATGTCACCAAAACAATGGAGAAAGACGAACGAAACACGGATGAAATGGTACAATGTAGCTTACATAATTTAAAGCACCGTGACTACCCGGAAAGACGTCATTACGGCTCAAAAATACATCTATATAGTGGCGTTTTATTCAGCAATGTGTTTGGACAAGTTGAAAAAGAATTCAAATCCTGTATGACGAGGCGACAACAGAAGAAACAATAGACATTAAGTTTATTGTATCCGCTTAAGTCAACGATAGCATATTTTCAATGTCTGGAGATGTTTACAGATCTCGAACCAGGTAGTTCTTTAAAATGCAGTTGTTTGCTTTGATTATATTTATCTAACTTTATTATTAAAAATAGTTCAGATACCAGTATTCCTGACTAATAAACACAATTCAATACAATGATACAAAATAGAGGCGAAATATCCCAAAGGAATATTCAACCTCTTAAGTCGAAAACTGACATGGCAAAACAGTACACAAAAACAACATAGAATACTAAACACTGAACAACACGTACCCCATCCAAAACAGTACACAAAAATAACATAGAAAACTAAACACTGAACAACACGTACCCCATCCAAAACAGTACACAAAAACAACATAGAAAACTAAACACTGAACAACACGTACCCCATCCAAAACAGTACACAAAAACAACATAGAAAACTAAACACTGAACAACACGTACCCCATCCAAAACAGTACACAAAAACAACATAGAAAACTAAACACTGAACAACACGTACCCCAAAACAGTACACAAAACAACATAGAAAACTAAACACTGAACAACATAGATCCAAACTACAACACTGAAAACAAACACTGAACAACACGTACCCCATCCAAAACAGTACACAAAAACAACATAGAAAACTAAACACTGAACAACACGTACCCCATCCAAAACAGTACACAAAAACAACATAGAAAACTAAACACTGAACAACACGTTCCCTATCCAAAACAGCGGTGATACAATGATACGATTCAATACAATACAGTATAATTGTAATATTATATGATACGATGATACGATTCAATACAATACAATATAATTGTAACATATATGATACGATGATACAAATTCAATGGAATATAATATAATTGTAACATATATGATATGATGATACAAATTCAATACAATATAATATAATTGTAACATATATGATACGATGATACAAACAATGCAATACATTATAATTTTAAATTGACCAAGGACCCATGATTGATTGATAGTTGAATTGTTTTTTAATGGAAATAATTTAGTCATAGAAAATGTGCGTTTGACTTTTATTATTTGTCAGAAATTAAAGTTAATCAAACAGGACTTTTCTCTAAAATGATTATTTTGAATATAAATATACATTGCTTGATAATCGAATAATATTTAGCCAATGGCTTATGATGCCGTATTGAAGGAGAAAAAAACACTTCTAACAGTGCAGCGGGATTATTTGCTTTCTGCGTTTTCATAATACAAAATGTTTTCACTCAAGTTTAGAGGCTATTTTAGTTACCCATAATTCATTTTTTAAACCTTCCTCCATAAAAATATCGCTGACTATGAATTAACTACTACCGCAAAAATAACTAAACATGGAAAGGAAGCCATATTTTAATGAAGCTGTAATTAATACCATAGATGGTCTAGTTCGTCTCATGTAGGTGGGTCTTGAAGCATTTAAGACTACCAGTACTGGTGATGGTATGTTGAATGGTGTTCCAGTCTCTTACTGATCTTTCCTCACTTCTGTCCTACACGGTGGTAAAAAGTATAACAAAAATACTGAACTCCAAGGAAAATCTAAAAAGGAGAAGTCCATAAAAACTGACAAAATAAACGCTATCAATCAAGGGAACACGTGAAAAACAACTGCAATACTCCTGAGTTGATAGAGGCATTTTACTTTAAATCCGTTGACCTTTGTGTTTCGAGATAATCTGTTTTGCTGGAAAGGGTCACAAACTGTACATGCATACTTCAAGAAAGGCTTAAGATGCCAAAGGAACATTCAAACTCATGAGTCGAAATAAACTGACAACGTTTACTCCATGATAAAAGAAAAGAACAAGACAAAAAAGACAAACACCAGTATACGCAACATAACATAGAAAACTAGAGACTGAGCAACAGGAACCCCACAAAAAACCGAGAGTCAATTTTGGTGTATGCGTTTTAGGAATCATAGCATCGAGTTAGCCTTGTTACTTATGTTTTTATATGCTCCTTCAATCGCAGATTCGGACTGATGGGACAGCCTATTACAAACCTTTACAAACTTAAGGGTGTAGACATGCGTTTTCTTCAATATCCAGAAAAATTATTCATTAGTCTATTTCAATGTTGGCTAAAATTGCTTTATATAACGAATATCACTTGAAAACAAAAAGAGATTCTCTTCACTGATTTCTTCGTCAATCTTAATATATTTATTATTTTGTGTTGTCATTTTGTTTCTAAAATTCCCCACAAAATAACTGGGTATATAAACATAGGCAAGAATGGCCAACTAAATAGTGTAATTGGGAATATTGTTAATTCTGGTTGTCTGATGGTGCCAATCGGACCAAAATATTGAGAACTAATAACCTTATGTGGAGATTATATTTTTCTATGGCAGAGAAACATCTAGTCCATTCATTTAATTACACTCAACTTTTGTGTTATGGTTTGCTTAAATTGTCAATAATGTTCATTATCAAACGTAACAATGATACAAAAGATGTATTATGTTCCTACAAAATTTGATTAGAAATAAGTCGTTATATGATTTCAACAAATATTTTATTACAACATTATTGACTTACATTTTATTTGCTTGTATAAATTCAAAGTACATGGATATTAATTGATCATAACACACCATTTATAATAATACAATTTTGATGATTCATTATCAAACAAATATTATCAGACAATAAAATTTGAAAAAAATCGCCAACGCAG